>VXAB01004728.1:34674-73814 GCA_013399175.1 Odontophorus gujanensis | reverse complement strand
TTTCTTTCCATTTTCTTTCCATTTTCTTTCCATTTTCTTTTCTTTTTTTATTACCTTGATTTTTTTTTTCTAAAATATTTATTTTACCATTGAGAAAATGAGAGAGTCAGGCTGAGAATGTGTGAACTGAGCTGCAGTGGAACTACTCATCTTTACATCTGTGCTCATTGAAGACAGAGTGCAGAATGGCTTAAATTATGGTTGGATTTTTTCCTGCCTACTTTCTGCTAACATTTATTGCTTTATTTGTTGCTCCAAAATTACCATTATTATTTCTGAGTATCTATGCATATTCAATCTGCTTCAACACTTCTAAATTTCTTTCTATTTGTTACTGAAACCTGTGTGGGTTGGTTGAAGTCCTTGAAAAACCTCCCAGTGGTTCCTAATGACAATTTTTCACCAACAGACAGTGGCTTCAGACCTAGCTAAAATGGAAAAAAAGTTCACAGTCCTACGGTTTTTTTGGTGGTAGCGTTTCTGCACCACTGAACTGACAGCTGAAATCGTGCCCCCTTCCCCCAGTGCCTGACATCTACCTTGGCAGCAAGAGGGAGGGCAAAGGAAGCGGTACAGATGGGGAAAACCAAAATATTTTGCAATGTGACCACCCCTGCCAACGCTGTGTGTCATGTCAACAATCTGCAAGACCTGGCAGATCTCTGTGGAGGTGGCTTTACTTCTTGTGACATGTCCAAGGATCCTGCACCATGCTGGTCTAATGCCAAGCCACAGTTGCAGTGCTCCTCCAGCAGAGCTCATGAAAATTAGAGGTCTGTGCTTCAGGTCAGGTCTGTGTGGGCTTGAGATGGGTTTCTTCCCATGTCCCTGCCATGAAAAGTCAGAGGCAAAGGCACATTCTAAACACAGACCCCGGGAAGGGCACGAGGTGGGTATCCCCTGTTATCCTACCTGGAAACCATTGCAGATCAATAGCTTCACAAATCGTATTGGTTTTAAAATGCATGAGCCTGTGAAAAGTGAGAGAAAAACTAGTTTCTATCAAGGGTCGGGTATTTTTTGTTTGTCTGCTTGTTTTGTTTTGTTTTGTTTTCACTTTGAAAGCATGATGCTTTCCTAAGCAAATGTGAACCAGATGTGAAGAAATGGGATTAGAAAGAAGAAGAATTAGAATTATAGAGGGAAAAAATTTCTGAAAAGCAATGAGAAATGTAGTTTAATAAGGTGCTAGCTGAAAAGCTCTATCCTCTTAATGAAAAATATAGTAGTGATTTGGCAATACCACCTCTTATTGGAGGTGTTATTAGAAACCAAAATTAAGACTTGTCTGAACCTCAATCTTTCCAATCAGTAAAAATCAGTAAAATTAAACAAAATAAATAAAAATATACTTTAAAAATAATTGATAGATTCTGGGCTGAACATGGTTTCTCTTCTCCTATCTGGCAGCAGTCTGATGGCTGGCTGTGGTGTATCCCATCCTTGCTCCACCCTTGGGGAGCACGTATACTCTTATTCCTGGCAATTTGCCATCCAAGTGTCCAAATTGTCCTTCAACTTTGGACTGCACTCACTGTCCCTCAGAAGGGGACTGACTTCAACAAGTGATAGCGTGACTGCACCATCAGAGGTGAAGTCTCCATTCCTTAGTGGACCCAATGAGAGACACCCCATTCCTGAAACAATAAGTTTTCAGAGAATCCAAAAAGTGCTCAAAAAAACAGTCTTCAACATTTAACTTCTAATACAAAACTTTGTTTTTATGATATTTTTCTCCTTAACAGTATGTGTTCTATCATGTCTCTCCTTTAAGCTATACTGTCTCAGAAGAGGTGTATGGATACACTGTTTTAATATTTTTAATAGGAACTAATAGGCTGCTTGACATGTTGGTCAATCTTTGCATCACCTTTCCTCTCCTGGTAGTGTTTGCAGTTATGGAGGGCATCACTGAATTACTGGGAATACCCTTTGGGGTGTGAGAACATATGCGTATCTAGGTTTCATAAAATACGAAATCATATGTGAAATTCCTGTTTGGATTATCTGCAAGCAGAAATGTGAGAAGATGAAGTCAGTTTGCATTCCATGTCCTGAAAGGTGGTCAGTCTACGTTCTGAGATCAGGCTAGTCACTAAGTTTTGGTTTTGTGTGAAAAATAAAGAACACTAGATAGTGTCATAACATGCAAGGCTTTCAGATAAATAGAACTGAAGGGAATAGGTAATAACCATAAAACAGTATTATGAAAATATGAACTATAATTAGTGATAATGGGTTACTCTCTTAATTAAATACAGTAAAATATGGATGCAGAGTTTTGATGCATGGATGCTTTTGCCCAAGAACATATGTGTGTTTATATACTGAGCTAACGCTGATGTATAACTGACACATTAAACACTCATCACAGGATGAATGCTCTGCCCTAATGTTTAACGGGACTGCTTTGTGCTCCATGGTTGTACAAATACATGGAAGAAGATAGTCCCTGTCACCAAACTTCCCATCTAGAAACAAAGGAATAGAGTGTTTAACTGTATACATGCTCAGGGTGGCTCGGAGCTGTGGGTGGCGGAGGCAAGGTTAAGTCATCTCTGTGGGTGTTCTACTCATTCTTCTGAAGGACCTGAATACTGGTGTTGCTTCTTATTTGTCCAGGAAATTAAGCTTCAGTACAAATTCATAGTACCTGTTTTGATTCCAGTTCCAGCACTTTGGGGTTTCTGTGGAAGGAATAACACTCTTCCTCTTTGTACTATCACTCCACATTATACAAAGGCTTTGTAGGTCTCCAGTTGCTCTTCTATTTTGCAGAGATGGAAAAAAATGCATTTCATTGACCTCCAGCACTCAGAGTTTCAGATGCGTCATTAAATAATTTGAGTCCTCTGAGTAGTTAGATACTTATGAGGGGATTAGATTATGATTAGTACCAGGGAGGGGAGATACTGAAACTCATCTCTAAGTTACAAGCTTACCCTTTTACATGCATATGCGGTCACTATTGCCCTTGGCTCTGGGGGCTTGTCATTTGTGATGTGTGCCATGAGCACTGCTGTGCAGAGGCAGTGGCCACACATGCAGGGCAGAGAGAACTCAGCTGAGTGGGAACCACCATGCTGTGCACTAGAAGAAGGTTCTCTTCTTACCTATAGACAAAAATAACTGGAATCTCTTGGCTTTCTCACATATTCTCTGTTCCTACTGTTTTTGAGAAAGTTCATACATGACAGACAGATAGCATTTTCAGGGAGGTGGTGGAGTTGCTGTGTCTGGAGGTGTCCAAGAGCCATGTGGATGTGGCACTGAGGGATGTGGTCAGTGGACATGGTGGGGATGGGTGAGTGGTTGGACTACATGATCTTAGTGGTCTTTTCCAACCTTAACGATACTACAATTGCATGAATTTGTCTATGCTGACTTAAAGGTTTGTCCATTTCAGGAGCAAAACAGTTTTCCCTGAGCTCTTGAATCCACCAGAAGTTCTGTTTTTGTTTTGTATCTACCCTGGAAGCAGAAGTACTGATCCCTTTCTTCCCTAGATGGTATTTTCTAAATCCAGACTGAGGAGAGCCACATTCTCTGTAGTTGTTCTTGCTTAAACCATGACTGCCAACCTCTTCGGTCTTAAACATTCAGGTTGATATTTTCTCTACCTGGTCTCAAGGCTACAGTGATATTAAAAAAGAAAAGTGTGAGTAAAATGAATTGTCCCTTATTGAGGTAGAATATACAGGGAGAAAAGAAATTATGCCTTTCCTGTGGAATTTTAGCATAAGCATACAGTAAGTCAAAGTGGCAGGGTCTATAAATGTCAGGGAGAATTTTATTGGCAGAAAGAGTTAAACATAAAGATATTCAGGTGCAAATGTCCTGCCGGTGCCTGAGCCCATGATTATTTCAGACACATGGGCAGTCTGACAATATCTGTGGGATCATGCACTGGCCTGCCTGTGATTTAATCTGAACTTTGAATAGATGGGATGCACTCCACGTAAAGAGAGCTTCTAGATATCTTTCTTTTTGAATACTTCATTTTAATATGGTGCTTTTTAAATCAAAAGAAAGATTTCCATCGGCTTAAATGGGTTCAAAAGTGAGTTCCAACATGAGATTACTTTTTTCATTAAGGGCATTACATTGCATCATTGAACTTGATGTTTTTTTTCCATTGACTTCATTAGATGCAAAATTGGCCCCTTAAAGCATATGCCTTGATAACACACTTTGTCTTCTGTGATTGCAGTAAAAAAGGCAAAAAAATAAAGAAATAAAAATCAGGACATCATTATGTTTGCTGTTCCTTATTTCTGTGACATGTTGCCTCTTATGTTCTGCATTTTGAATCATAAGGGCTCTATTCTCACTGGGCTCTTGTCCCATGTTAATCTGATATTCATATAATTTCACTAGAAAAGAGCCTGTGAATGATCTTTCCCTTCTAATTTATTCAAGACTAACATTCTGCTACTGGCAAACTTGCTTCCATGGTTCCCCTGTCTGTATAGCATAACTGGATGTTTTGTAGTTTGGGTCCCTCTGCACAACGTTATACGGACACTGGAAGTACCTCTATCCTACTGTGTTCTCCAGGAACCCTCAAAATGGAATACATGAACAATGTGTGAAAACAAGTCATAGATCAATTTAATATGAAATTTTAAAACACAGAAAGTACTTCTTAAAAAACAGGAGAAATATTGTATAGAATTTTGTTGAGCATAATGGATTGTTATCTGGGTACTATGTATATAACAGTGTGATGTGTATAATGGTTGCAAATAGTGATACATTCATTTAAAACAACCTCTAAATGAAGACATAAAATTATGTGAATAATGTGGAATTGGCTTTGAATAGGTAGTACCTCTGCAGCACCTACTACTAACGTACTTGAATGTCCCTCAGCACTGAAGGCATATCACCAGCACCACTGCAAGGGAGGGAAATAATTTCTAACAAAGAAAGCTGAGGTATAAATCCTATGCAGATTTTAAATGCAGAACTTTGTGTTTGTTTTCAGAGCTCAGGTAGACTTTGTTTACGTTCAGTTACATGAAGTTTTGAGCTTGTTGTTCTGTCTAGTTCAGATACATTTGAAGAAGAAGCCCAGTGGTGCCTCAGACTATGCAGCACTGAGGCTGGGCCCCTTTCCAACTGTGGTGCTTTTAAAGTCTACTTCCAATCAACACACAGTAAAATGTTGCATGAAGGAACGATCATCAATATTTGCGACAGATGAACTTAAGGGGATAAAAGGGTCTTCTAATTTCTCATAGATAAATAAGAACTATTATGCAACAAGGAACAAACTGCGTGAAGTCAGTCAATGACAATAGAAGACCAAATTCAACTCCAAATAATAATAGAAAAGAAAAATAAAAAGTGATAAATAATACTAAAAATTAGAACTTTGATACTTATGAATACAGCTGGATTTTTCCTCAAAGTTTGAGAAAGTTTAGCTGGTGGCTCTGAATTGAATTCTTATCTGCTTAAAATGAAGATCAGGAACCAACCATCAATTTGTATACATCCTCTGAGCATAGAATTAATGGTTCTATTAAAATGAGTCATCCCCAAGAAATTCTATAGTAATTGAACTACTTCATAAATTAAGACAAGCAAGCACAGTTGTATAAATACTAGAATGATTGACCTAGTTATTTTTAATAAAGTTATGTTCATTATAACCTTCTATCCCAACTGGGTGATGACTGAAATTTCTGAATAGCCCAGAAAATTGTTTGAAGCGTTGGGTGAATATTTTCAGGTGATCGTGTGACTTGGACGGCTGCTCTGTTCTCTACTGCTCTAACTTGGTTTGAATGGCCTGCATCAATCCTCGAATTTAATGACAGAAAACTCAGCTTAACCTTGCTGTAAAGTAAGTATTTATACATATCAATGAGAGAAATAAAACACCTTATTGATTTTACATCTGCTTTCACAGTGGTAATTAAAATGTACCTTTGCAGCTTGCAGAATAGTAGTCTGTTTGTATTAGATCAAAGAAAAGCTTTTCTACAGACCTTATTTTGTATTCCTGTTATCTAAATGCAGAAGGATGAACCCAGTCTTCATAATCTGCTGTCCTTTAACTCTAGTAAAAAGACACCTTCCAATCAAAGAAGGTAATTGTAGTGGTGTATTTTCACAATTTCTTGGTCAAACTCAGTGTTGACTACCCCAAAATTCAACGTTCAGTATCGTTAATGCCTTTTCCTGGATACATTTTTTGTCAGGAATCTTCTGAAGAAACCTTCATACTGTAGCTGTTCACAGGTGGTCATAACTTAAGTAAATCTTTTCTAGAGGGTTTCAGAAAGAAAGTAAATTTCTTGAAGGGGGCACTGTAGACCTTGCAACTCTACTGAATCTGATTCTCAATTTTAGCTGTATGCTATTGCTTACATAATTCGTGTAGAATCTACTAACTTTCTGGAAACGTGGCAATGTACCATTTCTGCTGTAACCCATCTAATCTATAGCCTACTTGGTGCCTTTGCATTTGATTCCACAGATGAGCTTGGACTGCAGCACCACTGTGAATATAGACCCCCAACCTCTGCTTTTTTTTTTGTCAGAAAGTGAGTTTTAAGTTAATCGTTGACAAATCTGCTCTTGTGAGAGAGCATGGAGTATTGTGTCCAGTTCTGGAGTCCCCAACACACGGAGTTGTTGGAGCAGGTCTAGAGGGGGGCCTGAAAAGTGATCAGAGGGCTCGAGCATCTCTCCTACAAGGACAGGCTGAGAAAGCTGGGGATCTTCATCCTGGAGAAGAGAACATTACGAAGAGACCTTATAGCAACTTTCCAGGACCTGAAGAGAGCCTAGAGGAAAGCTAAGGAGGGACTTCTTATAAGGGCTTGTAGCGTCAGGACAGTGGGAAAAGGTTTAAACTAGAAGAAGGCAGATGTAGACTAGATATCAGGAAGAAATTATTTACTGTGAGGGCAATGAGACTCTGGAACAAGCTGTCCTGTGAGGTTCTGAATGTACCCTCCCTGGAAGCATTGAAGGCCTGTCTGGATGAGGCTTTGAGCAACCTGGTCTAGAGTGAGATGTCCCTGTTTCTAGCAGGAGGGCTGGAAATACATGATCTTAAAGGTCCCTACCAACACAAACCATTCTATTATATGATTCCATGGAATTAACATTGAAGAATTCTCTGAACCTTTTCTTTTCCAAGATATCTACCCCAAAAGCTCACCCCTTTGATCCTTGTGGATGAGAGGGATTCCTAGGCGGAATTCACTTGCAGAGAGTGCTTTGCCTCAACTTACATCCTCAGTTTTTGAATATTTTGAACAATGTTGAAATATTCTTCATCAACATTTTCTTTTTATGCATGTGTATGTGCATATGTATACGTTTGAGTATAGTCAAGTTTCTGGTAGCACAAATCATTTTTAAAAATGCGTCCATTTTCAGTGATTTTTTAAATTTTTTCTCAGGTTCCTCAGACTTGAATGGCTAAATGGTGAAAATAGTTTTCACACCCTGGATTGCTATAATTCTCTCATGTGTATCTCCAATGGTATGACGTGGTAATTCTCCTAATTTGATTTATACACAGAGTAAGCCGTGGAGTTGTCCTACAACTAAAACGTAGGATTTTTAGGATTTAGGATGCCTCAGAGTTTTAATACTGATTTCTCAGAAATAGTTCACATAGTCAGAATAAGTGCTAAAAGAAGAATTTAATTTGATTCTCAAGATCCAAAAATCTTGAGAAACTTCAACTTCATAGGAAGTAGATTTACATTGGTACTTTTCGCCTTCTTTCTCCTATCCCCAATGTGGGATGATGAAGAGCTATTAAACAGCTTAGCCTGTGATTAATTTAGCTCCCTCTGTACCTTTGTGTGTCCTTCTTGTGCCTGATTAGTTCAAGGCTTGGGATTTGAAGCAAAGCCAAGTTTTTAAATCTGGAGCCTTCTTAATTGCTTCCTCTCATGTTATTTATTTATTTATTTATTTATTAATCATTTAGTAAAAATCTGATTATAGATATGTCTACATAGTAGCTTAGTGTAGATATATTTAAGCTAGGTCTAAAAGAGCTGGTTTGATATCGGAAGCAGTCTAGCCATAACAACGTAGGATAATTTGTATAAACAGACACTTACTACACAAAAGTATGAGCAATTCAGAACATGCCATATAAATATTTATGTATACATATATGTGTGTGTAATAACTACACACAATGAGTATTTATGCACACACATCTAAAAACCTTGCTAGTACAATTTAGCAAGTAACAGATCTCAAAAGTAGAAAGGAAAAACAGAAACACAATTGTGATTAATCACACTCATTATCAAGTCAGACTTATGACCTGTGTAAATTTTAGAGCATTTTTTTTGAAGCATGTGTGTGGTGGTAGATGAGAGCAGGGGTGCATATGTGTGGAATGAGAGATGAAAAATACACTGCTTTCTCTGCCAATGAAATGACTCCTTCCTCTTGCCCCTGTTTTCAGCCTTCCCTCCAAAAGTTAGGTGGATGTCAAAAGCTGGCTAAAGTCTTATTATCTGGTTAACTCTATGTGGTTTCCATTAGCCTTACAGTACATGCCGCTGAGTAGACATACAGTAACTGAATTGTTTCAACTTATCCAAATAACATTGAAATAGACTTAATTGTTGAACTGCAGGAAAGACCATGTGTCCCCAGAGACTATTAATGTCATTTAAAAGGCTAAATGTATCATAAAACCTGTCTTTAACAGAATAAAATTGTACAGACCAACACAATTTTAGCTAATGTTTTCCACATTTCTTGTAAAAAGAGTCCTTGGCTGTAAAGCAAAGTTCATAACATTTCTAGGAGTTATTTCAGTGTAGCCCTTCTCAACAAGTTTGAACCTACTTTTGTTTCTACTACTGAGTAGCAACTTTGAGAGTAGTCACACTGAAACCTGTTGCATCTACTTACAGAACATATTTCTATTTATTGTGTATAAAAAGAGGCTTTTATGCAGAAGTTTAAAGATGACTCCAGTCCCCAGAGATAAGCATTCTTCTCTTGGTTTGCTAAAACATTTAAATTCAACTTTGACTAAAGAATTCTGTAGTAGTATTCAAGAGGAAAAGGACAACCAAAGGAGTTCCTGTTAATGGAGATTGTCATTGCAATTTCCTCAGAAATCAGCATATTTTGTTATACTTAGTCTGAGTTTTACCCCTTGGTTTTAATTCCAATGTTACATATGCTCTTTTGTTGACTGTGTTATTTGTGTAGTGAAAATGATAAAGGGAACAGAAAACAGAAAAGAGGAATGCAGAAGTGGATGGGGGAAGAAGAGTGAGAGGCCAAGAAAAGAGTGAAGAAAAATAAAAAAAAAGAGAGAGAGAAAATTGCTTTTATGCCATCAAAGAGAAAAAGGGGTAGTTCTTTGTTCCAAAAAAGTTCAAGGTATAATAGGGAAAGAAATCAAGAAGAAAGACAAATAGTGGATAAAACCTCAGTAGAGGGAGCAAATCTTTCTATTTATCTGTCTCATCTTTTCACTAGAGTTGTATATCAACTATCAAGGAAGCTATTTCAAATAACTTCTACTAACGTTATTGTTATTTTACAAGTTCAGTTGCTATGGAAATGAATGATGTAATCTACTCTTTCCATCACAGTCACTTACTTTTGAAAAAAAATCTTTTTATCCTGAATAGATTTTTTTTCCTGGTAGTTCTCTCCAATCTGGGGGACAAAGTTATTGTCTCATTCTTTTTCTGGAATATCTCAGAATCAGGATGTAATTATCCATGTAGGAACACCAATGCCTTTCCTGAAAAAGTTAAGAATTTCTTGTAGCAGCAGTTACTGTCAAGCTTTTCCCATTAGAACTGTGTGTGAATGGAAACAACTGTAATTTCTTCATTGCCTGCTATTAAAATGAACTTGAATCATGTAACTCTTTTGAAAAAGAGACATTATGATCACAAAATATATTGGTGAAGTCTAGCCAGAGTCTGATTTATTTGGTTTTACTCTTGCGATAAGAAGAGGGTATGTGCTAATGAAGCAGTTCCTGTTTTAGAGGGAAATTCATCCAGTAACAATTCATTGTGCCGCTACTTCTTTTTTCATCCCCATTTTGGGAATTTATGTAGTGTCTTGTCTCCTGGTGCTGACCCTCAGAGTGGCCCTGAGTTCACCTGTATCGAAGGAAATCCCTGGATGGATAAACCTGGAGTATCTTTACTTTGAACTAAAAGAACTCTTACATTCGTAGATTATTGATCAGACATTATTGCACAGACCAGCCTACAGATGTTTTACTCATATACTGTGTAATTAAGTGCCACGGAGGGATCTGCCCTCACCTCTGATGCAGCAAAATGTTGACTTTACTAAGTTGAAATTTTACATCCGAGTATTTGCATTAGAATTGTACTAGACACCAACTAAAAAACCTAATACGTGTCCATGCAATAATTCTACATCTGATTTCTTGATATGTTTAATTTCTAATTTGTCAGTTTGTCTATCAGGCCCCAAAGGAATGTATTTAATAGCAACTCATATAAAAGTTGAATGGCTTGGTATGACCAGAGGAAATATACAGAGAGTTCAAGTTATTGTCCTTCTAGTCATCCAGGTAGCCTCCTCATCCAGGATCAGGAATTCCTTGCAATCCCAATGTGGCATATTGGACAGCTGAGTTTAAGTCACTGCCAGACTTTCCTTGACAAATCTGTTTTAGGAACAAGGTATGGAAAGATAGAGTGGGGCTGTGCCTTTCCTAAATATTGAGTAACTTGTAATGGATTGGTTTGTTTTCAACTTGGTTGATCTTTGAAAATACAAATTTCCAAAGCCTGAAATATCATTATTTTTCAAGTTATTGCTGCATTACTGAGAGGTATATGCAGAGCTAGGTAACACACTTTTCTTCCCCTCTAATTTAACCTCTCTGTTAGAGATTGCAAATCTTGCAAGCTTTGACCACGGCTAATCAAAGAGTAAGACAGAAAAATAAATGTTTTTCCCCATAGTTTAGAAACCATTTTTACAGTAAAATTTACTCTTCCACAAATAGGATCATAGACCCTGATAAGCATGAAATTATTTTTACTACTCAGATTCCAGCATTTGATAAGGATGTTCATGCAGGTAGCTCCTTACTCTTAAATGTTACATAGATCATGTATTTCTTCCTGTCCTTTTTTATTGATAATAAGCATAAATATTCTCATAGAGGCCTGAAAGTTGACAAACAGTCAAAAAAACTTTCCATGAAATATAACATAGGAATATGAATTTTTAAAATGCATATTGATTTCAAGGCAGTCACCTTTGAATCACTGATGTGAATCTCACTGAAGTCAATGAATATGCTGCTGAGATAGTGGGACATGTAAATATATTGAAATTATGACATAACAAATATAAAAATACTGTTAATAAGTCATAACTTCTTGGGTATATTTAGGAGTATTGGGTATATATGTATAGTCTGCACACTGAGTCTATCTAAGATTGTGCAGGTATTCCTTTTCTCTGGGTGAAGTAAAACTCACAGAGGATATTATACATTATTGCTGCCACTTAAGAGTTGAAAACGATGTTTATATTATTTGTCTAAGCTCATGTGGCAAGTAAAACAATAGAAACTTTCTCCTCAGGTTTTCGTTCCTATATTGTCCATAGATGATCTGATCTAAGACTTATTTTAATGTAGCCATGACAAATATAACGTGAAAACTAATGAAACTGAAATTAAGAAAAGACTGACTTAACTGTTCCCCGACCTCTCATATCTAAATGGAATCTCATTCTAATATAAGGTGATACTTGTTCAGCGTTGGTCTTACCACTTCATTCCTGATAGTTTTGAAAAGAAGCAACTAATCATGCTAGTTTCTGAATTCTGTAAAATTAGGATGCATAAGGTACAGACTTGACTATAGTAAGTTATAAGTAAGTTATATATATGTATATGCTGTTGTCAGACTGGAAAACCATTTTCCCTCCATGTCCATTATGCAATCTTCATCCATTTGAGGAGTACTATTTAATGTGATGAAACCACTCAGCATTAGTTACGTAAAAAGTTGCAGAACTGCATATAATTTATGTAAGAATTACTGCAAGAAAATCAAATAAGAGGTTTCTATGATTTCAGCAGAAGTCTTGAGCTGATTAGCACATAATCTAATTTGCTCTAACCAGCCCAAGGTGGACAGAATATGAAACAAACGATCTTGGTGTTTAAAAACAGGTAATTCTGTTTATTTGTGGTAAATAATGGCATTTTCCTACTGATTGGTATTCACCTTGCCCCTTAAAATTGTGTTAGGTCAGCGTTGAGAGTAACTGTTGCAGCAGGTTTGCATTCCTCAGTACTACGTAATAGGTAACTTTTCTGTCACAGATAGTTAGACCCATTCACATGTATGAGAAACAAAGCTTAGATTCTTAGTAAATATAACTTTCTTTAATATCCCCAACTGGAGAGAAAGCTTTGACTCATATAACAGAAGGGAGTATGTGATTCTGAATAGTAGCCTCAGAAAGAAAATTTCAGAAAGAGAAAAAACTTTTGCTTTTCTTTCATTAAGAATTACTAAATGTACACATCTCAGAAATGTAACCCGTGATTAAATGTGCTGATTGAACCAATGTAAGACAAAAAGTGAAATCAGTTCAAGATTCACAGTGTAAGTCTGAAAATGGACTAGTAGTAACAGATCTGATGTGCACAAGGTCTACACAGGCCACTCATTCCATTTGTACTTCCATACAAGGGTCACTAACTAAGGTAGAACTTGAGCCAGGCACTTGAAATGTGGCCAGCTGAGAATACTGGCTAGTGCTCAGACACAGAGTGCTGATCCTCCTATGTATTTACGTAAACTAACAGCACTGAAGTTCTGAGAAGGAGTAGTTTGCCCATTCTCCTGTGAAGTCTGGAAAACAAATTGATGGAAACTTACTATTTCATAATCACCTCTACTCACACAGACTTGTTCATCTTTTAATGACCTCCAAGTCTTAACATCCATCTCAGATAGTTTTTTTTGGACTTCTGGCTGTTCTCTGTCTACTGGGCTCTTTTATTGGAGAAGAGGGAGGAATAACAGATATCAAATCCAGAATTAAAGGGGCAGCCCTGTTGAGGCCTACATAGAAAGAGAGCTACTTTGCTGTAAAGGATATATTTTGATCCATGAGCTTTGATCCCGGGACCAGCAAGAGCTTATTATCATTTCCTTAAAGGCATAGACATGTAGCACAGACTTGAATGGGCAGAAAGGAGTTAAGATTAAAGGTTTTCTTTAGAGAAGAAAGTCACCTCTTCTGGAATTTTTACTTTTGATTAAGCAAAGTTTATCAGTTCTTAGCGCAGGGAAGATGTTTACTTTTTCCTTCAGATGTACTTGCAAGAGGAAAAATGAAGCAGTTTTTCCCTTTCAAATAAACAGAGCAATGCATTCTTATTATCAAAGGTATTCTGTTCCTGTAACTCAGGGAAAAATGCCACATTATTTTGTCTTTAACAAGAGTAACTACATTCTGGTACTTGGGACTTATTGCTGCTAGCTGGTGCCTACCCTCCTCAGAGGGTTTCCAGCAATGTTTTATAAAACTCTTTTCCCAAGACTGAGCTGCAATTAGGATGGACTTCAGTCAGTTCTGCAGAGATGTCACTCCACATAGCTCTGCGGGCATCATGCTGCAACATGAAGATGTCACTTCAGATAGCACTGTGGGCTTGAAGTGGCAATACAGAGATGTCACTTCTCTATTAGGAACTGCTGTCCTTTTTGATGGAGCTGGCTACTGCTTTGCTAATACCCTCTTGATGTCCCTCTCAGTGGGCTTGACTTCACTGGAACGGTATGACAAGTTAAAACATGTCCTTGAGAAGTCATGTTAACTAATGCAGTGATGACCGTGACTGTACAGTGTATCTAGGCAGGGACAAAGTGGTGTTTCAATCATGGAAAAAACCTTGCTCTGTTGAGAAATGACTCACAATCTGAAAAGTGGATGTTGGACACGACTTATCTCTGTCTACAATGACCACAAGCCCATGGTCATTGTTGTGTCAGTTAACATGACTTCTTGAGGTTATGTTCCACCCCGTTGTAAATTTTACGGGAAGATAAAGGGGCATCAGGAATGTATTTTCTTTCTAGATGCCTCTTTGGCTTTGTTAACCTTTAACAATGGTCTCTTTTTTAGCAGCTAAAACAGTAAAGAACAATGTCACATAGCTAAAAGCGTGAATCATAAGTTTCAGCCAACCTAAATAGTTGAGCCTGTTTTTCACTTTAATATTCCAAGCAAAATAAAAGTCTGTGGATAAAAATGCCTACACATCTTACCATATGAATTCAAAATTTCAGGCCTTGGGTAGAGTAAGTTTTCTAACAAAAATATTAACCAATGTACATTTCCTGGTCAAACTCTGTATGTGATCCCACAAGTACAAATGACATTTGGTAGTGTCCCCTTTTGTAATTGCTTTAAATTAAAAAGCAATTAGAAGCCCACTAATTTCAGACTAGACCCACTAGGTCAAGACTGAGATCACCGGTAGAGCGGTCACAGACTATGCATTACACATCCCTCGTTCCATGAAGGCCAAGTTTATATTGGAGGTAGATCCGTAATTCCTACTACTGTCAGTGGCAGCCTTTTAAGGTGTCCCAAGGACATTTGCAGTGTTCATTCATCCTTTGGCAGGTGCCAGTACCTTGAACAAATTTACTTATCATTTTGCTTCTCGTGAGTAACAGAAATCTCAGACCTTCTTGAGCTGGTATGCACCACTAGTCCTTGTGGTGGTGGGTTTTTGGAGATCAGAGGTCTCAGAAATTTGCTACTGCATGTGAGGCAAATGGGAAAGCTACAGGCACTCCACTTCGTTTCCTCATGTGCTTTCACTAACCTTCCGGAAACACCCTCACCCTACCTGGTTTTCTGCCGCTGATCCACTTTTCTTTCTGTGTTGCTGATTACAGGAACTTTGTTTACCAGGGAAGAGAGGAATGATAACGAGATTCCTGTGCACTGCTGATTGCTTGCACTAGCTGAAGGGCACTGTGGGTGGCCTGACCCATTCTGTCCATGGGTGGCTTGAATGGCCCCTTCTCCCAGGTTCCTGCAAGGCTCTCCCCAGGAAGACCCATCAGTAAGAATGGAAGTGAACTCTCTTCACAGACAGTCTCTTTGGGGTTTTTCCCAGCATTCAATTTTTTTCTTGTTGTGACTTCTATATATATATATATTTCTTCACAGAAGCTGTGAAAACTTTTCCTGAAATGATCCCACTCTGCCTTCTGGCTGAAGTCTGACTGATGTCTTTTCTTCCCCAGCAAAGAAGTACATTTGTGGAGTAGAGAGACTAGGTAACCAGCTGTCATGTCAGCCTCCTTAAACATACTTGCATGTCATTTCTCACTTGTTGGTCTATATCAAAGTAGAGACCCTCTGCTGCTAGCTCCATTCCATAGAAAATCATTTCATTAAGGCAGAAAAAAGTGTTTTAGTTAAGTCAAAATCAGTCTATTCTTGCTTCTGTTATTTCCACTTCTCCCTTATACCCCTCTTCTCTCTTGCCTTCTTTTCTACATCAAAGCTACTAACTACTGTGTTCTTTAATTTAACAGCTTCTTCGGCACATGGGAGAATAACTTCATTTTATGAATAGTGAATCCCTGTATAATGTCATCTTCTCATAATCTCTATTTTGCTGTTTTGAAATAGATTTTATTTCAGTAAATGTGCAGACCACTGCCATGGTGAAACTGTACTGACAAAAGAAGTGGTGTTTCAAGTGTAATCATTATGTTTTGAAGCATACTTCTGAGATGTAGTAATTATTCTGTTCTTCTTGTTATCTAAAGAACAGCTCTTGAATTGCTTATTTCCTCCACAGAGAATAGTTTTATCTCAGGTCACCACCACAACAACTGGCAACTGTGAACTTTGTACCCAAAACAGATGCCTGTGACACCTATGCATCGTTGTCATAGTTAGATTTAGAATGCACATAGTTGTGCAGTCTTAGTTGGATTGCAATTAATGTTTCCTTGCCTTGAACCCAAATAGAAGCGTACTACAATAATTTATCCAACAACATTTGAATTTGTATGTTGGCATAACAAAGCACGATCTATAAGTATTTCACTTAAATATATGAACAACATGTAGTTGCAGAAGGAAGTGAGGGAGAACATCTTAACAGCAATCTAAATAACAGAACTTGCAAGAGAAAGAACATAGACCAGTATAATAATAAGGGACAGTAAATAGACAGGGTATCTTTCTGAGTATGCAATTATCCCATAAGGATGACTAGCAAAGCCAAAAACAAGAGAAGCAACACTAGGGGCAGAGGGATCTGTTTCTGGAACAGAAGAAAGCTACATAAAGTATCACACATCCAGAGGAACTTTTCTGATCAAAGTGCTCTCAAGCCGGAGATCCTTGACCTCCTCAACCATTAGCTACCAATACTGCATCCATCATCCCATAAGCTCGTGGGCATTGCACGTTCACAGACGGGTCAGGATATGGTGATCAGTTGTCACATAATCATAGAATAATGGAATTGTAGGGTTGGAACAGATCTAAAGAAATCATCAAGTCTGACCACACTGCTAAAGAAGGTACCCTCCGGTAGGTCACACAGGTAGGCATTCAGATGGGTCTTGAATAATCCATAGAAGGAGAATGCACAACCTCTGTGGGCTACCTGTTCCAGGGCTCCATCACCCTTACTGCGAAGAAGTTCTGCATGTTTTTATGGAACTTCCCATGTTCAAGTTTTATGTCACTGCTCATTTTCCTATCCCCATGCATGGTTGAGAAGAGCCTGGCCTCAATTTTGTATATGTAAAGATATGTTGTGGCAATATATAAGAGCTAACCACAGGCATAATGACAGTAATGAATGTCAGTTTGCTAAAGATTTATTTTAATTAATCAGTCCTCTAAATTCTCCCATCACAATGATTTTTAAGTACCAATGGTCACTGGTAAGTGTAGGTTTATACAAACATACACACATTTACTATATTACAGTATTAAAAACAAAATGATACAATACAATGCAATAAATAAAATAAAATATAAAATAAAATAAAATAAACCCCAATAAGTCATCATGCTGAACAGCATGAAGAATCAAAAGAAGGCAGAAAGTGAAAATCATTTTTGTTCAGAAGCTTGGTTCCTTGTGATAGAGATAGAGGGTGGTCACTGCCAGCGTATCTGACTGTGTCTGAAATGGGATGTATAGATATAAACATTACATTGCTGACCAGAAAAGTGCATTACCCTGTGAAGGCAGCAAGAGATGCTCTCTTGTTTCTATGGCTTTGAAACACTCAAGGAAAATATTCCACGGCTACAGAGATGACTGATGAAGCAGCTGGGTTCAGTTTATGTGAAGTTTTGATATTTTAATATCTTTTTACTTTTATTTTTTGAGAGCATGTGAAAATGTGCACAAAACTTCAGTCTGTAACATATCTAGAAGCATCTGAAGTATTTGTTTAAATTTTAAATGCTACATTTGCATCTGCACTGCAGTTTCAGATATTAAACCCTGATGTATGTTTTGAATCCCTACAAATTATACATTTTTTCTCTTTCCTGCTGCTTTTCCTTTCATACTGCTACTATCAGCAAGTTTCTTCATCAGATATCAGGAGTAATACTGATTTAATCTGCAAAATTTGGGCTACTTAAAAGTTATCTCATCATCAATGATAGCATTCTCTACATTTATTAAAAGAATGGGGGCAAGAATTCACGTAACCAGGAGTACCATTTTGCTCTTTCTCTTTTTTTATTTTATACTATTCATTTAAATTGTTAGTCAAATTCCTCACTTGATATTAATTGATATCACCTTCAGTGAGATCTTGTTTAAACCTGTGGTCAGAAAACCTCCTCCTCCAGAAGGAGGCCTTGTCTAGAATTGTATCTATGTTAAATGTTTTTCAGTGCTTAACACGGAAATGTGTAAGACGCAAAAGAAAACATTAAAATCTTCAGATAATATTTTTTTCTGCACACCTCATTTGAAGAGTGTTGATCTGTATGTCAAAGTTTTAGACTCACTACATTAGTACCAAATGTACTGAATAGAGAAATAAACAGAATTAAAATTTTCATGTCAATCAATTTTTTAATTCCATTTTTAATTTGTTTTGATAAAACAACTTGTTGCAAGAATCCATATCCTTGAAACTGAAAAACTATGGAATTGGAATGTATGCGCAGGAATTGTCTTTGAACTGCAGTAGGATGCTTTGGTCCTGCTGTGTAATGGAAGTTTTAGGTTGTGCTAAGTGTATGTAAAGTCCATAAATAGTCTGAGGATAAAAGTGTGAAAGAGCTACAATTGTTATGACAGTTTTTCTCTGAAAACAGGTGTACATGAGCTACATGCTATTACAATGTCATTCATCATAGGTATGATTTCCCCCTGATTGTGTATGCAAGTTATGAGGGGTTGGGCTTGTGTGCATATATGTAAAACTGCTAGAGTTTGAGTCAGTTAATACTACTGAAATAACATTGTTTTCTGGTTTGGAGTAATGAAATTATTTCTGGTCTGATTAATTGGAAATGTTTTAGAATATTCTGTGACATGAGGCCAATACCATTAGCCTATGTGTCTGTTAGTGAACTGCCTACTAGTGAGCCTCCGAAATTGGGTTCCTGCATGTGAACTATGGCACAGACCATGGAGATCAAACTGTACTGGAAAAGGTAAAGGGAGATTGTAACTACCCAGGAGAGGTCAAACAGAAACCTAGAAATGTTCTAACCTTTTCACCATGTAGACTTATGAATGCTATGTTGCCTGACAGCACCACCAGCCAAGCTTGAACTGACAGCTACAGACCAAGCCTTACAGACACGATTCCTTGAGAGGGTGGAAATATAAAAATTATTTTGAGGCTGTTTGTAAAAAGAAAAAAGAAAAAAAAGAAAAAAAAATGAGAAGGAAAGTGAATGAAGGAGAAGGATATAAAAGGAAGGAAAAGAAAAGGAAAGAAAAAAAAAGAAAAAAGGAAAGGAAAAAGGAAAGGAAAGGAAAGGAAAGGAAAGGAAAGGAAAGGAAAGGAAAGGAAAGGAAAGGAAAGGAAAGGAAAGGAAAGGAAAGGAAAGGAAAGGAAAGGAAAGGAAAGGAAAGGAAAGGAAAGGAAAGGAAAGGAAAGGAAAGGAAAGGAAAGGAAAGGAAAGGAAAGGAAAGGAAAGGAAAGGAAAGGAAAGGAAAGGAAAGGAAAGGAAAGGAAAGGAAAGGAAAGGAAAGGAAAGGAAAGGAAAGGAAAGGAAAGGAAAGGAAAGGAAAGGAAAGGAAAGGAAAGGAAAGGAAAGGAAAGGAAAGGAAAGGAAAGGAAAGGAAAGGAAAGGAAAGGAAAAAGGAAAGGAAGGGAAGGAAGAAGGAAAAAGGAAAAAGGAAGGAAAGGAAAGGGAAAAAGATCCAAACTTTTGTGTTATAGTTCTTACTGCAGAGAGCAATAAATTATTGTATATTTTTGGATTAGGTAATTGCCCTGAACAAAAGGATTTTAAAAGTATAGGGATACTATCTTATCTTGCCAATATAGAAACTGCAAAATTGCTATATAACCAGTTTATGTTTTACTGTGTTAAACTGACATAAAATTTCTGCCTGAAATGCAACTTAATAAAAGATTATTTTAATATTGTTTCAGATTTTTCCATACTTGTACATTTATTACACTATCTCTCATTTTGTGATAACTGTTGTTTTTCCTGAAGGTCCAAGTGTTTCAACAAAATGAAATGAAAAAAATCTGTTTTGTTAAAAAAATACATTTCCCCATGGTGGTGAATAAGCTAGGTGATATGAAACACAAGTTTGAGTCTCCAACAACAAAGAAAATAAAACAATGCATATTGTTTTTAAAATCTTGTGATTTTAAATCAATGTCTTGTTTTATAAACATATATTTCTCAATATTAGATCCTAAATCTGTCTTGGAATGGCTCTGACAGTGTTCAGTTTTTAGAATCAAATTTTCCAATTTAGTGACAGAGTTGATTGACTGAAATAAGATCCACATTTATGTCTAAGCCTATGCCTAAGGATCAAAACCCAGTCTACCCACATGCAACAATTTACACTTATTCATGTGCCATTTTAACCTACAAACGTATGATGAAATTCAGCCTGCTGGCTTCTATTTGCTAGCTTCATGTACTAGTTTCCAGGTGACTCTCACCTTGTGTAGCAAAACAGTTGTGTGACTGTCTCAGTACCGAGTATTGAGTTTTGTTAATAATGACATTAATTCCATGCCAATAAGCTTTGAACAGTAATTTTCATGGTTTTTTTTTGGTTTGTTCTGTTTTGTTTTTTTTTTCCAAAAAATGGTTTTACAGTCATTAATTGAAATTCAATGGGACTTTCTGATACCTGTTGTGTTTATCCAGTTTTATTAAAAGAAACAACTTAAACTTTCTTCATTAAAGGATTATTTTCAGCCTGCTGTATGAAAACTTTGCCACTACTGTTGCACCCAGATAACAACTGTATTTCCTATATTAGTAATGCATAAGAGGAAAATAAATCAAAAATACAGAACAAACATTAATAATTATTGGCCATACAATTTAACAGCTATTTGTGTCTTAAAGAATGTCACCGTTCTGTGGAGGACTGACTACTCATGTCTAGGAGAGGACTGTGGAGGTAACATCAATGTCAGGTGGTAGTAAGAGCAAGAAAACTGGACCTGAAAATGCAGCAAGCTGTTGTTGCACAGAAGTGAGAGAATGTAAAGGTGATAAAGGCTCAGAATGTACTATAACCCAGAAAATGACTTAAGCTCACTTGAAAGGCCAACTGTATTCTTGGCTGCACCAAAAGAGAGGTAGCCAGCAAGGAAAGAAATGAGAAAGTTTTTTACTCAGAGGGCAGTGAGGTGCTGGCACAACTGCACAGAGAAGCTGTGATGCCCCATTCGTGCAGGCGCCCAAGGCCAGGTTGGATGGGGCCCTGGGCAGCTGAGCTGCTGGGGGCAGCCCTGCCCATGGAACAGGGTGGGGCTGTGTGGGCTTTGATGTCCCTTTGAACATAAGCCATTCTATGATTTTATGATTCTATTGTGGTCCTGACTTGAATGTCTTCTGCTGATAATCCTGGCGAACATGTTCTGTCATCTCATCTTTTTCTCTTTTTCCTTTCTTCTTCTTCTTTTTTTTTTTTTTTTAATAATTTCCTGCAATTTTGAAGATAAAAAAAAAATTAATATTGTAATTTAAAAGTTTTTAGCTCTTAAACTGGCTGAAAAGATTTCCTTACAATTTGTCTTGTATTTTATTTCTTTTGGCTCATTTTACTACTATGATACTCTCTAGAATAAATAGGTTGTCTTGCAAAGCTTCTTTCTTGTCTTTTTGATTTACACTGTGAGTGTCTTTCCCTGCAGATTCAAATGTTCTGAAATTTTGAATTGGCGCAAAGAGCTGGGGATGTTTAATTGTGAAATTCTGGGAGGACTCTAAGTGTTGGAAGGTTCAGTCCCTGTCAAAAAAATTGAGGAAGAAGGAAGGAGGTGATGAGGCAAGCACAAGTGTGTGTGATTTTGCACTGGACCCCTTCTTTCTCTCAGCAGGGTGATGCCACCCCCACCATTCCTTAGCTCTCAGGAAGTTTGACTTTCTGCTGAATAACAACATCCAGACACTTTGGGCTGTGTTGGTTGGATTTTTCATTTCTTTACTTGGACAAAGATATACAATGTTTAGGGATTACGTTTTTCCTTTTTCAATTGCAACCTATATACTTCATTGCCTAAGTGCTACTTTAGCATCAATTGCAAGAATATAAATAAAAGCACCACTCTATAGCTGTTCATCTAAGACCTTGAAAAGCAGTAAATCAAAATCCTTTTTTGGTCTACCTTCTGCTCTCATGACAGGACCAATACATTTGGACTGCTGCAACTTATTTAGATGATGTTTGTCAAGATGGTGGCTTTAAAACACGGAGCAGCTTTTTTACAGCAAAGCTGATTGCTATTTTATGTCTCTAACCCCATGGCAAAGTGAACCCTAAACATTTCCCCTTTCCAACCAGCTTGGTGCAGGGACAGTGTCAGGTGGGGTGTGCTTGCTTTTATTGTCTTTTAGGAGAATTTGCTTCTCCTTCCCTTTACTGAGTACAGTGAACTCCAGTCTCTACACTTGCGAGATCAGAAAAAGAGGGATCAGGGCACTGAAAAGAGCAGTATTTTCCATCCTGGGAAATTAAGTAGCATGAGTATTTTCCTTGCAGAGGAAAATAATCTAAGCAGTGTGGCTTGGCATCTGCAATTGAGTTACCTTGTCTAAACGCTCAATTCTGCTCTCTCTGTAAACTGATGAGCAGAGGAGAGCTGCTGTCCCAGGTAACGACCCCAAAGATTTCAAAAAATGAGTCTCTTGGTTCACACACATCTTTTTTTGAAGAAGACAAAGTGGAAAAAATAGAACTGGGATTTTCTCAGAAGAGATCAAATGCAAAGCACAGAGTTTCCTTAATGTGCCAGTGAGGAAACTCAGGCTGTGCTTCCATGTCCACGAGTTAAATGGTGATTACTCTTTGATCCTTGAGAGTATTGTATTCTGACTTTTTTTTAGCTAGTACATTTTTTAGGGCATGACTTTGAATGGAGGTTAAATCTTTGAAAATATGTCAATGAATTTTAGTACTCAGACGTGTAATTAATCTTCATATATCTCTGGTTGTAATGCAAACACACCTGTAGGATGTTTTCCATTGAAACCACAAAGAGAGAACCTGTAATAAATCTCAGACTGATAGCTTTATCATGACTGACAGAGCTGCTGGAGGCCTCATTTTTATGAGTACAATTTGGGAGTATATAAAGGAGAGATTGATTTCCACAGACCCTCTCTTTTCTTTGGTATTTATTCCCAGCCTGTGCAACCCACCCTAGTTTTTATTTTACAAAAAGACCTAACATGTGTGACTTGATTAGAACAATGATTCCCATATTGTGTTTCCACGAGTCAGTGCAGGCCAATGTGAACACAATTTAATTCTGTACTTCACAAGTCCCGCGACCATGTGCTGTGCATGATTTATCAGGGAGTCTCAGCTCTCTTCCTTGTCAAGACTTGTTCTTCTGGATCCTCTGGAAACAGCAGTTTAACCTTTTGAACTGAGCTGGTACCTGCTAGCTGGAGAGGATGAAGTGCTTGGAAAAAGAGGCGATGGGAGTAATGAGATGTGACTGTGAGATGAGCCTTGCTTGACAACATACAACAAAACTCACATCTCGTGCTAAGAAGTGGCTGTCATTTTGATCTGCATGAAGTTTAGTGAGTCATGGATTTGAGCCACCGTATGTGTGTTGAGCCAAATCTCCTTTTAAAGGGAAGTTCTGCCAGTATCCAGCGAGGGTAAGGGCATGAAACTGGCCTCGTCACTAATCCTCACAGCACTATTTTGTTATGCATTATTACCACGCTTTACTGATAGGAAAATTGAAATCTGACATTTTAAATAAGTTGCTTATGGAGTCCTTGCCCTAATCTGAATCTCTTGTACCTTGCCTGTTGATATTTATCTTTTTCTTTTTTTTTAAACTAACCTTATGTCCTGGTAAATACACATTTGCATGTTTTCCTAAACGCTCCTGAATTATGAATTTGTCAGTTCTTTTTTATTTTTCTTTTCTGTGGAATGACCAGACAGTAATTGTGAATGGGATAGAGAAAATGAGTGTTAAAGGGAGTTTACCAAATACATCAAATGAAACATTTATGGAAATGAGAGAGTCTGTAGAACAAAGAAATCCTTCTACTTGCTTTTGCTGCTTCAGTTTTACCCAAATCCACAGTAGGACCTTTCTCTGCTGCTGCTTCTATTTAAAATCAAAACAAATATGAGGGGGGCACAGCTTGACCACGACAGACACACGGCTTTGTATCAGGTCATCACATTTCAGTTCTGTGCCAAAAAATGTGTTTGAGACAGAAAGAGATTCAGTCTAGCTGATGATACCACACAATAATCATTGTCTCTAATAATTAGTCCCACTGAAAATATTAATGAAAAAAAGGAGATTTTTTTTTTAAGTGTGATGTAATTCAGTGCCAGTTGTCTGACCAACAGTCTGAGTGAGGCTAGATGTGTCACCCTGACATTAGGAAGAACAAATCTTTAATTTTTCTTTGTTAAAACCTTGTATGCTTGGCTGTACCAGAGCAGGCAGATTGCTTGAAGTGACTGACTGCCAATGTAATTTGTGTTGGTAAATAAATATAAAATGTTGGGATCTTTCAAAGATGGGATTGGGAGGCAACGACTGATGCCAGGCAGGGTGCAGTCATTTCCTGAGCAATAAAACTGCTCTATCAGCTCACCTTAAGCTTAATTTGCACAAGCTCCATTTGTTGCGTCCCTTCATAAGCAAAGCTGTTAAACTGAAAAATCTCCTGTGGCTATTGTGTAATGTCAGACTCACCCAGCTCCTAACCCAGACTGAATAAAGGGCTATCCTCAGCCCTGCCCCATAAGGCTTGTTGTTTCTCTTCCTGTCAATGAGCTGGTAAATATGCAGCTAGGAAGCAGAACTAGGATGTAGTTACGCATGCTGATAGAAAATAGACAAAGATAACAGAGCAAGACTTGGGAATAAAACAGCTCTCACTTCGGTGCAACATTTTACCAAACTGTGCACTTCTTCCAGAGGAGGGATGGCTATGGTACAATGTAAAAGAACCTCTCCTGGGCCTGAGGAAAGCAATACTACTTCAGAAGAAGGTATCACCTGCTGAAAAGAGAGAGAAATAAATGTCAGTGCAGTCTCAATTGCAAAGTTTGTTGTGTTGTTTGCTTCCTTTTCACTCTTTGGCGAAAGCTCTAGGAATGGAGAAATAGAGTCCTGCCTGTTGTCTGTAGTAATAAATTAATCCCCTATTGCACCACACTTCATTGACATGGAGAAATCAGATTGGCGTTTCCTACATCATGGGAATGATTGAAGCTAAATTGAGAGTCATTATTAAGATATGCATGTACTAAATGTGGTCAGCAGAGAGAGAAAAAGATAGTTCTTTTGTGGAACAATTCAGAAAAGCAAAAATCCTTTACAGAAAGGAATAAACTCAACTAAAAGCAAACCACTATGCAGTTCAATAAAAGGTTGCCCTTCCCAGTCAAACAGATACAATTTGCCACTGTGTGTATAAAGAAGATCTTTTTCAATTTAGCTATTTCCATTAATGTATGAACCACTGATCAATATTAGACATCGCTTAGCTTCTCGGGTCATGAGAAACAACTCATTGGCAAGCATTATACCTCCAGGAGACAAAGTCTCAGTGTGGCAAATATATGATCATGCAAACAAATTGAATACTTTCCCTGGAAGTTGAGAGCCAAATTAATAATTCTCCCTCACTGTGTTAAAGGTGTAAAGCCTCAGGACTATTCCAAAAGCTATGAATTTCTTAAGTTCATATGAACATTGGTCTTAAGTGCAGAGACATCCTGAGAGGGAAATGGACCTTCAATTGAGCCTCACCTGCCCTATTAGCTTGTAGGGTCTACCAGATTTCGCATGTAAGGACTGTCTGGTTAAGAAGACTAAAAAAAAAACACATTCAAAAATCTTCATGCCAAAAACACTATTTGATTTTCTTTGCTTACAGCAGCTTTCCGAGGCCTTAGCTATCAGCTCCATCATATCCAACACAGAACATATCTGTAATCGAACATGCTTCTTGTTCAAGCAATAAGAGCAACTACTATATATTAGCTGTTGTACAGATGGAGGACTGGGAGATTAAATATCTTGTCCAAGGTCATGAAGGAAAAGTGTGACAGGTCTGGGACTTGTGAACCTGGAACTAAGTTGAAGGCCTAGGCTGTGGTTGTATATTTACTCCTGAGCATTATCTGACTGCACATTTAACAAAACACTCCAAAAGACACCAATACATTACTGTTCCTATTGAAAAATGACTAGACAACCACACTTTTTTTGATAAGTAGCCAAATGTTGCCTGGGCAAATTATTCAGTTTTGATAAATTGTACGAAGTAATCTGAACAATAGATTGTTTTGTCTTCTGAGTATGTTTATATAGACTCTTTGGAGAAGAAACTGTGTCTCTTTCTTGTAAATATTAATAAACAATGTTTCTTAGATTTCACTTAGGAGCAATCAAACAGGTAAGAAATAACCACAATCGTAAAAGCTGAGCTACTAACTCAGTTCAGTGCCCTCAGAAGAGCTTTAGCCAACAGCGAGTTCAGACTGTTAAAAAAGGTGGACTAAGCATAGCATGGATTTTGCCTTGTTTGAACTGCAGAGCTTCTCGGTTGGCTTGCTAAAAGAACAAATGCTTTGGGAATCAATGACCCAGGTTATGGCTCCATTAGTAGTTAGGCCCAATTTTAATTAGCTGATGATGTGAGCACTATCGTTTTCTAATCAGGGGTGAAATGATTTTAGATGCATGTCATTATAAAGCCTGCCCCTCCCCAGAACGTTATATGTACACTGCCCAACATTAAACCTTCTGGGCTCTTCTGGGTCATCTCCATTTTGAGTGGGAGGCCTGTGGTAAAGATGTCTAGGTTTGAGCGCTGCAGAAACCCTGAGCGAGGTGACTTTCTGAAGGGTGCTATGTCTCAGTGGCTTCTGACAGCTGGATACCCAAATTCTCCCTATAATTAACTGTATGCTGAGGGTCCATTAGGAAGGCATGTGATGGCCCTAGACCACATATTTCTGGCTTCACCATGGCCCTGGAAATATTAGGTTAGCAGTGCAAGAAGTAAAAATGTGACTAAAATTGAGGCACGCATTTTAATATTATGTCTGGAGGATGAGAGGTCGTGTAAGATAGCATAGGTGATGCTTTTTCAGAGCATGATTTCTTCTTTTTCATGCAACAGTAAAAACAACAGAAAGGAGTAAGCAATAATCAAAACACTTGAAATGGCTAACTTCTTGTCCTCTGTTTCATAGCTATGCTGTCTCTAGTAGAGACAGCAGAGTCTTCTGAGGGAGTATATGATTTGATTTCAATGGGGATTTATAGCATCCAGTTATATATTTTGTTGTTTAACAGAGTCACAATACAGAGCTCCCTATAGAAAGAAGAAACACAAACCCCTACTGAAAGACCAATCAGGGCACACCCCAAACTCTTGAGCTCAAAACATGGGTCTCCCAGTAATTTTGTGTTTTGAAAATAGCATTCATGTTTGCACGTTTGTGAAATAATAAGGTGTTATTTCATCACTTTTCGGTATCAAGGATGCAATCAAATGCATTTTAAAATCCCTGTTCACCAATAATACCTGTGATCAAAAGGGGGAGAAAAGTGAAATGCCTTGTGAGATGTTCTGGTTCTGATTAAGTATAATGAACCCCACACTAAGTAACAGTGGAGGCTCAGGGCAGCATATTATCTGTGCCAGAGTATCTTACCTCCCTGAATTCTGTAATAATTCAAAGGAGTCTGAAAGTCCTTTCTCATTTCCTCTCCACTATTTAGTTTCTATTTTTGCTTTTTTTTTAAAGGCATTTCTGCCTCTGAAAAAGGCATAGTGGGTTCCTCGTTCCCTTATAATAAGGTTGCACGTAGAGCTTAACTAGGTGGTTTACCAGGTCCTAGGGGACTCTTCGTCATGGAGGAAAGCCAAATTCAGAGTTAATGCTGTTGGGACTGGCAGCTCTACACAGCTTGTTGTCAGGCTGATCTTTTCCTAAAATCCCTGAATGGGTGTGGGAAGCCCCTTTGGGTGTCTAATGATAATGTAGTTTTCCTCTTTCATTATCTTTTGTATACAAGCAGCTATCATGCTGACTGGATACTAAGCACTTTACTGCCCATCTACATCCAAGTCAATGCTACTTAAGGCTAATCACATACTAACTACATAGCCCAGTGACAAAGCTGCATCCCCACTCTGTCTGTATTGATCTCCCATCAGTCATTTGTAAGTGACCATGCTAGACATGGCCCTTGGGCATTTTTCCAATACAAAAGCCACTTAACATTAAAATTGCAGGATCTCTTTTGGCTGTTTTACAAGCCTTTATCAAAAGCATTTAAAATCCTACCTTTAATCATAACTACTCTATGAATTTTTTTCACCTTTGACCATTGACCCCTTTAAGATAACAAGAACATTTGTGCACCAGACTGCCCTTCTTCAGGTTTTATTCATTGCCTGGGAGAACCACAAGAACAAGTGGTAAAAATAATGAAGAGAAAACCCTTTTACAAGCAGTGTTTGCTTCATTTTAACGATAGCAAAATTAAAAATAAAAATAACGATCTGAAATTGTTACTTCAGACATTTCTATACCTTCTGGGTTAGGTGCCCATCCCTTTACTTCAGTCAAATTGAGTAGGCAGTAGGGCTGCCTATGTTTTCGTAGCCCTCTGTTGTATACTCTTGCTCTTCTTGGCATGGGCACTATGTTTGTTTTGTATGCCTATGTGAAAAGCCAAACTAGTACAAATTCTTTTACTCTATCACTGCCACATATGAACACTGAATATATAATTTCAGACACTCTGTGGTTGTTGGATCTTGTTCAGTAGGTTAGATGAGAATTTTAATTGCACAATTCTGCCATCCTTTCTTTTCTGTGCCATTTCAAGTTTCTCTAATTTGAGGATACATCTATGGCTTCAGAACAAGAGTAATAACAGTCTTTTCCAAGTTTAGCACTCATCCAGCCAGATCAGCTTGTAACATAGTTTGGTTGTGTTCAAACAGTAACTAATTTAATAATCATCCTGGTCTTGTGCGAGGCTGTTCACACTATCCTGCTGAAATTATTATGCAATAGTTGTTTTGGAAAACTGTACTGTTTGCATACAAGTCTCATCTTTACTAAAGCTACAACTTACTTTATTTGTTGGGCTGCTTTGAAACTTAAAATACATTACAGACAAGTCTTACTTTATTCCCATAAGAGGTTTCATCAGTGCATTTGAAGGGCCATATGTTGAGTTGACACTATCAACTATAGGCAATATGCCAACGAAGTACTCAGGCAGGCAGCTCTTCCTGAGCTCCATGCTATCTATTTTTGACTATCTATTTTGATTTGTGTCTCATAAAATGCATCAATTACATATATAAGGAGAATTTCTCCACAGGATGTTAATGGAACAGTATACAGTAAAAGGTCAAAAGCACTGTGACTGATCCTCTTAGAATAACATCCAGGAAAAGCTTTCCCTAAAAAAGACGAAGTATTTATAGCAATGATAGCAAAATACAAATGTCACTTTGGAGTTTATTTGTCTAAATCGATGGTTCTCAACATTTTTCACTGTATGTACTACTTCTTAGGACTAAGACCAACCTATCTGCTCCAGATTTCAAAAGTTTTCACACACGAACAGAATGCTCAACTATATACAAACAGATCTGATAACATACTCGGATAATATAAGGAAAACTGTTAAAATGAACTCACTGTAATGTGTTCAACTGCTTGCTTCATCTCATTGTATCAGACAGTATCCTTCTATACAATGGCAATGTGTTTGTACATGTCAAGGTGAGGGAATTGTCTGCTGTGTTTGACCAAAGACACAGATAAAACTAGATGTTTCCAGCACCCTTTGCCAAACACCAGCTGATAGAAATATGTGACTGACTCAAATCTTTAGTTTCTCTGTTCCCTAAGCATGTTCAGGGAAACCTGGGCTAACAGTGATTATGTTTGAAACCACTTTGTAGATTGTCAGATATTTGTCATCTGGTGACAAAAACAAGCCATTTGGAGCAGTAGCAGCCCTGGATCACACTCCCTGGGGTGTCGGTCTAAAATGTGCAGATCACACCACATCCTATTGCAACCATAGCTGTTCTGGACAACAGCTTTAAAATTTCAAAATAGGCAATAAGAAGATATTTTTAAGCTATCGGAATTGCAATCCGTATATGAGACTAACTCAGCTTATATACAGACAACATTTTCCAGGCTTGAACTAATCATATAAACAGTGAAATTAAAACTTTGAATCAGTCATAATCACATTCTGTATATTCCCTATGAATTCTTCCAGGTGCAAGGTATTACGGTTAACTGACAGGTTCAGAGTATGTGCAGTTCTTTAATACTAACCTGTTCAGCTTTCTTTGTTTTTAATGCAAGATAGTTATTTTCAAGCAATAAAAAGTTTATTGTGTTTCATAAAATACTAATAGTACTGAAAACATAAAAGAGAGAAGGCAATCCAGACATGGAAAATATCCTTGGTAATTGAAAACAAACGAACAAAAATGCTTACCCAACATGTATGTGCATATGCACAGAATACAGCAGTGCTCACAGCAAACCATCAAACTGTAATTGTTTTACCCACCTTTCTTCAGTACATTTTTCACAGGAAAAGGAATTGTGAAAGGGAGCTGGAACAAAAGCATGGAAGGCTGAAGTCCTCTAATGTAACTCATAGGTTTAGTAAAGCTAGTACTCCCTTAGCTTTTCCACAGCAAAGACTGGCCTTCTAACATGGAAGGATAACTTTACAGGCTAGTTCTATTTTCATGCTGGTTCAAACTTTCGTCTAATTAAACATCAACTGATGCTGTATTTAATGGACATAATACAGGCATTTGTCTCAAAGACCAGAGTGAGACCACAAACTGACTTAACTGATGCCATCAAACAACTTGGACACTATTTGCTATGAACTTCGATTGATCCAGAGACTAGTGGTAGCCAGTTCCATCTCCCACAAAAACCTTGTAAGTTAACATTTTTTATGAACTGGGGAAAGCAAAGAATTACTGATGAAAATATAACTTACCCATGACTTTCATGACAGTTCCCTGTGATCTGTCTGTGGGAATTAAAAAAAAATATATCAGGATAAATGATAGTTAAAAACTAATTCTGCAGTGACTGATTCTAAACAGAGTTCACCAGATTGCCCTGATTTCAATGGCCTTCTCAAAACTCATATTTGTTCTATAAAGTGACAAAATTGGTTTTATACTGAAATCTGAACTCAAGAAGTTTTATAAAGAGGTGCAGAAATACTTAAGTTTTCTTATGAGAAGCTGTGCAGAAAAAGCAACTGATACGGAAGTTGTCCTGGTGAATTTTGAGGAGAGACAAATGCCAAGAAATGATGAATAGGGAAATGTAAATATTTGTTTGTTGGTGACATATAGAGAGAGGAATCAGAACACAGAATGTTGCAAAGAAAAATGGAAAACTTTACATACCAAGAGAAAAAGTAGAAACTGAGACAGGCACGCAAAAGAGAAAAAAAAAGAATATCCTCGTTAAATTGAGATATATATTTGTTAACTTTCGTCGTTTGTTGCACATTCAGAGGAAATATATTCTAGCTCATGCCAAACCAGAGAAACTTTTCCTTCTTTTCTTCACTTAAGATACCGAGAGAAATCTGCTATTGCCAACTGCTGCAAAGAAAGCTTTTCTCATTGAAGGAAATGCCTACTGGGAAGGGTGATTATGGCGCTGGAGCCTAACTGGGTAAGAATAAGCATCTGGACTGCTGAGCCTTCATCCAGTTGGAAAACTCTGAACATATCAGTTAAGTCAGCCTACATTCAGTGAAACAAACTTTTTCATACATAGGAGTTTACCCTGTCTAAATGTCTGACTCCTTTGAATAACCAAGCAGTGCCATTTATGACAAGTAAGCTTCCAAAGTTATTGCTCTATGCTGTTGTAGTCTTACTTCTCACGTCATAACCTTTATGAAATAATTAGATGGTGTTCTAATTTTCCTGCTGTAGATTTCTTCTCTGATACATGAATCATTTCTTGCAATCTTTTTTCCATGGGCTTGTTTTAAATAAGTTTGGTTTTGAGTTGTTTCATCCATAGAATCTTAATGCCTGCCCTCAAAAATCTGAATGCTAAATGAAGTCTCTCCCTCCACAGCTCTAACCATATCCATTTCTCTGTTTTATTTCTGTCAGTTTTTTTTTCATTCCTCACCAATAGAATAAGTAAATCCTCATTATCCAGAATCAGTTAACTTGTCTATATAAAGAATATATTGTTTTTTGTTTTTTTTTTATTCTGAGTAGCATGTGTGTGTGTGTGTATGCGTGTATAGAACTGCATTGCATTAGCATTTCTGAATACAGGCTTCTTAATGTGCTAATCTTAGGAAGGTAGAATCAACATTCAAATGGTAATTATTTAGGAAGTAAATTGATCAATTTGTCCTAAGCTCCATGAAGATGAACTGAGGTCAATCCACTTTGCCTATTAAGATTTTGAAGATATCTAGTTGGATTACTTTCACAATAAAAGCTTGTTTTCCACTGGGGAAAGGGGAAAAAAAAAAAAAAAAGGAAAAAGAAAGAAAGAAAGAAAGAACTGAGATTCAGTGTTAGACCTTAGGAAAGGCAAACTTCTCTTCTAAGTACAATTTTCCTGGTTCCAGCAAGCTGTCCATGTAAATAACCTCTGTGTTACTAGCTTTTAGTACCTTAGATCTCCCTGTGGTGAAGGTAAAATGGTTTCTAACTAAACAGTCTTGAGCTGTCTTGGCTCTACAACCCTATATATATTTTCTGAAGTATTTTTAAAGCTTGGAAATGTGTGGATGAGCAACTATAATACATATAGAAGAGAGACTGAAGGAATTAAGGACAAACTATTCAAATATCTCTGTCATATCAAAATTGAAAAGAGTAAATAGTCTTTTTTTAGCTAAAGTGAAATACCACAGTATTGTTATTGCAAAAATAACAGTCTACAAGCCCTGAAATTAACATATTAATATTTAGGGTAGAGATTTGTTTCATGATGGGAAATCACTAACCCACAGAAGTTCAAATACCGTGAAGTCAAAAACTTTTTTCCTTTTTTTAATTTTATTAAAAGAAAGAAAGAACGTATTTGTAGAAAGAGGGGAGATAACTTGGTGCAGTGAATCTAACTACTGACTCCTTCCAAATCCTGAGAAATGCCCTCAGGGCAGAATCATTTTTGCTACTGGCTTATCCCCTTACTTGGTGTAGTGTACAAGTGGCTAAGCCTTCAGCATGTCTTCTGAGATTATCATAACTGTGGCGACTTAATACAGGTATTCCTAATAATTCTGTGATGTGAACCACCTCAAAAATCAGAAAATGAGCAGGAGTAGTGAAATAAATAATTTCATATAATGTTTTTCAGATCATTATTTTCAACAGGAATTGAGCTGGTGACTTGAAGACAGTAAACCCAAATCATCTGCTGGACTCTTTCATCCATTCTTCTCATAATCTTGAACTGAATTTCAATATCAACACTGTGGAAAATGAAGAAGAATGATGGCCACCTAAGAAATTTTTCTAGACTAGTTTTATCACTTAGGTAACTGTCTATTTATACAGCCACTGAAACAGTGACCTACTGGTTTATGGTCTCACACAATTTCTAACAAGAATGAAGAACAAGTGCCATGTTGGATACTTGCATCTTGAATCATTACGCAAATGTAAGGAGGTGAGGAGATGCACAAATAAGAAGCTTCAGATATTGCCAGGTTATTTCATTCAAACGTCAACATTTTTGTGCATTTCCCTGTATGATTTCTTGTCTAAATGTAACCTGTGGGACAACTGCATTCAGCACTGGACCAGCATCCTGGAACCAGGTATGCAGTTCCCAGCTACTTTGGGAAGAAAATGTAGATCCATGAGCAAAGTAAGAGCACGGGAGGTTCCTTTTGGGGTGCTAAGTAAGAGCTGGACTATGAAATACCTTCTTCTTCTTCGTGTATGCTTTATAAAAATTCTGAACTCTTTTGAGATACACAGGGTATAATCACAAAGCCAGATGTACTTTTAGCTACCTTTCTGAGATCAACTCAGACATTCCCTGGCCTTTGGTAAAATGGGGGAAACTTCAAATTAGTGCCAACATCATCTTTCTTAGAGTCCCCAGAAGAGCAACCTACCTGTCTTTGTAAGAACAGGTGACAGGAAGCTGGTAATTATGTTTTGAAAATAAAGATTTTTTCATTAAAAATATATTCATTTTTTGCTTGCTTTTCTTTGAGACACTTAACAAAGAGAAAATACAACAGTTCTTTCACATCAAAATAGGGAGTAGATATCCTGAATTTTACTGAAAGGCTTTCTTTGAGTCTACCTCTGCATTGCAATCCTAATATTGGTCTGACTTTCATTTCTTACTTTCCAAGAGCTGAAAATGCATGCTAATGTTTTAAAGCAACTGTCCAACTGAAGAAAGAAGAACAGAAGAGAAAATTTCTTGCTGTCATAGAGATCCATCACAAAGGCAGCACTTCTACGTCAATTTATAGCTGATGCTTTTGGCCTTTCTCAGATGTTTTATAGCACATTTATTTATGTGGAACATAGAGACAGGAGGAATAAATGTTCTTGAGACCCTTCTTGACTATACACATCCTAGATGCTAGTGACTGTGGAGGACAAATATAAAAGACAGATTGAATCTTCTCTAAATGTATGTCCCAAATTTACTCATCAGTAATTTTTGAATCTAACCACTCCATAATATACAAAGCATTGTATAGACTTCCTGCTCTCCAGGCTGAATTTTTGTAGAATCACAGNTGTCTATTTATACAGCCACTGAAACAGTGACCTACTGGTTTATGGTCTCACACAATTTCTAACAAGAATGAAGAACAAGTGCCATGTTGGATACTTGCATCTTGAATCATTACGCAAATGTAAGGAGGTGAGGAGATGCACAAATAAGAAGCTTCAGATATTGCCAGGTTATTTCATTCAAACGTCAACATTTTTGTGCATTTCCCTGTATGATTTCTTGTCTAAATGTAACCTGTGGGACAACTGCATTCAGCACTGGACCAGCATCCTGGAACCAGGTATGCAGTTCCCAGCTACTTTGGGAAGAAAATGTAGATCCATGAGCAAAGTAAGAGCACGGGAGGTTCCTTTTGGGGTGCTAAGTAAGAGCTGGACTATGAAATACCTTCTTCTTCTTCGTGTATGCTTTATAAAAATTCTGAACTCTTTTGAGATACACAGGGTATAATCACAAAGCCAGATGTACTTTTAGCTACCTTTCTGAGATCAACTCAGACATTCCCTGGCCTTTGGTAAAATGGGGGAAACTTCAAATTAGTGCCAACATCATCTTTCTTAGAGTCCCCAGAAGAGCAACCTACCTGTCTTTGTAAGAACAGGTGACAGGAAGCTGGTAATTATGTTTTGAAAATAAAGATTTTTTCATTAAAAATATATTCATTTTTTGCTTGCTTTTCTTTGAGACACTTAACAAAGAGAAAATACAACAGTTCTTTCACATCAAAATAGGGAGTAGATATCCTGAATTTTACTGAAAGGCTTTCTTTGAGTCTACCTCTGCATTGCAATCCTAATATTGGTCTGACTTTCATTTCTTACTTTCCAAGAGCTGAAAATGCATGCTAATGTTTTAAAGCAACTGTCCAACTGAAGAAAGAAGAACAGAAGAGAAAATTTCTTGCTGTCATAGAGATCCATCACAAAGGCAGCACTTCTACGTCAATTTATAGCTGATGCTTTTGGCCTTTCTCAGATGTTTTATAGCACATTTATTTATGTGGAACATAGAGACAGGAGGAATAAATGTTCTTGAGACCCTTCTTGACTATACACATCCTAGATGCTAGTGACTGTGGAGGACAAATATAAAAGACAGATTGAATCTTCTCTAAATGTATGTCCCAAATTTACTCATCAGTAATTTTTGAATCTAACCACTCCATAATATACAAAGCATTGTATAGACTTCCTGCTCTCCAGGCTGAATTTTTGTAGAATCACAGAATATCCCAAGTTGGGAGGGTCTAACACTGACTCCAACTCCTGGTTTCTCACAGGACAATACAAAATTCAAACTCTATGTCTGAGAGCAGTGTCCAAACACTCCTTGAACTCCATCCCTTGGGGCTGTGCCCATTGCACTGGGCAGCCTGTTCCATGCCCACCACCCTCTGGTGCAGAGCCTTTTCCTGATACCCAACCTAACCCTTCCCTAACACAGCTCCATGACATTCCCTCAGGTCCTGTCACTGTCACCAGAGAGCAGAGATCAGCAAAGAGATTTTGCCTAATAAGAGTGAGCTCTGTTTAGTGAGGATAGATAAATTCCAAATAACCTTTGTCTATACAATAAAAGACTTTGGTGAGTAGAGCAGTACATCAAACATTTCTGTGTGAACGTTCAGCTGATTAATCATTGGAGTAATGTTTGGAGATTGTCTTTAGATAGTACAGTCCCGGAGTTGAATGTCAGCATTATCATATTCCTCCACATCTTTCCCTGTCCTATGTTGTGGCAGTCTCAAGGAAAGCAGCAGAACTAGGAAAATGATTTTGTACTTTTGATTTGTAAAACAGGGGTATTAGTGCAGTGAGCAGTCAAAGTTTCTCAACGCATTAAAAAATTCCCCGCTTCGAAGATGAGGAATAATGGTCCAGAGAGGGAGAAAGAATGGAGTAAAGTGAGGAACCAAATAATAAGTGCAAATGAGTGCAAGTGTGCATGCACGTGGAGAGGACCTTGGGGTCCCTTTTCCCTCACTAATGGCAAGACAGGTACAGCAGATGTAACATCCACACAATAGAGAGGAAAATTCCTTGCACTATCAGCAGCTATTGCCCTCTGCTCTCCTTGGCGCTAAGCATCCATGGTATGGCTGTCTTTAGAAGCTCTCGCATAGAGTAAGCTCTGTGCTTTCACAGGAAATCCAGTTTCATATGCCCAGTAGTGTGGGTTATGCTTGTATTCAGTGCTGGCCTCATCTCAGACTTTCTGCTTCCTTGAGTGAGCTGAAACCTAGCATGCAAGTAAAGCAGTGTAAAATGCCAGTGGTGTGGCTTGTGTCATGCTAATTTCCATAAGACATTTAAACGCTACTATGGATGTAAGTCTCAGGTTAAATAGGCAACTGTCAACATGGCAATGGCAACATCTAGGTATCTTACAAATATTTAGATAAATGAAATATAAGCATGTTAAAAATAAATTGCATGTGTATGAACTCAAACAAGATATGCATTGGGAATGGTTATTTTACCTCTGAGTTCATCTTCCTGCTTATGAGAATATTCCCTACTATAATTCTACCCAGTGGGAGCCAATAGAGGGAGTAGGACAAGAGCAACTATGTCATTCCTAGTTACCATCCATAAAATAACACTAACGTTAAAATTTAAGAAATGTGGCTTAAGAGAATAAAACATGTTAAGTTTGAATGAGCTGAGTTCCTCTTCTTGTAACCTGCCCACGTGCCTGTTGAATGTCAAGGGTGTGCTGGGGCATGAGAAGACTTCCAATGAGAAAATTCTCACTGTTATGAATAGCAGAGATCTTCCAGGTTGTGATGATGGGCCTGAAAAACCATGTCAATATTTGTCTCATGACTATGTTCTTTAGAAATGATTACTTTTAATGGGAAATATGACTACCCACAACTAAAAAGACTATAGACATCTCCCCTTACAAAAGAAAAAAAAATGAAATAAAAAATTTAAAAAATTAAACAAAAAGAAAAGAAAAAAAAAAACAAAATTTCACAAGATAATTTGCAAATTGGAAAAACAAGCAAGATTTTTGAAGATTCTTTATTGAGAGTACACTCACTCCCTTGTAAGAAGAAGACATGTAAAATGCTGTAAAAAGTCATGCAAAAAACAGAAATCTGTGCTCAGAGATAGATATCTGTCTCTCTCTCTCATTTTTTTTCTTTTTTTTTTTTTCTGTTCATGAGATATTATCTTTTGTAAAAGACTATTTATAAAAGTCAGAGGAGGAGTCCCTCTGGATTCTGTTTTTCTCTATTTTTTCTTCTAACTTACAAAGTACTAAGTTTGGGAAAGGACACTTTGTAGTCCCTGTAAATTGTGAGGATTATCAAGTGATATATGGACAAATGTAGAAAACATTCGTTGTCAGTGTGGGAGGAGAAGGATGCAGTTCAGTTTCTTACTCCTTTTGAAGCATCTCCTTCATATTCCAAGCAAGAGACTTCAACATCTAGGAGATAACTAAGTCCTTTCAGACTGTGAATACATCTGATGTAGATTATATTTATATTATTCCAAACATCAGAAAGAAAAGGAATTTTCCTGAACTGTCAAGTGCATTTATAAAGTACCACCTTTTATTTATTTATTTATTTATTTATTTATTTAAATATGTGGGCAAGTTATCAGTAACATGTTGCAAGGTTTTGTCTTGCTGCTGAACCTCTGGCAGACTAACTTACTGTTCACAGAAACACTGAAAGGGGATACAATATACAATTTCTGAATTTTCCTAAACAAGGACAGCTGCAAAAAAGTGTCTGTACACATCACTGAGCTACCTTACAGTCCAGTATTGTTAGCAGACTGCACCAGAGACATTCAGGATTGAAACCACAAAGATTTTCCAGCTCAGGTCTGAAGTGCTCTGGCAAAGCTATGAAGAACAACTTGTCTTCTGAGCATAAGGAACCAATCCTGAGATGCACCAAGGCCCACAAAAGCCAAAACTACTGTTACCTTGCATTCATGCATATATATTTTCTTCCAAATTTGTACATTTAAAAAACATGAAGAGTGCACTGCCAGTTTTGCATCTTTTATTACTTTACTATTTTCTATTCTTATTGACATTGCATGACTTTGCTAATAAAAGAGTTTTACTGCTGTCTCTTTGGCTAATTTTTTGAAGTGAAGGAAATACTTTATATTGCTGAAGCAATACAGCTCAGCAGAATTTTATGAAGGATTTTTTAAAAATTAGAAATATGTAATACAAGGAAAGTTCTTCCTTTAATAGTATTGATATTCATCTTGGGCAGCCCCAATACCGTTTCTGTAATAGCAGTTTTGTATTAAACTTCTGTATTTGCTTGTTGCTTTTTATCGACAGAATACAACTTAACCTTTTTTGTTGTGGTAAGAGTTGGCAACTATAATTGAGACTGAGACAACCAGACAACTGGGTGTGGAAAGAAAGTCTCCCTGTAGGAAGGAGCAAAAATGAATTTTCAGAGTCATGCTGCAGAAGTAGGTCTAGATTTCATGATTCCCATTGCTGAGGATTCTGTTTAGCTACCTAAGTCATAAGCACTGTATTGAAAGTCTAGATTCAGCTCCAGATTTTTTTTTCTTTCTTTTTTTTTTTTTTTTTTTTTGTAGGAGATGACCCCTCA
>VXAB01004728.1:10034-34635 GCA_013399175.1 Odontophorus gujanensis | reverse complement strand
TTTTTTTTTTTTTTTTTTTTGCAGTAGAAAGCCCTGCAAGAATGGAAAGAGATTTTAAAACAGAAATGGAAACAAAGATAAAGATTTCTGCCATGAATATTTTACATACTTGAGATTTCAATTATTTTTGTTGTGAGAGTGAGAAGCAGCAAGAGAAATATACTAGTTTAATCCCTCAATCCACTGCAATCCTGCTTAAAATAGTTTATCCTAGTTTTGTTCTAATGCAAAGAGACCATTTTTGTTTTCAAACTGGAAGTTTTTGAAGAGCAGGGAAAATGTATTCACATCTTATGAAAGTACTTTTCAAATCTGAGGGACCCATGCTACATGGCTGTCACTGGCAAGAGTGACAAGAAAAACCTGTTCTGAGGAACAGATCCTGAACACAGAACTTTGTGCAAGTGCTGTTGGGTATACGTGGCCATGTGACACATGAGAGTGTGGCACCTGTCAGAAATACTCAAATGTTCCTCTCAGATATAGCTTCAGCCTTGTTTTTTTTCTGCCCTCAGCTGTTAATTCAGATGAGTCCCACCAACAGCAAAAGGACTGCTCTGTTCTCCATTGGGTCTAAAGACATGTCCTGAATCACTTTTCTGATGAGAAATTAAGTTTCTAAGTGGGGTGAAAACTAACCTCAGTGGGAAGCATTTGGTGTATGGTCACCTTGCTTTGTTTCCAAAAGCTTCCTTACACTGTATTCTATATGCAAATATGTTCTGGCTGAGCTGGTTTTGCTCAGGTTTTGTAGGAAGCTGAACTGCTCTCACTGGTTTTCTTGTAGAGACAGTGTCACATCCACTGAGCTCTTATATAGCAGAAATAAAGGCTATAAGGCTGAAAAAAATGCTGAACCCTCAGGTACAGTATAATGAAGTGCACATGCAAGTAGATGTTAAATGCAAATACCATGAAGCACTCCCTTACCTGTCTTTTTTTGTCTGGGGGTACTATGTGCTCACTAGGTTCTTTTTCAAGGATTAAAAATGGATACGTGCTAATTCTGAGTACCCTCATTCTTGATACCACTAGACAGAATAGAAAAAGAAGGAACAAATTAAATACATCTTCTTCTTTCTGTACACCACTTCTACAGTTATCTGAAATGCTTTTACACGTACAGCATGGAGCTGTGTCAGGGGAGGGGCAGCTGGGGGTTAGGGACGGGGTCTGCACCAGACGGCTGTGGGCATGGAACAGGATGCCCAGGGCAGTGGGCACAGCCCCAACTCCCAGAGTTTAAGGACCGTTTGGACACCACTCTCAGACATAGGGTTTGAATGTTGGGTAGTGCTGTGTGGAGCCAGGAGCTGGACTCTATAATCCTCGTGGGTCCCTTCCAACACTGGATTTTCTATGGTTCTATGATTCTATGACTGTATGATATTTTTATGCTTGTTCATTTGTTTATGTGTGTGTTCATGTGTTTTTAGCAATTGTGTAAACTAAAAGGATTTTCCACCAAAAACCTTACTTGCAAGCTTTCACTTAATTTCTCCTGATACTATATTACTGTGACTTTTTTCTTACAAAAAGTCATAGCTTATAAATTACAATAAGATTAAACCAGATATTGCTAATGTATTTTAAACAGTTGTTAAATTACCAAAGTTGGTTGATCCCTTCCTTGAAATTTGCTGATCCTAACTTTAAATGACTCTGAGGTTATTATTTATATCTTTTAAATCTTTTATAGCTGTACACGGGTGCTTTTATGAAACCTGGTGTAACATATTCTAAGAACAAAAGCATATTTATGTAAGTAGCACTGGGAGCTGACTTGGCAGGTGCTTGCCACAAAGTCTTAACCCCTGAGCATTGGTTGTAGGCATCAAGCACATCTTTGAAGGGTAGCAAGAGTCTCTTTCTCTGTAGAGAAACTGTTCAGGCTGAAAATGTATTAAACTGGAAAGTGTTAGTGCTATCATCAAGTTTGTGGGCTGCAGAAATTAATGAGGATTTAGTAATAACATTTTCAATGAGTACCATAAACAGAAAACAAAAATAGTAACTGGCTGGGCATTCTCAGAGCAATTGCAGGCTTGTTTATGAGAGAGTCAGGCAGAACTGTTCTTCTTGGGAAGAAAGCACTCTCAAAAGGGGAGAGGAGCATGTGAGGCCATAGTCTATCCTCTTGCATATACCAGACAGGAAAACTGGCCAGCTGTCGCACACAAGGAGGGCTAGTAGAGTGACTCAGCCTTTAAAATCAACAGGGCTTTGCCTAGAGAAGGGTCCGCCAGCTTGAGTTAACACAGTGAAATCTGGCACAGAGGTTTGGTGAGAGTTTCCCTGGCTTCTGCTAAAGCCAGTGATTTTAGTAGATCTGCTGGTGGAGGCCAGCAAGGAATGGAAGAGTTCTTGAGAACAGAGTAATATGTGGCTGGAAACTTACTTTCAGTTTGTAAAAACAAAATTTGCTTATCCTTTACCTTCCTCTCTGCAGGAGGCAACCTTGATGGTACAATATACTCATCAAAGATGATAAGGAGCCTTTCAATAAAAATGCTTTCATTGAAAAAATGTTCTGGTTTGTTTTTGCTTTGTTTTGTTTTGTTTTGTTTTGCTGAGAGCGCACTTTAAAGGCAGAAAGTACAGCCATTTCAATAAGACAGTGTTGGGAAGAGTCTCCTGGATTCTCACCTTAAAGTCTAAAGTCCCCACAAAGAGCACCATAGACCTCTTTGTCATAGGCTACAATGGTGAAGCAAGAGACTTTAATTTAGCAGCTCTGGCTGCATGGGATGAGGGTTTAATTCCCTTCTCTGGCTCAAGCGACTGCCTCAGGCTGTGATTTTCAGTTCTAGAGGGATGTGTTTGCTGTGATGGTGCTGTGTGGCCTGAGTGGAGAAGATAGGCAGTAGCTCTTTCTTACAACACTATGTTAAGCATGTGAGCTGGGAACAGCTCAGCTGTCGGAAGGATGAGCACTCTAACTGGGTGGTGAGGATGCAAATATATTTTTTGTAAGAAAAAGCAATAGAAACTAATACTGAGTTGTGTTAAGGGGCTGAACAATGTGTCCATACATCTAGAACATCTATTAGTGTTTTCTATGAAAACGAGATTTATTCTTAGGTGTGTCATTTTGTCACTCTGGCCCCTCAAATGTTTAAGTAGGCTTTGATTGCATGGAATTGGCACCAAGATTTTGTTATCCATGAGCCATTTATCTTGAAGCTTTCCTGGGAGTCTTCCCTCTGATGAATTACCAAATTCCCAAGAATCCTACTCAGTTCTGTGATTAACATGTTCTCAGTGGAAAGTTCTATTTTAAGCTTATTCAAAACATAATTTTTCCGTGAGGAAGTATAACTGTTAGTTAATATCCACTGTAATTATACCAAGCAAAATATTCATTAAAAACCTTCCTTGTAGTTCCAGGTTTCAGTCATATACTTTTTTTTTCCACATCTGCCATCATTCCAATACAAAAAGAAGAGTTACAAAAGAACTGCTGCATTTTAATGATGTTTTTTTCTTTCATTTTCTTCAATTACAGTGGCAAAATCCCTGCATGCAATATTTGAAAAACTTTCATAGGATTATGGAGATAGATAACTTCATGGTGCTGGTGAGGCTCCTTCCAGAGGCTCACATGCAGTTGTGTTCTCCTATGTTTAAGAGTGAGTGAAGAAACATCAATGAGTGAGAAAAGCTGTTTAGGTTGAAAGATGATTTTAATGTGCAAATATAAGTAAAGGAATGGGAACAGATTCAGCCTGGAAACTGGCAGAGAGGTCATGTGTTTCTGGAAGAACATTCCAGTCTGAATACGGGGAAACATACTGAATGGCATACAGGATACCATTGGCCTTCTTGACCACAAGGCACATTGTTGACTCATGACCAACCCGCTGTCCACCAGGGTACCCTGGTCCTTCTCTGCAGAGCTCCTCTCCAGCAGGTCAGTCTGTAACCTGTACTGATGCATGTGGTTATTCCTACCCACATGCAGGACATTGCACTTGCCCTTGCTGAACCTCATCAGGTTCCTCTCCACCCTGTCCAGGTCTTGCTGAATGGCAGCACAGCCTTCTGGTGCATTAGTCTGAATTATAATCACTGGGATGGTCTCTATGGCATCTGCAGAGCTATCAGCGCCTACATCCAGTATTTTATAGAGCTTGATGTTGTGTCATATCATTTCTATAATGACAGTAAGTGTCCGATTCCAAACACTCATCAGTCCCTACCTTAATGCTTCCGGCTGCAATGTGCAAGGACAATATTGTGACATCGATTTTAAAACAAAACTCCCCACTGGGATCAATGGGAATCTGTGATTAAAACTGATGGCACAATATGGCTCCAGATTAAAATAATGTCTTAGTGAAAACCCTTTTGCTAGCAGATGTTCAAAGAGAGAAAATCCACTTCATAGCTATATAACCTGAATAATTTCACTCTATGAGGTGGAGCATGGTGGAGCATGAAAGAGGCAGGGAAGTGCAGTACTCTCCATTCTTCCAAAATCAATGAGTGGAGTCGGCCTCCAACTGCAGACTTCCTCCAGTCCTCTGTTCCACTGCAGGCTAGACCTAGATTCTGTCAACTGACTTTGGCCTGAAGCAGTATCTTATAGTATGCTTTATGGCTATACTTGTCCTGTAAGAAGCCCCAGAAGAATTCTAATGAACTTCTTTACCCTCTCATTGTAGTAATGGTTTACATCCACTGTATATTAGTAAATATTAACACGTGTAAGGATTTCTCTTTGAAAGAATTCCTCTCGTCACTTGGGTTTATTTTGCTAAAAACAGTAGTTGTCATATTCTGAGACTCCAACTTTTAGCTTCAGCTGGAAAACAGAAGAACAAAGATTGCTAAAATAGAAAACCAAAAGGATTAACTTTTTTCCAAAGCTGGATTAGCAGTTTATCCCAAAACTTCAGATGAAATGCCAAGAGGAGACTTTCTTTGGGTTAGGCTTGTCCCAGTCTTCCCACCTGGAGAACTCATGATCACATGGCAAAATGTCTCACTAATAATAGGAAAGTAGTTATCTGCTCATTAGATAGACTTCAAAAGCTGGTGGATCTCTTGTATCTTTACAAAAAAAATAAAAAATTCCTACAAAACAGTCTTTGCATCCAAGTGTTTCTTCATCCTCTTCTTAAGCACCCTTCCTATGGGCAACTCTCCCTGAGGCTGAGTGAGGAGAATGAGTTTTCCCACCCCTTAGGTCTGAATATGGTGTGTGATATCCCCGACAGAGCCACATGGAAGAGCTGCTACCAATTTGTATAGCAGTTTTATTATGACAGAGAAGAAATAAAAGCACGAAACACACTCCATTGCCAGGCTAGGGCTGATTGCTGGTGAAGCCAGTGTAATAGTGCCAAGCAGGCCCTGCAGTTACAAGAGTGCTTTACCCTATGTTTATACACCTAGTTGTTCTCCTCTTCAAAACGCAGTCATTTCACACCTTCCACCCCCAGAAATTAAGCAAAAAGCATTTATTCTCTCAGGAATATTTCAGATATTTAGCAGATAATTTAATTCTCCGAGAAAGGCATTGACTGCTGCAGAGTGGAGGCCAGACCCTCATTGCAGGCAGACAGGCTCCACTTATTTTCCTGGCTCTTCAGATTTACTACTAACACACTGGCAGGCAGCAGTAGTGCGTATGATGATGTAGTGTTGGAAATAATCCTGGGTTTTAGTAATACCTATACACTGCCAGACAATTATGTCCAAAGAGCCCAGATTTTCTAGAAGTACTGTCCCACCCTCCCTTCTGTTGGAATCCCTAATTTCCTCCTTGCCCCTTTTTCCTTGCTGTCAGCCTTATCGTGTCTCTTGTGGCCAGATCAAGGATGTTTAAATATAGATTCAAAAATTTCTGAGGGAGGAGTGACGCTGGCAAGGCTTTGTGGGCTGACTGATCTCACTAAATTCATACTGACTATTCAGGATCTCTTCCAATACTCTCTGTCCATTCTTTAAATTTGCCAGTATTTTAGAAATTCAGGAATAAAGCAGTAAACAGATGCAATGAAGCTTCTGAGGCTTTTCCATGCTGGAAAAAAATCTCTCTCTCCCTCTCCTTTTTCTACCTTTCGCAACTTAACACTGCCAAGACTTACTCACTGAGTACAGAAGTACTTCTCTAAACTAACATGCTTGGTCCTGAACAGTCATAGTACATTCCAGTATGGGGATATTTGGGAGATCCAATTTCCAGAAAAGGCAAAAAGTAGAGTAGTTTTTAAAGCCTAAGTAGAAGTGGATTATGTGAATCTAGCCCTTGTTTCCTTTCTCTAATATTGCCTTGAGGGTTTGTTTCCTTTTGAACAGTCATGACCCTAAAATTATTAGGAGGTATTTTTGATAACTTGAGCCTCTGCTGTAACCTACTCCTCTGTGATCACTTAAAAAGTAAAGCAGTTCTAAGCACTAGCATGACTGCAAGAGTCCAGTAGAATTATTAGCGTAGTTGCTGAAAGTTGGGTGAAAATCAAAATCCTGTGTTATTTCCTGAAGTGATCACATGTGGTCAACTTTTCTCCTGCACAAGCTACTAGCACCAGTCCCATGCAACCACTTCAATCCCACTTCTTATATCCTCAGAATGAACTTTAGCACTTCCAAGGCATTGTGCTGGCCCAGTGTTCAAGAGTGGATTTCACCCTGTGGCAATTTCAAGTAGCCAAAAGTACTTTTTAAGAAAACAATAAATTATATGTTTTTCTTTTTTCTTTTTTTGCTCCCCAGAAAATGGATAGCTGCAGACATTGTGGGTGGACACCATTGTGTAAGACCAGACTGGCTACACTATGCAATGGTTAAAATCAAATACATTTTGGTTAGATTATGGATAACAAAGTCAGTCAGAGTGCTATAAGTAACAGAATATATCTATAAAGCACAAAGAACATAAAAAGAAGAACTAATTGCTGACTCAGAAGGCATTTAACTTCTGAAAAAGGAAAGGCTAAAACCGTTGTCACTACCGCAGGGCTCTTTTGTCCATGAAAGCAGAAGGTAGTATGCATATGTAATTGTGTAATATTCTAAGATGCATATAGCTCTGCAATATGAAGAAATAAAAAAATAACTTTAAAAGACTGATTGCCTTTGAAGTGTATGAAAATAATGTTAAGAATGATTTAAAATCCTTTATGGGGCCAGTTATCTTCGGGAATAACTAAAAGTCCATTAGTACCTACATGCTATACATTGTACTAAATCAGCTCTCTTCTCCTCTCAAATCTGCCTCATTGTTTTTTTTTAGTGTAAAATTCATCCCTAGGCAAAGTACACATACACAGTGTTGAGTCTGCCACCTATTATAACATCCATAACTCAGAACATAAAGCTGTGCATCTGGCCTTGATAGTTGTCTGCAGTGGGGTGAATTTTCCTTTTGCAAGCCGTTATACTGAGCAAGGTGAATGACTGTGTCTCATCAATACTTTCTTCTTCAGTGTTTTATTAATAACAAATGAGGGACTCATGAATCCATTCAGTTAATTTCTTCTTGGTCTCCTCTTCTCACCTAACATGTTGATCTGTCTCCAAAATGTACATTTTCTACATTCCCATTGGATTAATGACATTTAAATCTTTTTTTTTTTTTTTTAATTTTGGATATAATAGTTCGACTTAAAAGTAAAAAGAGATATTGTACATTTGAAGACAGTGTTAGTGTAATTCCCTGCTAGTAAATCCCAGTGCAATGAAAATGAGCAAGGATGGGATCTGCCTTCCTCTGGAGTTATTACTGAATGTATCACTGACACACGGGGAGACGCTTCCCTTCAGCTACCTTGGCTAATATGGATCTTTATTTAAGTTTTGATTCAAATCACCATCTTTTTTTTCTGACCAATTTAGGGGTTATAATATCTGCTGTTGACCTTCTATTACAACCTGTGAACCATCATGTTTAATGCGAAATTACATCATGTAAGAAATTCCCTTTTGTCCATTATCTTGGTCACTGACTTGACAGGGCTCTCGAAGAGTCATGGGAGTGTAAATCAGAGATGGGACTAAAGAGTGAGGAACTAAAAAGTAATAGGTGTGAGACTAACATGGTGATTCCTCCTGTTCCTAAGGCCATCGCAGGAACGCAATGAAGAATGGACATTAGGTGTTTCTTCCTGGCACTGTGTCAAGTGCAGAATATTTTATGCAAATTGAAATACCTTGTTCCGAGAAATAATAGATCTGTAGTGATTTCATTCTCATGTTAGGGTGGGAAGGTTTGCACTGAGAAGATGGGTTGGCCACAAGTATAACCACTTGTTGAACACAAAAGGAATATCAAGAAGAAATTAATTGTGTGGCATTAGCTAATAGGAAGCAACGCATATGCTAAAAGGAGGTCATAGACAAAAAAAATGATAGACCATAATTGATTATTGTGTTTTGCTTATCTGGACTTGGAAATTATGGGAGAGACTGAATGTCACAGTGAGGGAGGTGGAAGTCAACGCTGAAGGATATAACATATTGTGTGCATGTATTGCCATGCCTTCCACTGTGTAGCACACAGCCAGCAGCAGTATATGTGCCTTCTATGTGAAAGCTAGGCATGCCATTATGAATTTAAGATGAAGATACAATAGGTACCAATAAATAGGACTCTGAATACTATGGGAAGAGGAGAAAAGTAGTGCACAATGACGTCTCTGGAAAAGTGGGAACCTTCATACAGTGGAAGGAGTTCAGCCTTTGGATAGCTCTGAGAGCCAAGAGGCACTTTTATTCTGTTTCAGAGTACATTGACTCCAACATTTCTTTTTGGGGTATAATCCTACACTTATCCTCTTTTGTTCCTGGGCTCAGCTGCTGGTTGGATGCTCAGCTGGGATGGAAGCACTGATTTCACCTGTTTTCTCCAGTGACCCTGACAACAGAGTCCTTAGGGCAAACAATAAATTAGGAAGTTCAAGTGTAGCACTGAAGAGGAGAGAATTTTGCAACAACCAGTGTGAGCTGTCTCATCCATTCCTAAGCTTTGCTACAGGATAGATCATACGGGATTTTCTCCTGAAGTAATAGAAGAGAACCAAATCACAGTTGAATAATGACCTAACGCCCTTCCACGAACTTTCCCCTTTGTCTTCACTGAAGCTTTGCTTACGCTTTTCTCATGTATCACAAATGAGGTGTTGTGCTCAAAGGCTGATCTATGTTGTCCATTTTCACTGTCATAGCTAAGTGGCTCAAAAGAGTCAAGGAGTCAACACTTTACTGGGTGGTATAGAAATGACATGAGTGCTTCTAATGTCAACCCCAGTGGTAGCAGAGGACATTTTTAAAAGAATAAATAGCACTGCAGAAAGACTTGGTGTAACTGTACTACGGACTTTCTGCAAGACTACTTTGTGTTCCCTGTAGGGATCATATATAAACTAGCACACAAGTACCAGCAGACAGCTATGCTGTTGGCACATCCTGCTCTGACTGTAATGGAAGACCTGCACTTCTAAAAGGACACCTCTGACCTTGTGCTTAAAAGGAGACTGGGGCTTGAGGGCTACTTACTGGTTTTCTAATTTCATCTTAGGACACTGCTGTGAATTGTCCTTATACCTCTCCCCTTAGTTTGGGAAATAATTATATTGAATTTTTCAAAGATGGCTTCATTTTGCCCTCCCTCCTCCACTGCTGATATGGCTGATTCCCATTGCTTTTCCAGGACTTCCCTGCCTGCTGACAGCTTTGTCTACTTTGTGGAACAGTGATTCAGCTGCCTGACTGAAGGTAATTCCTTCAGTCTTCCTTGTTAGTTTAACACATAGTCTTAGAAATCAAGGGCATAAATCACATTTTTGTTACAAATCAAAGCGCATGACTCATACCTAGACATTTATGGCCATATAGCATCGCAGCATGGTTAACAAGTAATATTTGGCTACGGGAATTGTGCACCTGCTAAGCAATAATGTGCTACTAATGTTTTAACAATAGATCCCAGGGAAAAAAATGCCTCTCTAGGCTAGTGGTAGGGTTTGTGTTCCTGGAATGTGCATATGCAGATAGAGGAGTTGACTGAGTGGGAACAAAGCCATTTGTTTTCTCATATTACAGATAATAAATAAATTATTTTCTCATAGCTGTAAGCACAGAGTTGGGAGAATCACTTGGCAAACAAACTGATATTTAAGCTATGATTTGCTGAGAATATTTGCATGTTACTCTAGAACAGCAGTCCCAGGAGGAACAGTGCTGAGCAACTTGCATGTTGTGGTCAGGTTTGCTGTCTCTGTTTGCCTTGGTTTTAACTTGTCAATTTACTGTATCCACCATCAGTATCAGAAAGTAATGTGAGCAATATGATTTGCATCAACCAAATGTTGGGAACTATGGCTTTTCAGTGATGTACTAAGTTTATTGCATTATGGCACATAGCTCTGTTGTTTGCACAAATAACACTTTTTTTTGTTTGTTTGTTTTTTATTTTCACAAAAACCACTTTTTTCCCAAAAGTGGGGAAAAAACAGAGATTGTGCACAGAGAACCTTTCTCTGGGAAACGAAAAAATAAAAAGGAATCCTCCATTTTGATTTGGTGCAGTCTAGACTAAAATATGTTCTTTAACTTTATGCAGGTCAACTCCAGGGGTGTTGTTTGACACAGATGCAATGATTCTCAATGAGAGGTAAAGAGATGGGACAACCTCTTCCTTCATTTTTGTGAAGAAACTTACTTTACTCCTACAGAGCTTCCAGAAGGATCTCTTAAGTAACCACTACCTCCAAATATTGGTTTGAAAAGCATCTGTTTCACAGCGACATTGATCTAACCTATGAATTGGTTGCTAACAGTGGTTTGTGGTAAATCTTTCCACAGAATGTACCTGAGGCCATTATCTCATTTTGTGCCATTTTTGTGGACAGAAGTGGTCTCCATTAGTTAATTAATGCATTTGTTTGATATTAGAAGACTGTTTTACTCTGACAGCATCACAGAGAAATATAGTGCAAGTGTCATAAAAACTGCTTTCAGATCAACTTACACATTCACGTTGTTATTCTTAACTGTGTTTTTCTCAGGACCATACAGTATCACCACTAAGCCTGAGCTGGAAGTGGCAAATAAGAGTTTTGATATATTTTTCCTGACCTGATCTTACCAAATAAAATAAAATAAAATAAAAACCTTGAAAATATTTTAAAATGATAATCACAAAGATTTGTCAAGATTAGTTTTCCCTCACAATTTTAGTTTTGATTAACCAACACTTCATGAAGGGAAAAAGTTATAAAAGATTAATTTGATTAATTTGATTAATTTTTTTCAATGAGATTTTCCTTGAAAGTATCCTCTACATTTACTTCTCTGTTCCTATGACTGATTATAGTTCATTGTATTTTCTATAAAAGCTGTTCATATTGGTTTCAAAATGATCAGAATGTATGCTTCTAGTCACTCAGCTGTTTCTGGGCTGGAATTGGATGGGGCTTCCTAACTCAGTATCTTAAAAAACAAATTTTCCTTTCAGCTGTTTGTTCAAGTAGCAGAAAATTAATCCAAGGAACTTTTAATGAAAAGCCATTTTAAATTTAAAATATGAGTAAAAACCACTTTGATTGAGAAAAAGTTGATTGGCTTTTAGCACAAGTCTGATTAAACAAATGGCGGAAGTGAGAGAAAGAATTTGGGGATGCATCTGTATGGCAGAGGTAATTTCAAGCTCCAACTCAAATGCTGTCTCCAGGTGCCTCTCTGATCATATACAAAGTATTTACTTTGAAAGTGCTGTGCTTCTGGCTGAGCAAGCTGCCTCAAATTGCACTAAAGGCCAGGGGTCAGACGTTGCCTTCATGCCTTGGCATGGCCAATGAGGCTGAAGAATGCAACTACGCAAATCCTTCAGCACTTTCTCACATGTTCTCCTGTGTATTTAGAAGGATGTAAAGATTCTCCTGCAGTTTATTAGCAGAGGACCTTGAAACTTCAGTTCTGCTGCAACGAAAACAATGGAGATATCAGAAGTCTCAGAGAACTGAAGGCCCTGAAATTAGTGATGAGGCAACGAGTTCATTGCTCTGGCCTTCTAAAAAGACCATTAAATTTTACCCAGGCACTGCCATATTGAGCTGAATAATGTGCAATTTCTACCAATAAAAGCAATGTAAGTTTAGAAAAGGGAACAGAAACAATACTTCTCAATCTTCTGCTGAGCCATGGCTGCCATTTCTGCTCTGTGGATCATTTGGTTCCCTGAAATTGGCACTCATCATAATAGGGTAGCTCAAAAATGTGTCTCAGGAGAAGCTCAGCAGTTTCCCTGCACAGCTGTGCTCTGAATGCCTTGACTGTAGGCAAAGACCAGAGCCTTCATGTGCTGTTGTAGTCTGGACGAAATAGAAGACATTGGAGAATTGGGGCTACTGTTTTATCAGTGGACCTGAAAATTTTGTGCATCTGGAAAACAAGCAAGCAAACAAACAAACAGAAAAATCCCCACCAAACTTCCCATTCATTTTTGAAGGGATCATACTTAAGCGGTGATTCATCCAATACCTTCAAGAAGGCACCAAACAGAAGACCGAAGGCAGAAATAATGTGTGAGAGGAAGAGATGTAGAGCACTATTGTACAAAGATTCATAGATAATAAATTAGGATTATCTGGAGACCACTAATTTAATTTTACCATGGCTAATGAGTTTTGTAGAATTTCTGCTTTAGGCAGCTGTTCCATATTCTTCGCACTTAAAAGAATAAAAAAAAAGGAAGTACAAAAAAAAAGTCCTCATCCAGATAAAACAGTTTCCTAGAGTGGGTAGTTCCTTGTAGAATCTGTTCTATCCCCAAGGCCTAATTTCTCCTAAATCAGTAAGCAAATTAAGCACAATGCTATTGAAAGTACACTGCTCTTTCTTGTACAAGTATGCCAAGACATGTATTGTCTTCATGTTGTATGTTCAAAAACCAGGGACTAAATTGTATAATTTCATATGGCTCAAGGTGTCTCTTCAGAACTTCAGATTTAATTACTTGGTATCACTGCCTTACATAGTGAAGAAACTTTCAAAATCATCAGTGCCATTATAGAATTGCAACAAACTATCTTGTTGTGTACTGTTTCTGCTTGTTTTTATTTATTTATTTATTTATTTCTTATTGTGTGAATTCAGTTTTGTTTCACATAAACAAATGGTTTTCTCTAGTTTTATGTGGATACAGCAGATAGTGAACGAAACTTCGTTCACTGTCCTCTCTCTGAAAAATATGAGAACAGCAGTCTCAGAGAAATAGAAGCACTATGCCAAAGAGTTAGGGCTCATTCTCTTCTGACTGACGGAGCTGAGATGATGGGTGAGTTTAGCTCAGAAGAAGCAGATTCAAAGGAAATGTGAGATCTTGTGCACTGTCCTTAGCGTATATCCATAAAAACACATTTTTTCCGAAGATGTCATGAAAACCTCTGTAATATTGGTGACATTAGCAGCAGCCTGGTGGCGAACATCATACTCCAGAGCATCATGCTATCTTGAAGGTGCGTTTGAGTTACATGGGGCTTCCTTTACACTGAGTGAAATATGATTACTATTTAAATACTAGTACAGTCAACTACCAAACTTGTGGCATCTGATTTTTTTTATTTTATTTTATTTTTTTTACTTACTGGGGAGAATAAACTTAAAGGCAATTTCCTCTTCACTCTTAAATGAAATCAAATGGTAAGATCTAATTGGAGGGCTCAGTATTCAGCAGTAATATCTAAACAGTGACATGCTGGCCACCTCATGAGATGTTCTTGTATTTACTTGAGTCCCTCCAGCGGCTAGCAAGTAACTCTGATCTGCCAAAGACTAATTTTCACATTCAAAAACCTCTATAATGGGTGTAGCTCAGTTGAACTGCTATACCCTGTGGAAAACCTATACTTATGTTAGTAATAACAGCATGGAGAAACATATCAAGCCATCACCAATCTGAGTAGAAACTGGGATCCTGAACCCACATGTTGGTCCTCAGCCCAGCAGCTGGCATAGCAAATCTTGGAAGGAAAACTAGCAGGTGGGTACCAGTGAAGTGGATGGGCATAGAGCAGGGAGGACAGCAGTAGAAATCCATTTTTCCTCAATTTTCACCTGCTGTCTTCCCAACTACTAATTTTCAAAAGAATTTTTAACTATTGTTAATGCTTAACTCAGGAGAGTGGTAGATTAAATGTTGCTCAAAGTTATTCTGACTATTTTCCAGATTCATCCTGCCTTTGGAATAATTTGCACGACTTCTCAGGGCATTACAACATGGTTCTGAGAACTTTAGCTAAGACACTGCCGTCAGCCTCAACAACTTCAAAAACCCCAAAAAACTAATTATACAATCTCATCTGAAAAACTTGAACAATTAAACTACAAATCATGTGAATAAACAAAAAAGAAAGAAAAAAAGCAGTAGCATTTTCATCTCTTTGGCTTGGCATGCATGCCTTCTAATTTCTCACTTAAAATATTTACTCACAATTCCAGTAGGCACAGAGACTATCTCTTGCTGTATTCTGAAATTTTGAGGGAAAACATCAGAAGCAATATAATATTTATGATAAAATACCAAGAACTTATAAGATTGTAATCGAGACTTTTTGAATGTGAGGTCTTTTAGATGGCTGTGCACATTTTATAATGCCATAATGTTAAAGTAGATAGGTGTAGTGTGGATTGTATTTGTAATGCATTAATAAGAGGTAATAGAACTAGTTTATATACATTTCTGAGAGAAAATTTTACAGCTAGGTTTTATTACTATTTCTCTGGTATATAGCTAATTCTAAAGAATGGGCAGATTTCACCTGTGAACAAGAAAAAAGACTGAAAATTAGAAAAAACTTATTTGCTTAAGGATTGCCAAGTAATTGTAAACAGCTCTACAAAGTTTCAAAGACTACCAGACATAGAAATCAGTGATTTCCAAATAAATACAGATTGATCATGAATTCTACAGTGCTTAAAGAGCGTAAAGGAGAGGATCACTGAGCTTTTCATGAAGCTCTGAGCTGTGGCTTCAAACTACCATAATTTCTTTCTTTTATCCAAAGTGGCCATAATCTTATTTTATAGTCTGTTAAACCGAAGCTTCTTTTTAGGTTCTATGGCTGCCATTTATAAGTACAGCTTTTAGCTGCAAAAGCTGCAAAGCCTGCCTGCATAGTAGGTGCCAGCCATCTAATATTGAATCTGTGAAGCTGGAACAGCACTGGACAAATAGCTATTCAATCCATCTGTATAAGGGGTAAGAGAGAAGTTGGAGGATTCAGGGAGCAATCATGACAGTAAAATGACACAGCACAGTCAACTGAAAAGCTAGAAGTAATGTGAATTTAAAGGATTCCAAGGAGGAAAGAATGGTAAGGAAACAAGGGTAAGATGTTTAACGTAGATATTGGGACTCTGGTGGAGTGTTTGTTTCAGGAGACTGCAGAGCACAAGAGTGGCAGCTTCCCTGAGTTTGAAGCTTCAAAGAAACTGCTCTCAGCATGCTGCCACATCTGTACTGTGCAGGTCTACATAAGGATACCTCGGTTACTTCTAAATAACCCAGCTGAAGCATCCAAGGCAATCTGGCTGTGGCAGCAGAGAGCTTCATATAATTTCTTATTTGTGACACATTACTACTCAATGAGAAATGTTATTACTTTTAATTGCCATTGCATTTGTGTTTTTACCACTGTTTATATTACTGAAAAAAATATTCTGTGAAGAGAAAGAGAAGTTAAAAGTGCATGAACAGATAGCTTTTAATCAGAAATTGTCATGGAGAAAATTTATCCTCTGAAAGTAATCAAAATCACAGTTAAAGAGGCCAGACATAATTTTGTAGAACTCTATACATATTATACTATTTCCCAATTTGGGTTTTGATTACAAATTAGGGGTGGAGAGTGGTCAAATAATGTCTTTACAACATACAGCCTCCACAAACTTGCCAAAAATCATTTTGTCTCAGTGAAAGCAAGGGAAGCGTTTGTCTACTGTAAGAACTATCACCTCTGAGCTGTCAATATTGGAATATTGCCTCTTCTTCTACAATCTGTGGGAATTACATTCACTGAACTGTACTGAGCCTTACCCAAGAAAGGTAGTTCCCATTTAAATCCATTGAATTAGCTCCTGACTGAACAGAGCTAAAGAAGGCATACCAGCTTTTACAAAAGTAGGAGGACACAGCAGAGGGGACTTAAAGTGAGATTGAGAGACCAGTAAAGGAGATTCAGGAAGAGAGAGACCCTGTAGAGGGAAAGATAAGTGATGGAGAGCCTAAGGAACAGTGACAAAACACCTGCAGAGAGCAGGGCCAGAGTGGAGGGAAGGGAAGACATTAAGCACTCTGGAAAGAAAGCCAGCATCATTAGAATGAGGCATTTTCTCTCTTTTGAGCCGAACAACAGAAGCAAGACAATCTGCTGTTTGTGTAGTAAAAGTGTTTGCAGTGGGAAGTACGGGGTATACACACAGAAAGAACATCTGCTCTAAGAAGACTCTAGCAAATATAAAGCTTTGATAATGTGGTGGAAACATCTGCACAGCTTCCAGCAGGGCCACCAGTAGTGCGCTTTGGTGGGGGAGGGTAAGAAATGTACCACATGCAGGAAAAGGTCACAGGGAAGCTTCTTTAAGAAGTAGATAACGTAAGACAAAAGGAAAGGAGAAAATAAGATGTCCATAGACAAACTGCAACAGATCCCAATGTGGAAACATTATAATTCCAGCAAAATACTAATTGTTTTTTCACTCAATCTTTAGAATGACAGCTTGCCCATGGTCTTAAGTAGTCACAGACTGACTCCAGGATTTTTAAACAAAGTCAAAGCATTAACACTTTCCTCCATCCAGTTACAAGAACCCCAGGATTTTATAGCATAGTCCTGTTAGCAGAAGGCCAAGAAATTCAGAAGCAGTGAGGAACAAGTGGGGTAAAATCAAGTCTAGCTGCAAGAAAATGTGCTAAGACATAGTTCTCCGCTATGGTTATACAGCTGCTTGTACCCAAAACACCAATTTCTACTTATTCAGGTTATGAGTTCCCTGCAGTTGTAGGATAAATATGTTTATAAAATTTTGGTAACCTTTGTTTCAATTCCTTTTTATTGAAAATACAGCTTTACAGCATGTGTTTGAATAGGACAACTTTGCTTGTGCTTTTCAGTTAGAAAAAGATTGGAAATCTACAGTTCATTCATGGCCTGCAGTGTTCAAAGAATGGTGTTTGGCAGCATCAAGGAAGTTCTTCACCAATGCAGTCTTAAATGTTTCCCACAGAAGCCTGTGCTTTTGCTCTATTTCAAGTCTCCTTCTTCAGAATTCTTGGCTTTAAAGCTGGTTCAGAAAGCTTTACAACAATATTGCTGGTTTTCATTCCTTCAGAATTTGACTAAAGCATCGTAATTCAGAGCTCAGATAGAAATACATGCACAGTTTTGTTGACCTCTAGACAGCAATCACTTTGAAAGTATCTAGGGGTCAAAGTGCAAGTCACAGTAATTTCAACTTCAATTTAAATAAATAAGAAGAACTAACTATAGGAAACACGTATAAACAGCAATACCATTCTGAGGTGTGTTTCCACTTTTCTCAGCTTTTCTCTATACCCAGTGGACTTCTTTTCCATGTGAGATGTCATGGGTGGGGATGCACCTGATGACCTGGTTTAATTGAGGAGGTACATGTATAGTAAATTATCGCTGAGAATGAGAATGTGTTTACTGAGTTCAGCAGGTGACAGCTGAAGACTTTGACCTACATTATAGAACCACAGAATCATAGAATCCTTAGAGTTGGAAGGGACCTCTGGAGGCCATCCAGTCCAACTCACCTGCAATGAAACAGGGACTCCACAGCTAGATCAGATTGCCCAGGGCCTAATCCAGCCTTACCTTGACAGTCTCCAGGGATGGAGCATAAACCACATCACTGGGAAACCTGTTTCAGTGCCTCCCCATCCTCACTTTAAAAGACTTTTTCCTTATATCTAACCTAAATTTACCCTCTTTGAGCTTGAAATCATCTCCCAGTTTTCTGTCACCACAGACCTTGCAAAAGACTGTCACCATCTTTTCTGTAGCTCCCCTTTAGATACTGAAAGGCTGCTATCAGGTCTCCCTGGAGCCCCCTCTTCTCCGGGCAGAACTGTCCCAGCTCTCTCAGCCTGTTCTCATAGGATAGGTATTTCATTCCATGCATCATTTTTGGGGCCCTTCTCTGGATGTGCTCCTGTACTGAGGACACCACGTCTGGATGCAGTACTCCAAGTGAGGCCTCACCAGCACACAGTTAGAGGGGCAGGATCACCTCCCTAAACTTGCTGACCACACTTCTTTTGGTGCAGCCCAGGGTACGACTGGCTTTCTGGGCTTATGCTAAAAATAAAGGTTTTTAGAACATGCAGACTGTTGGACTGGATGTGGAATGTAGCAAAGCTTACAGAAAAACAGGGTTTGTACTCATTTTATCTACTCTTCAGCATTTTGCAACAGAAGTTAACAAGCATTAGTTCCAGAAAGGTGAGAGAGTTGCATAATCAGATACAAAAGGTGAGTATATTCTGTTTTATTACAATTAACAGAAATAAGAGAGAAATGGCATTTGTAAGACAAGACCAAGTGTACCACACACAACACATCACTGTAAATGTAATCTAGAAATCAAAACTAGGAATTAGTTTCCCAAGACTGCCAATACGGTATTTCCCATGGCTCCCAGCATCTCTTTCCATAAATAGAGGCCTTCAGTACAGAAGCTGTGAGAGAGCCCATCTTTCTCCCCAGGCTGCATATGGCACCTCAGGGAAGAACCTGGCAGCATCACCACTCGACTGCTATGGAGCCTTTCCCTTTCCCAAAGTGATAAATCTTATTTCAGGAAAGTGCTTTGGCACTTTTATCTTTTGGCACATTCATCTTCAAGCATCTGAATAATCCAGGACAGTTTGAAAGACACTACATGTATTTAAAAACAGTGATATAATTCTGTTTGATGGTGCGTGGCAGAAAAAAAACAACCCCAAATGCTATATATTTTTTAGAAAATGAATCGGGAAAGCTTTTCCAGCTTATGAACTTAAACACAATTTCTTTTTTCTTTTTTACTAGACATTGAGCAGTTAGAAGAAACATGTTGTATTTAGCAGTATTCCTCATTGTTGCTTTAAATAAAACTTGCCCTTTCCCTTCTGAGACATGTGCTTAGCTCCATTGGTTCTGAAGAGAGTGTAAATTATACTTACCTTGGGAGAAAATAACTTGGCCTTGAAATCAGATACCTTTTCCAGAACAACCATGTGCTCTCTGGCTCTGGAGAGCTACATTGCATCATACTTCACAGAAAAATTCTTATAAAAGTGATGGTTAGTCAAATGTGAAATGCTTTGTGAAAAATGCATTTTGGTAGGGGTAGAGAGGGAGGTTGCCTCTTTGTCAACATCAGGCTGACCACACATGTGGTCAAAATCCAGATGGAAAAGAGAAGGAACGGCATTGTCATGTGGATAATATGCCTTTAACAGGAGCTGTAAGAGGGTTTCGTTCGGTCCCTGCTGTCCACATTGCTGTATGTTAGACAGATGCCAAGTCTCCACATCATTGACTCTTCTGGAGCAAATATCACCCTGTTTTTTATTATGAGGATTGTAGAAACGTTTGGGGTTTGTTGTGCAGCAGAACAGAGAAAAATTTGTAAATCTCACATCATAACACCAGACAGGAAAACAATTTTCTTCCTAATTCTAGTGACTTATCATTTCTCATGGAAAATAATGCCAATAGCATGTTAGTGTTTTCAAATAAGTTGGAAAAGAGTAGTTTCATCACTGATGTTATGATGTAGGTAGAAGAGAACATTAAAGCTGAAAAATACCAGCCCTCAGGTCAGAAAGGGCTTTTTCCCTGATCTTCCTTTTCATTCATTTTTACATTGCATTTATCTCCAGCCATAGAAAAGGTTATTACTGGGCTCCTAGATGCTGGTCATATAAAAATGACAATATTAAGCAGTGTCAGGTGAGACAGGGAGGAGTGATGGCTGTGGTATTTTCCTTGCTGATTTTGGCTGCAGTGATGTCACATTATTGTGTGCAGGCAGAAGTGGAGGAGTAATGTACTCTTCGAAAGGAATGGTATGAACACATTCGATGTAGCCAGGCTGATCAGCACTTATTATCACAGATGTGATTAACTTCTGATAAAGAAATGTTAATGCCACTGACCTATTATTGCCCGCATTGTCCTGAGGAGAGAGGGTGAGGGGGAATATGCAGCTACTGGGGATCCTGTGGCAAATATAAAGATCTGCCAGTGGCCAAATAATGTGCTCCTAGAAAAAGGCATGGTCCATTATCTCTGCTGAAAACAGAGTGACAAATTACTGTAAAAGTACTGTACTGCAGCTGAAAGAAGCCAATAATTTCATGAATTTTACAGGTACAGCGAACCATAACAGTATGTTCTAGTACTATCCTCTGCATGCTACAGTGCTTTACGCTATAGTTCTTTCTACAGCACTCACAATATAACCCATGTCCTTTCTTAGAAACATCCCTCAAGTCAGGATACTCGGAAAATACATCTGCTCTACCCTGGGAGACAAATAACACTAGGTTCAAAAAACTGTACTATAACTTGCATGCATGCTACCACGATCTGTTGGTCTTATTTTGGTGTGCATCTGTTGACTAAGAAAAATGTTACTACTGATTTCTATTTGAACTCGGTCTCAAATATCTTGTGATGATTAATCTCTTCAGGCTGTTTCCTGCTTCTCATCAATGGTCTGACCAACTCATGCTGCTCCTTATGTATCGACGTGACATTTGGTACATTGTATATGAACATATGTCTTACCTGCAATATAATAATAACCTTGAAAATGAAATAATATTTGGAGTTGAATGCCAAATGTATTTGGTAGTGCACAGATGCACTGGAAAAGGGAGATGAAAAGAAGGGAGATATCTGGAGAACGTGATGAAGCACCATAGGCGGGAGGTGCAGTACTTCGTCTGCTTCAGATTTGGATGTGGAAAACATTGCATACACAATGACGGTCAAAGGAAAGTAAAACCAGCAGGTGAAAGTCAGTTCAATCAAAAAGCTTGAGATTGTGTTGATTTACTCGGAGCATGCACTGTTTCATCACAGATTACAGGTAGAATTTTTTTTAACTAGTGAGAATGAATTTAGCAATGAGAGACAGTTTACAATCATCAACTCCTTTTTTTTTTCAGTCAGCAGATATGCAGAAAGGGACAAAGACCTCCCTTGCAACAGGAGACCTACTAAGGAAGGAAGAATTCTTGCTCTGTACTTGATGTACTAGCAATTCTTTTGAAAGAAACTGACTTTGTTAGCACTTCTGTGATTTAAAGATGGAAAAATGCAGGAAATGTGCACTCTGTTTATAAATATTTTGAAATGTGAAAGATTGATTCATTGCTGTCAGCAGTACCCACACAGAGATGTAAAAACACTTCGTGACTTTTCTGAATAGCATCTTCTGAATTCAAGATCTTTGTATTTCACAAATACTGATCCTGATTCCTGTGCTAAGGGCTGTACTGGTGTTACAAAGGAAAAGCATATACTAAGAGAAGCATATACGTGCAAATCAGGCATGGTATGGTTACCTGTGGTAGGTATGTGTTGTCACTCTCCGTTTTTACAAAGAAAACTTTAACAAAGGCAAAGCAGGAGACATTGGTAGCACAGCAGAGAGCAGAATCTATTTTCTTCCAGTCCTGCCAACTCTTTTTTCACCCACAGTAAATTGCGTGTTGCCAGCAGCTGTTTGGAAATGGCTCTGCGCTGAAATGGACATTGACCATTCTGAGACAGAAGTTATTAAGGGATGTCCCTCTGCCCCGATCTGTCCTAGGGTTTGGTTAACACTCGTCTTAACTTTGTTTTTCGTTTGCTGGTTGTGTTTTCAATGACAGCAGTTTTTATGTTTCTCTGATTTACCAACAGAGGAGGAGAAATAAGCCTACAGCACTAACTGCTGGTGTCAACACAGAGATGGGACAGGGCTATAATTGTTGTAATTGTTATTCAGACGCCTGTGACTTGATCCAATAAACGCAGGTTCTGGCACCTTTGTGAGTGACGCGTTTACAACAGACTGCTCTTTGAGTGTGTCTTGCGAGGATTCTGAGCACAAAGTAGTATTACAGTGTTCAGATTATTTCCCTAAATTATATACCTTTTAAAGAGGTAGTCTGTGTAGCTCCCTTGTATGGATTTGTTGGGCTTGGAAGCATATTTCCTGTGGGGTCTGACTTGAGGTGGGAAGGAGAGACCTCTGGGGAAGCAGTGGCAATGTCCCGACCTTCCCTCTCACGCGGTGATGCTTTTCAGAGACGCCTTCTCAACAACAGAACCATGCCAGAATATGACCCAGGATCCCTCTATTGCAGGAAGTTAATCTGGATACCTTTTGTTACTCTCTGGCAGAACTTTTTACTCCCTGTCAAAAAGTAGGAAAAAAGTAGGATCTAAAGGACTGACAGTTGCTAGGATGACAGAATCATAGAATCCTTAGAGTTGGAAGGGATCTTTAAAAGTCATCTAGTCCAATTCCCCTGCAATGAACAGGAACACATACAGCTACATCAGGTTGCCCAGCCTGATTCAGTCTTACCTTGAAAGTCTCCAGTGATGGGGCATCAGTCACCCCTCTGGGCAGCCTGGTCCAGTGCCTCACAACCCTCACTGTAAATGATTTTTCTTTATATCTAACCTCTCTCTATATATAGGAGCAACTTACACTGGGAGTGAAAAACTTTTGTGTCATGAGATGTTGGAGAAAGGAGATCTGATATGGGAAGTGTGGGAAGAGCAGAGGTAGCCCTGTTGGGAAAACAAAATAAAAGTAGTGTTGCCTGTGTTGCCATACAAATAAATAAATAAATAGATAGGCAAATAAGAGAGAGGGAGATGATAATGAAGGGACTACCTCTGGAATGCTTTTGTTCTCCACAATGGTTTTTAAACACCACCAACATATCAGATGTCTAGGACATCCAAAGCTGAAGCAAAAATGCCCTAAGTATGCATGCCTGTTGCTCCTTTGCCTTTGTGAAATTTTTCACCAGTGCAATATTTTCCAGTCAGACAAAGGGTAAATGGAAGGAAAATGCAGACAAACTACAGTGGGAACTTCCAGACACCAGTGAAAGAACAATATTCTTTCTGTCCTCAGAAATGGACTAATCCAGTAAAGTCTTACTACTGGTTCAAAGCATGAAATGAAGTCAAAAACGTAAAAAGACTCTCAGCAGATTAAAACAAATCCACAATGGCAGCCAAGCATACCAGCTATAAATGTTCTCACTGAGCCTGCAGACATAGATGCTCTCCCAGCCTCAAGTGATAAAGCACTTATCCGTTTGACTTTGGGCCAAAAGATTTGGAGATCTGAGGCAAAACTGATCACTTTAGGAGAAAGTCTGCCATGGATAATTAAAGGCAGATTATTGGATTAAGATTTGATGCAAATTTGAAGTCCTTCCTTTTCTTTCCAGATTTATTTTATTTTTCTTGTCTTCTTTGTCTCTGGGTAACTATAATTGAATGCGTCTTTAAACTGTAAATTGTAATTTTGCTGTTAGCGATGGAGCTTTAATTTCAGATGTTTATTAGAAAATTTCTCTGCGAGGCTGTGAGTTTTGCTAGCTGGAGGGACTTGAATCAATTGTATAGCCTCCCCCACAAAGCCATGGACTGTGTATCATTCTGTGGTGCTCTGAATGTTTTATTTGCTAGTGTGAGAAGAAGATAAAATCTTGGTCCCACACCATATTCCTCTCTCCCTCATTTTGGCCATGTTCTTCTGCTCACTCTTTTTTTTTGGGTGCGAGGGTGGTGTCCCTACAGGATTCCCACTCTCCCTGCATGTGCCACTGGCCCACATTTGAGGGCATGACAAATCTGCTGAGGTATCCTATTCAGAAGTGCAGTGAGAAGGGAAGTTTTCCACTTACATAGATGAAAAAATACATCCCAAGTGCTGTTCTCATGAGTTGCTGCTGAAAGATATGACCAAGAGTAAATGAATGCAGAAAAACAGGAGAAGCTGTTGCGGGGAGAAGTCAATCTAATTTATGAGCCCCACTGCTTCTTCAAAGGAAATATATACCCTCTTACAAAAAAGGGGAGGGAGGGTAAAAGCAGCAGCTGAGGATTCTTGGAGTGCAGGAGAATCCTCAGCTGCCATGGAAATAATGAGGACCGCACCAGCTGTTCTCAGTCTGTCCCAAACACAGCTCAAAGACTCTGCTGGAGGCAGGCTGGTTTGCACTGCTCAGGTGATGCTGCCAGAGAGGCACATGTGAGTACAAGTGCTGAGTACTCACACCGCTAAGGAGAGCCTCAAAGGTCACCACAATGTAGAATAGCTTCTTCTCTGCTTTACTCAGCTACACTTTCTAAAAAATGTTCTGACATCATGAGTGCGTGCTTGTGATGAGTAACTGAATGATCTCACTGTTGCATGTGTCTTTTCCTTCTGTTTTCTACCTACTGCTCTGTGACTTCACTGCTCTGTGTCCAGGATGTCTGCAGGCTCTTTGTCATCTGGGCTTTGTGTCTGTAATGTCGGGTGAATCACTCATTTTTAGCACAATAAAATGGAAAAAAAAAAA
>VXAB01004727.1:273741-310380 GCA_013399175.1 Odontophorus gujanensis | reverse complement strand
GTATGTGTGGAAGAGCTCTAAGGCAGCAACTATTCTCTAATGTTAGATGTTGTGAGGAGCGAAGCCACAAGCGAAAGTGCACACATGTTGCTCATGAGCTGCATTGTTATCAGATTTCCAGTTTTCCAACTCAGTTTGCTCTCTGAATTTAAACATGGAGAGTCTGAAAGATAGCTCCAAAGGAATGAAACTGACTGTTCAGTTCTAGCTGAATTCCTGCATTCTTCTAGTATATTTTATCATAAATCTGTTGGAGAGAGTGAGAGGGAAAGCTATCCTAACACTGTCATTTTTAGCAATGCCATTCCTCCCTTTCAGCTAACATCTCAGCATCCCTATGCAGAAGTTTACATCGGGAAGCCCCACGTCTGGACTGTAGACATCAATGATCTTTCTGAAGTGGAGAAGGCTGTGAAAGGGAGCAGTGCTCTTACATGACAGCTGTTATCACACACAGCCAGCTTCCTACTTCTGCAGCCAGCTGTTGCAAGTCTCAACTCTTCCTGCTCTCCTCCCTAAGTATTTTGCATCTCCAAAACACCCCTATCAGCACTTACAGAAGAAGACAAGGAGAACTCTGGTAAGCACAGAAGAAAACTCTGGGTGGAATTCAGAGAGACCTAGACAGGCTCAAGTAGTGGGCCCAGGGAAACCTCATGAGGTTCAACAGTGTTAAGTGCAAGGTCTTGCAACTGCACTGAGGCAACCCCTATTCTCCGTACAAGCTGGGGGATGAAAGGATGGAGCACAGCCCTGCAGAAAAGGACTTGGGGGTTCTGGTGTATGGCAAGCTGGGCATGAGCCAACAATGTGCCCTTGCACCCCAGAAAGCCAACCGTATCCTGGGCTGCAGCAAAACATGTGTGGTCAGCAGTGCAAGGGAGGTGATCCTGCACTTCTGCTCTGTGCTGGTGAGGCCTCACCTGGATGGAGTACTGTGTCCAGATGTGGAGTCCTCAGTACAGGAGAGACATGGACCTCTTGAAGCACATCCAGAGAAGGGCAACAAAAATGATCCAAGGGATGGAATATCTCTCCCATGAGGGAGAGAGGCTGACAGAGCTGGGGCTTTTCAGCCTGGAGAAGAGAAAGCTCTGAGGTGACCTGATAGCGGCCTTTCACTATCTAAAGGGAAGCTACAAGAAAGAAGGGGACAGACTCTTTAACAGGGTCTGTGGTGATAGGACCAGGGGAAATGGTTTCAAACTTAAAGATGGTAAAGGTTGGTTATAAAGAAGTGGTATTTTACAGTGAGGGTGATGAGGCAACAGGTTTCCCAGAGATGTGGTGGCAGCCTTGTCCCTGGAGACACTCAGGGCCATGCTGGACCATGCTCTGAGCAATCTGATCAAGCTCTAGATATTCCAGTTCATTGCAAGGGAATTGGACTAGATGACCCTTAAGGGTCCCTTCCAATTCTAAGGATTCTATGGAAACATTTTAAGTTGAGCTTAAGAAAAAGAATCTTTTCAGGGTACAGGCACTCACACACAGCTGGACATCTTTGTTCATCTGCCTATGCTCCAGCCCAGGTAAATGTGGGACACAGACCTCAGTGTATTATTGTACCCCTTCCGACTCTACAGAGCCTCCTGAAAGAGGTACTGCAAATATTCCCAGCTTCCTTCCAGCATGTATCACCCTTGCCAACAGAAGTGGATACCCAAGTGTTTGGGGAAGCTATCAGTAAGGGCCAGCAAAATCTGCAGCCAATCTGCTCAGCTCTGGACTCCCAAGATAGAATGAGTTTTCCATCTTCCTCCAGTGCCACTGTTTATGGGCTCACCTGCCCCCTTTGCCCTGAGATGGGTAATACGGAACTAAAACAACAGTAAACCATTTGTACAGAGCTAATTTTCAGTCCAATCAAACTGTGCAACTGCAGAACTGGTAAGTTTCTGCATAAGAAATGAAAAAGGAACATGACACAAGGGGAGGGAAAATGCACAGAACTACCTTTTTGTAATAGTCTCTACTCATAACCATTTGTTTGACTGAGAAATCACAATTTATATTTGGGTAATTATCTTTGCAAACATAACAGTTAGCAACTCTCCATAAACAACGAAAACAGTGAAAACTGAAAGTTCTGTCATTGCTTACAGTCTACCATTCCCGCTCCATACCCTGATTCCACTGGCACTAGATTTTTTTTGGACATTTCTTTTGTTCATTTTTTGGTCTTTTTCCAAGAGATTCTGTATGTTTGTTTGTTTGTTTTTTTAAATATTATTCAAGAGGACAATCTATGTCTTCTTGAATCTTGCTATAATCTTGCTATAATGGAGACAGCATAGAATTAGGAAACCCCAGCAAACTGATAATATCATATATCCGCTTTCACAGTCACGAGATTTCAGTCATAAAATACTGTTCTCCCCAATTATAATACAGTTTAAAGGAAAAATTATTCCTCTGTGGTGTTTAATATAAAATGTGTTTATCTGACCTTCATTTATGTGGGCTGTGGACTTATTTTTAATCCCTTCCGAACTGTGGCAGGAAGAGAAGCCACCAATAAAACTTGTGTAGCTACAACATCCTGTTGTGGCTGTTCTTCCCTTCCTTTTTTCTGCTTACAATTTGCAATTTTGTACCATGCAAGAAGACATGAACAAAGCCAGCTGTTCAGTTACATCTGTGGTAAAGCACCTTAAATCTGCAGCAAAAATCTCTGGAAGCTGGACTTCGGAGCACGTCTAATTTTAGGTGCCCAACCTTGAATACTACTGAAAACAAGAAACTTGAAAGTAAGCTTATTCAGGACTTCCTGCAAGTCAAACATCTCAACTGTCACTAAACTAAACTATCTGGAAATCATTAGTGCTTTGCTGAAACATTGTGCTCTTGAACGAATTCCAGGGGCAATCCTCCACACACACACACACACACACACACCGAAGTTTCTAGTTTTCAAACTTAGCAACCAAAACACAACAAAAACCAACAGGGAAATACACAACGTGAACAAGTGTCACTTGGTAAGTAAGAAATGTAAACAATAAAAAAAGAGAAACTTGGACTTTGCTATAAATTATATTTCAATGACTTCATTTACACTATGCTACATTTAAGGAAAAAAAATTCCTTGCCTCGTTAAAAACATGCTGCCTCTTTCACATATCCCCACCAGGGGCACACACTTCTATATACATAATTCAACAGAACTTTGGTTTCTAACACTGAAATTTTCCAAAGATAGCTGTGATATCAGGAGGAAAAGAAAAAAAAACCACACCCACATTTATATTACATAGCCACAGCATTACAGTTTTGCCATGCTTATGAGTCAGAAACAGAAGAAACTTAACTTGATTTCCAATGCAAAGGAAAACAATCATTAGGCAACAGGAGCCAGCCTCACTTTTTTCCTCCTTAGGATTTTGGGGGGGGGGAAAAAAAAAAGGAATGACTTTACATCTTAGAATTATGAAAGTGATGCTCCCATTATGCAGTAACAAGCAACTTATTGTCCAAGAGAAAAAGTACAGCAACAAAACTCCAGAAACTTGAAACCAGCTCTTCTCAAGTTATACCGTAAACTTGCACACAGCTGGGGTAAAGAAATTTAACAGACACGTAAGTTACATAAATAATTGTAAGTTCTCCTTCAAGTAAGCCCTTTACATGTAAATCTTAAAAAAATGCTTTAAACAAACTAGTACATCTGCACTGCTAGCTTGCAATATTTATTTCCATCTATCAGAAAGTTTTGTGCTACTAATGCCTGGCCATCTCAAAAGCAGTCTAAAAAACGATTCCAGGTTTGATTATTTATTTATTTATTTAAAAGCAAACTTAAGCTCTCTTAATATACAGATGGAATTTTTCCCACTGCTACATCTATTTTCCTGATGCTGGGAAGCACTTGAGCGTGTCCTTTACACTGGACAAGGGAAAGGAGCCTTGGAGGGGAATGACTGACATGAGTCCTCTCTGATGGTTTGAAGCATCTCTAGGATGCAGCCAGCAAGTAAATGAGATCTGTAGGCAGAAGCAGTCAACATAATTGCAAAGAGCTGATCCTAGACATTGGAAACAGAGAAACACCTGATATTTAGGGTCTCCTAAACTAGCCTGATACATTGCCCTTATTAGCAACCACACTCAAAAAATGAAGTGTTGGAGAAAAAGAAAAAAAAAAAAAGAGGCAGATATGGAATCAATTTTCTCTTTGATTAAGCACTGGAATTCAACTGATTTAAAGCCTGTTCAACCCTACCTAACCAAGAAAAACAAGAGATCCAACTGAGACAGCCAGGCGAATGAGTTAACGGCACATAAATTTATGGTTGATAAGCAGTTACATGACAGAGTAATGATTGGCATGTCAGATCCCCATCAAAGAATGAAGGAAGGCTACATCACAAACCTGCCGCACCACATCAGGGTGAACAAATGGACCATTAAACTCAAACACAGTGCAAAAGACACGCAGCATGACCTAAACCGAGAGGAAATGCTCAGCACGGAATCACAGAAATCACCAAGGTTGGAAAAGACCTCCAGGACCATGCAGTCCAACCACCCACCTACCACCAGTACTTCCCCACTAAACCATATGTCTAAGTACAACATCTAAGTGTTTCTTGAACACCTCCAGGGTCTCAATCACTTCCCTGGACAGCCTGTTTCAACACCTGACCACTGAATAAAATAACCAGTTACAAAAGGAAGAGATGTAGAGGGGAAGACATTGCAAAGCATACACGCGGACAGTTTCTTTCAACATAAATCAACAGGATAGCTGTAGCTTGAGCTCCCTGAATGCAGGACATTGGGCAGGTGAGTTCCTAAGCGCTGGCTGCCTTCCCTGCAGATATGTGCTCCCCGCTGTACCAGGATAAAGAAACTCAAGCAATGCACCCAGTGCTGAGTCAGGCCCCAGGAGAGGAAGAGGGCTGTGGCAGCCACCCGCCCATAATGTCAGCAGCCACACTCTGGGCTGACAGCTGCAGCTCAGTATCCAGAGGTGTCAGCCAGTAGGTTGTCACCAAAGAGGGCACAAACCCTAACAGCAGCCTGCAAAATAAAAGATTTCCCTTTTCAGCTGTTACGTATTTCACTCTGGGTACTCATGTTTTTTGTATAAACATCCAAGCCTTCACTGGCTCTGGGCAAGTTCTTGGCCTCAGCAGCATCCTGTTGAAATTAGTTTCACTGACCAATTCTGGAATGCACGAAAAATCATTTTAATCCCTGTTGAATCTGCAGCCTTCAACATTATCACATCTTTCTCTTCATGTGGAGAAACACTGGGGGATGGAAAGGAAGAAGCCCTAAATCTAGTTTCCTTATACCACTCGTGTATATGTCCACCATTACCCCTTTTTAGCAGTCATATTTCTAAAGCAGACGGCCCAGTTCCTTCACTTTGCTTTTGCATGTTGAAGAAGAGAAGTCCACCTTATATTTGTTTTCCCCTTTTTACCTTGTTCACATTTTTATTTTTGTTTCATTGCAAAGAATACCTATAACCATCCTTCAACTGACTTGTACAACTACAAGGCAGAAACATAAATATGCTATGATTCCCCTTCTACCCTGGACCATTCCTGGTTCTAATACAGATGCTATTTGCTGTTTAGCACCAGCGGAATCTTTCCAACACTTTCTTTTTCCAAGCTGCTGAGCTGGTTTTCTTCTCTGCAGCTGCACACTTGCCATTAGGAACAAGTATCCTAGTGGAGAAGCAGCAAGAAAGGTAACACTACATTGAAGTTACATACTCCAAAGAAAAAGTAAACGTTTCCTCTTAGAAGTCTATTATATTTCACAACATACCACAGCAATATGCCTACACTTTTAGCATAGTGGTACAAAACAGGCAAAAAAAAAAAAAAAATAACAGTGTAGTGTTATTGTTGCTGTGGCAACTACAGACCACAAATTTTTGCCTGTAGGGAATTAGAATGAACACAAACATAGACACAAAGGCATAAACAGCTGTGGGCAGTAACAGTACCTACAACTCACTGTGGATGTAAAACACAGTGCCATCAGAAACTGGACGTAAATCAAAGAATAAGTCCTTTAGGTTCCCAGTTGCTGTCTCCAAATCATTTGTCTATACTTGTTTTCCCTCATCTTTGTTACAGCACACGCTGTAAAACATTTCCAGAAATGCTGTAGTGTAAGAGGTACAAATATAAGATAAATTAAAGTAAGCAACAGCAGTATTTCTCAGTTAATGAAGTAATTCTAAAAACATCTCTCCTGCAAATAAATAAATCATTGATCTAACCAGCTGGAAACGGATGGTGCAAATACTTACTGCAAACCTTCAGTGGTCTGAAACTGCTCTCGCTGTGCATACAGGAGTTACACAAAGTCAATATTGTACTATTCTTTAACACTCCTTAGCGCTGATAACAGGAAAAACCTACTTTCAGTAGTTTATAATGCTGTTTAAGCTAGGCACAAGAGTTAATAATTAACTCTTTTCTGCTCAACTGTACTTGGGGTAAAAAAAAAACAAAACACAACCGTATGTGTGAGCATGAAAACAAGAATGGAAATTATCTGAGAAATGTTGGGAGCAGTGGGTCCTCAAACGTCCTGATTTTTTTGCCTTGTTTCCTTGCTTTCCCCATTCCTGCCTTACCTGTACACCAGCATCAAACGACACTTGAACAAGAAACCACAAATGAAGAAATTGATCAAGGCAATCTAGAGCTTTTGTCAGAAGCCCAGAGCCTGCTGAAGGAGCAAATGATCACTCTGTGCACGAAAGCCAGCAGCTGAAGTTGCTTTCTTGGCCTGAAATAGCTACTGATTAATTATTACGCACGTAATCCAAAAGAACTGATCTAAAGGAATATTTTCCTTTCCCTGTTTTCCCCTCTCAGTTCTCCAGCCTGACACGCTCAATGAATTGGAAGGCTGCAAAATATAATCTGATATTGAATGGAATATTGGAAATCTTTGAGATTGTCATATTTTGGTCTAGGACCTACCAGGCAGATACACGTACTCAGGCATATCTGCCCTTCAAATAAGTCATCTAGACACACAGCCTAAATGATTCCAGGAAGCATCCCACTTACAATGGTACAGAGTTCATTCACAAGAGGACACACCCAGAAGACACTGGTAAAATCCCTATTATCCAACAAGCCCTCCACCCAGAAACACTAGGCAAGTGTTTGGAGTCCTTAAACACCACCTGCACAAAACATCCAGAGAGAGATGAGGTACTGGAAAGCAAGAAAGAAAATTTGTTGTAGTATCTAGTACTTGTTTTGCCTAGGACCAGACAGCACTGTGAAAGTCATGCTATAAACAGATCAATTAACTCTTTCTAGTCTGTGCAGTATCATTCTTGCAGTTTTTAGGGAAAAAAATAAATAAACCAGCAGAAACTTTCCAAGCTGGTAAAACTGCCTAATTAACAGTTACTGTTTTGAGGTTTGGTTTAAAAATTATTTGCCATTTGCATATTTTAGTACTATCTATAAAGGAATGATGGATGGCTACTACTGGGGAATTTCTCATGTTTCAAATTCTGAAACATCTCTGTTTCTGAAATATACTTGCAAGTTTTGTTTACTCACATCATTAAGATAACTGTTTTCTTACTTGAAAATTTCTTATCGTGAGACAAGTCTGAAACAGTAAAGACTATTTCCCATTCAACTCCATTAAGGATGAAACATTATGTAAGCATCTAAAAAGAAAGTTTAAAATAAGCACTGACATCAGAAACTATTGCTTGTATTTTTCGTTTCGCTGTCCTCCAAAGTTGTGTAAAATGCCTTAAGCCAGGAAAAAAAAAGGACTAGTGAAAATTAACTTTTCAAATTAAGCTCATAAAAAGGGATAATGATCAAATCCAACCTTTCCCTGGGAGGTGACTGACCGAAGGGTTTTCCTTTAGTCATTTTTCTCCAAGTGCAGCTCTGCCTGCTTGCCAAGACTGACCTGATATGGAACAAGCTGGTTTCCACCCAAAAGTAACCAAACAAGCCTGACCAGCGCTGTACCCAGAAGAAACCATCAAATTCATGACAGAGATGTTGGCTGTGCTGACGTTAGCAAGTAGCATGGCCCACAGAAGTAGATCTGAAGAGCAAAACAGCTAATGCCAAGGACCCCACACCCACATTAGTCAGCATCTGGAGGGCCCTGCTTTGGATAAGCATTAGCGTGCACTTTGGCAGCTGAAGCACTGCAGGGTCCTGGAACCTGTCCTGGGGGCTTCACCTGGTCTGAACCCAGTTCTCTGGATGCTCTGCGTACGCTTCATATATGAAGCAGTAAAGTGGGGACAGTCAGTAGATTCATTCCCAGTTTGCTATGTTACATTAACATAGACACTCTTATTGGCAGAGGACGGTAAAAGCCTACGTATTGGACTGTGTAATTCTAAGAGTAAACCTGACTGCCTGGAAGCCTTCCGTATACTCTCACTTGACTGCCTGAGTACCCAGAAGACTTGAGCTTCTAAACCCTGAAGGCCACCTGTAACTGCCAGCTCATATACATGATTGTTTCACGCCAAGAGAAACTCAGCTTGCTGACATCAAACCCTTCACTTGGTTTTGGATGAGTACAAAAGTTCAGATTCACCTCTGCACTGATGCTCAGTCCAGTGCTCAGGGAACACCAGCACCATCTGCAGTTTGGCAAGCCTTCATCCAGAGCTGCCCACTCCCACTAACTGCAACAGCAGCCAAGGAGCAGCCAAGGCACTAAATAACACGCCAGACCAGCCAACACACAGCAAATCTCAAGCACCAGGGTCCCCCCTGCTGCACTGAGCCAGCTCTGTGCTCACTGTCGATACTCCTACATCAAAGACCAGGATGGTCCACCACTATTTCAAGCCATCTCAAAATAGCTGTGGGGCACAGCTAAACTATTCCAAGAATGATTAACGCACAGGGAAGGCTTCAGGAAAATTTACGCAACACTCTTAATGTTTATTTTTCCAGATATCATTTGACACAAATGAGAAGGAAAGTGCTTAAAAAGGGGAAAATGGCAAGCAGATGATTCCAGTTGCGTTTTTGCCTCTTGCCAAATTAAAAAGTTAATAGGACAGACTTTATTTCAAGGAATGAAGGGATGTGGAAATATTTACACACACAGTATCAAGAGATCAGCCACGCAGACCAAGATTGTGATGCCAAACCAAGTGAGAACAGAATGAAAATGGCAGTGCATGTTCCTAAGGTAGAGGAAAATGCATATCATTGCAACTGTTAATAATAACCGACCTGAGCAGAAAGCAATGCTCTGAAGGTAGCCCTACCCTTAGGGAAGCATGGTGCCTCCACCCTAGGGATGATTCAGTGATATCTAGCATCCCAGAGCCTGCTCGAGCAGGCACAAGCAGAAGGGTGGATTTGCTCCTGAAGCACAGGAAGGCTGGGCAGCCTGTGGGCACCACAAACCCCAGTGGGACCCAAAACGGGGTCAGCAAGACTGTGTTTCTGTTCTTCAGTGGAGTGGTGTGTCCTTTATTTCTTTTATGAGCTATAGTTCTTCAAAGTCTGAGTACTGAAAAGTCAGAAATATAGCGACATTAAAGCTGTTTTCGGCAAACCTATGGAGTGCCTCTATGTAAATGTGTGATACTATGGTGACTTCAAATATCATTTTTCTCAGAGAACTACGGTTTATACAGCCTTATTTTTTTCCACTTGAGGGCGTGTCAAGCAGGAGGCAGTGAATCTGACAATGCTGTTGCAATTCAAATTTAAAACACTGAATTTTCAACTGCAGAATGACTGGTATTAAGAAATTAGAATTTAGCAGAGTTCATACCAAACATAAAAAGATGTTGCTGTTACCCTCAAGAAGCTTTTTTCAAGTAAAAAAATCAGACATTATCTCCACTTATGTTTTCAATGAACTTCTATCTTCAGATCCTGCCTCAATCTGTAACAAATTAATTTTTTCTTCAGCACTACATCTTCTAATGTTTCCATGAAGACCATTAAAGATATCCCAAAGTTTCTTGCCCAAGTCTGCAAAGTTCCTAGAAAGCTAAATTTTTGTCTTCTTACACTGCAAAAGCTGAATTAGAAAAACCGTGCAAAGAGGCTCAGGACTAATAAACCTTCTGACTAGCTAAAACCAAGAATTGGAGAAGCAATACTGAAGAAAAAAAATGATAAATTTAACAACCCCACGATTTTGAGATCAGAATTTCTGTTGATGTTTGTTAAAGGAAATGTACACATATATACACACATATAAAAATAATAATAAAAACCACAACACAACTTCTGAGCATGCTTTGAGTTATTCCAACCCTAGGAATGGGCAGAAAGTCTTCTCTAATACTTCAGCTATTTCAAGTCTCAGATATGCGCTCTTCAGACCCTCAAAGAGTTAGTGTTTGATTTAAGCTGTTGCCAAAACAGAAATATGCAGCAGTGAAAGGACAAACTATGGCATACAACTACCAGCCAAAGCACCCAATGTTATGCATGAATGCACATTTTTCACCTCTGTGGCAACACAGCAGGCCTTATCAATGAAGATCCTCCAATACAAACATGAGACAATGTTCATACACCATGTTTTTTTTGAGGGATGTTCCTTGAACACCTAATACATTTCCTTGGAAATCAACATCCTTCATGCTGTCAGAGGCAGGTGAGGGTCAGGCCTGCTAGCAGCTCTGGTTTGCTGTACCACAGCTGATACACAGCACTTTGAGACAGTTACTGCCAAGGCAACAGGTAACCCAGGATATCAATGGGCTATACTGCAAAACAACCCTGAGATACGAAACTTTGAGATCAAATGTCTTCACCCTTCGAACCTCAATGACATCTAGAGATACCTAGAGGTGAGGAAGGCATAGCAAAAACATCATATGGATAAATGGTGCCACTAAACAGACTTTCAATACAACTTCTAATGTAAGAGTATTTCTTTTTTCATTTTATTTAAATGAAAAAATGCACTTTGTTTAGAGAAATTACGCTGTTAAGAGTTTGATCTCTAATTACCGTATCTCACTGATTTGTGCCTGAGGAAAACATCACAAAAATCAGTGACTTAGGGTGCACGTGACAAAAAAGAAAAAATAAAGAAGTATTTTGCCAAATGATATTGGAGGGATGGTGTTCCAGAATTACTGAACTGTGGCATATGTGACAAGAAAAACAATACGCCTCACACCACTTCTCCTTCCCATCCCAACCCACCCCCCACTTTTCCCAAATGCTGCTGTAGGTGTGTCACTGACCCAGCCAGATATTTTTAGCATACAAGTCAGCTAAACTTCAAAGTCTGCTTCCCTGAGAGATGAGGACGAATTGAACACAGAGTCTTTTCATCCTCTTTCAAGCTCATTAATCTTGTTACTGAATATAGCTCTCCTTAAAAATAATATTTCAATGCTAAATTCAAAGATAAATCATCCATTAAAGAGACAAGTAAATGTACTCTGAGACTTTGGGATTATATTAGCATCTCAAGTAGCAAACACTGTTACGTTCTTATGCAATACGGTGCCTAGCAAATAAAATGTGAATAACCTGCCAGGTACATCGCGCAGCTACGAATCACACTCTCTGGAACTCAGCACGGTTTTCAACATCATCATTTGTAAAATGAAGAAAGCAACCCATGTGAAAAATGATATTTTTCAGATTCATCTCTGTTTTCATCTCTGACAAAAAGAGCTGCTCAAGAGATGACAACACATTTTCCATCTATCACGGCTGTAACCTTCATAACCTTGCCTTGAAAAGGTAACAATCACTAGTTTTATTTTACCTAACTTCCTCTCCACTCTTTTTCTGATCTTTCTCATAGATTAGAACCTCCCTCAGAGCACTGAGAAACCCAAAGAGAGACCTCCAGAAGCCCTGGCACTCAGCATGGCCCCACACAGTGGTGGGAAATCCCTCTGCTCACCGTGTGCGCTCGAGGAAAACAAGCAAGCACACCAGTGCCTGCTGTCAGCAACAGGGACAAGCTGTCCCTGGGACAAACACAGTGCACAACCAGACACAGAGGATTTTCCCCACAGACAGCATCGCCTTTGTGCCACCCTCATCAGGGTGCTGAGAGCTCAGAAGGAAAACCTGCGGTTGGCCCGGTGTTGTTATAACATCACAGAATCCTTAGTTCCATAGTCGGACCTTTACGAAAGGTCATCGAGTCTTTATTACCTGGTGAGTCAGGCAGCCTAACCTAACCCCACGCAGCTATGGGGCTGCAGGTATACCAGAGAGGCAAACGTATGCTACTCATGGCTCCAGTTTGCTCATCGCAGCGCAGAACACTCCTAACATGAAATGATTGCTTTTGACGGTGATACGGATACTCACAAGCTTTGATCATTTGGCGGTTTTTATGTTGAGCAGCAAAAAACCGCTTTCTGTTAAAAAAAGGGAAAATCAGCACGTTCTGGGCGTTAACCTCTGAAATGCTGCACTTCTTGCACAACTTCGCAAACCAACAGTAAGAAGCGGCAGCACCAGTCCCTCTACCCACAGAAAACAGCCGCGCTCCCAGCCTCAACTTCCTCGTCCGTGAAAGCGCACAGGAACGGCGCAGGTGCGCGCGGACACTGACAACGCAAGGCGGGGAGGGCAGCACAGCCTGCGAGAGACCGGGAGCCGCCGAGCGCTCGGTGCAAACCCACCGCACCGTGCGCCCAGCTGCCGCCTCGCACCTATCCCCGGACAGGGGCTCTGCATCTCTTCAGGCTGGGAATGCCGGGCGCCCCGGCCCCGCGCAGGAACGTACGACGCAAACTTCCCGGCAGCAGCTCGGCTCGCGCCGCGGCATCCCCATCCCCAACCATCCGCCAAGGCACCGGACGCCGAGCCCTCCCCGAGCTCCGCGCCTCACCTGATCCAGCGGGATGCCGAGCAGAGCGCTCAGCGGGTGTAGCAACGTGGAGCCGGTGGTGCGATGCGGGGCTGCGGGCGCCTCGGCCATGCCGCATCCCCGGCGGCGGTGACAACGAGCCCGCAGGCGCCGCCGACACCACCCCGTTCCGCCCGCCTGGCCGCGGGAAGGGCCCGGCAGGGCGGGGCACCTGCCGCCTCGGCACGGAGACGCCCCTGGACAGTGTGGTACGACGGCCCCGGGCGGGCTCGGGGTTGGTTTGTGACGAGGGCTGTCCTGAGTTGTGCCTGGCGGAAGCGCTGCTTGTTTGGGCGGGCTGCTGCCGTGCTCCCTGCGCAGCGTGTACCGGATAAACCGAGCGAAATGGTAGGGGATGAGTTTAACGGCAGCGTTTTCAGTTGCCTAAGTGGAGCTGATTTGTACACAAATAATCACAGAATCATAGAATTATAGAACCGTTAAGAGAAAAGACCACAGAGGTCATCTAGTCCAACCATCACCTCTGCCCTCTAAATCACGGTGCCGTATCTACCCTTTTCTTGAACACCTCCAGGGATGGCGACGCCACCACCTCCCTGAGCAACCTGTTCCAATTACTGAACCCTCTTCGGGGAAGAAATTTTTCCTAACACCTGATCTGAACCTCCTTCAGCACAACTTGAGGCCATTACCTCTCATCCTATCACCTGCAAGAAGACACCAACCTCCACCACTATGGAGTACCATGCTACAACCTTCTTTCCAGTAGTTGTAGAGGGTGATGAGGTCTCCACTGAGCTTCCACTTCTCCAGGCTAAATAAACCCAGTTCCCTCAGCTGCTCCTCATAAGACTTGTGTTCCAGACCCTTCACAGCTTTGTTGCCCTTCCCAGGACGTGCTCCAGTGCCTTGCTGTCATTCTGGTAGTGAGGGTCCCAACAGTGAGCGCAGTACTTGAGGTGCACTCTCAGTGGTGCCAACAGGGATGACCACCTCCCTGCTCCTGCTGAATACACTATTTCTGATACAAGCTGGAATGCTGTTGGCCAGCTTGGCTGTCTGAGAACACTGCTGGCTCATGTTCAGCTACCTGCCAGCTAACACCTCCAGATCTTTTTCCTCTGCATAGCTTGCCAGCCACTCAGTCCCAATCATATAGCATTGCATGGGGTTGCTGGGACCCAAGTGCAGAACCCGACACGTGGTCTTGGTAAAGCTCATACTACTGGCCTCAGGAATGTGTGCTTGAGGATGGCAATGGATACTCCAGATACATTGTTTAAGGAAATATCACTATACGTAGTTTAGCAGAAATTCACTGTCTCAGTATGTAACTCCTCTGAAGACCCCATGCGTTCTTCAGCCCCTCACTGTTCCTCCGTGCAATGAGCATGTCAGCACAAAAGGGTTGGTGAAGGGAAGAAGAGCAAAGTTTGCGGATGTGAAGGAATAGAAACAAAGGGAGATATGGTTAGGAGGTTGGTTTTTGCAGTGAGTCTTGGAATCTCCTTCTTTGGAGATATTCAGACCCACCCAGACACTTTCCTGTGAAACCTACTGTAGGTAACCTGATTGAAGCAGATCTCTGGAGGTCCCTTCCAACCCCTATGATTCCATGATCTGCAAGGTCATAAAATCACAGAATGGTCTGGGTTCTTTACAGACCTTTCAGTTCTAACCCCCCTCCCACAGGTAGGGTTGCCACCCACTATGTCAGGCTTCCCAGGTCCCCATCCAACCTGGTCTTGAATGCTTCTATGGATAGTGCATCCACAGCTTCTCTGGGCAACATGTNGGATGGCAATGGATACTCCAGATACATTGTTTAAGGAAATATCACTATACGTAGTTTAGCAGAAATTCACTGTCTCAGTATGTAACTCCTCTGAAGACCCCATGCGTTCTTCAGCCCCTCACTGTTCCTCCGTGCAATGAGCATGTCAGCACAAAAGGGTTGGTGAAGGGAAGAAGAGCAAAGTTTGCGGATGTGAAGGAATAGAAACAAAGGGAGATATGGTTAGGAGGTTGGTTTTTGCAGTGAGTCTTGGAATCTCCTTCTTTGGAGATATTCAGACCCACCCAGACACTTTCCTGTGAAACCTACTGTAGGTAACCTGATTGAAGCAGATCTCTGGAGGTCCCTTCCAACCCCTATGATTCCATGATCTGCAAGGTCATAAAATCACAGAATGGTCTGGGTTCTTTACAGACCTTTCAGTTCTAACCCCCCTCCCACAGGTAGGGTTGCCACCCACTATGTCAGGCTTCCCAGGTCCCCATCCAACCTGGTCTTGAATGCTTCTATGGATAGTGCATCCACAGCTTCTCTGGGCAACATGTGCCAGTGCCTCACCACCCTATGAATCAACAATTTAAGTGTTCCTTTTCTTTGGGAAGTATAAGCCAGAGTTGCTCTGCAACTGACAGTCATGGAAAGCTGGTACAACCCAAGGAGAATGTAGAACCTAAGCTGTCACCACCAAGAGAGTGTGGTCTTTTGTCTCCGTGATGCAGTCTTTGTTGCAGGACCACCAAAGATGAAAATTTCATTTGTGATGTCATGTTTAATGGCTGCTGGTGGGCCTACATTGCATATCTAATAATCTTTTTGAATTCACTTACATTTTTGGCCTCAACAATACTGCCACTTAATTATGTGCTATATGAAAAAGTACTTCCTTTTGTTTGTTTTAAATTAGCTGCTTGTAATTTCTTCGGGTGCTGTTTTGTTTTTGTGCTGTGAGAAATAAGTAAATAATCATTGCTTAGTCACCTTCCTTGTGCTATGCATAACTTTTTTATATCCCAAGTAGTCTCTTGTCCTCACTGAAGAGTTGATTTAATCTCTCTCTCTATATGGAAGTTATAGACTCTTTTGTTCTTCCTTCTCAAGCTTTTCTGCATCTATTTTTGAAATTGAGGCTATAAATGATAACAGTGTTTTACTCCATGTTCCTTCACCAAAAATTCTTAACATCAACCCCATTGACTTCAAAGTCTGTTTTCTCAAAGGTCATAAATAGAGCCCAATGTGTCTGCATAATCAAGAGTTGTTGTTTTCCTGTGTACATTAATCAATATTAAATTGTGGCAGTCCTTAAAATGTTCTACAATACGATATTGTGAACTCTTCTCCGACTTTGAATCAAGCTTCAATTATTCTGAGGTTTTTTGTATCCTTTCTAAGCTTCTCATCTTAACTTCTTTTCCGAAACTTACTAATGTGTTCAACAGGACAGATTCCTTTGTGCTAAGTTATATCTTGACATTTGTTCTCATCCTTTGTTTATCACTTTTTAAACAGTTGGAAATCCTTGATGGGATAGGCCCAACTATCCTGTGCTTATTTAATTACTGTGGCTAAGAAACCTTACCCTGAAGCTCTGGAAATACAAATATACTTTCTTGTCAGGATCAGCTTTAGCCAGAGGTTTTTCAGAGAACTCTAGCAGTTTTGTGATGTGTACCCTCTTTAGAATGGCTGTATTTTTCCCATTACATAATATTTACCTGAGTGCCAATTTATTTCATCTTCTACAGTTTGCATATGGGAGTGAGGAGTGTCGCTTGGTAATCCTCTGACACTGCCTGATTGAGTTTTACTTTTCACTGGAAGTTTTTATCTTATGATTTAAACAGAAAAAGATTATTCAGTTGAGAATGTAGAAAGGTTGTAATGACAGCAATTGAATTGGGAAAGCTGAGCAACTCAGAGAGGAAGTGGTTGTTGTTTTCTGTTTTCTCTGGGTAACATCAGTATGTGCTTGTAGTTCTGAAGTCATAGCACTGATGATCTTTGCTATTATCAAAAGAGAATGTTACTTGCACATTTACCTTCCTTCAGAAATCATGGAGTAATGATTTTGGTTATTTTTGAATAACAGTGAATTAGAATCAGGACCTTCTGATATAAAATTAAAGAAAACAATGAAAGGTAGCTTACATTTACTTTATTGTTTGTGACTGCCTTTAGAAACATGAGGCTTTCTCTGTTTAAGCTTGAGATAATTTTGCTGCCTTGTTTCTTTTCCTTGATCTCTTGACCTTTAATAAAACCAGTGGTGACAAGGCAGGGACACATAAATATGGAAGGATTCTTCTTTTCCATTTATTAGTTACTTGAAAATGAGACTGTTTATATCAGATCTTTTTGTGATCTTTGCTACTGTGTACCGGGGAACATTTTGAGAGCGGAGTCTGTAAGTAGTAGAGTTTGAAACTAAAAACTTAGAAGTTTTGTGATTTACAAAATAAGAAATTGCATAAGTTCAAGTTTTGTAAGAATTACTGGTAACTAAAAAGAGAAACGCAAGGGTTCATGGAAATACCTCAGGACCCATGCAGTTATTGGACAAGCATTGATTTCAGTCCAACTGAAACTGCATTTAAGGAAATCAAGAGAAGAATTTCATTAAGAAAACAGAAGATGTCCAGAACTACTGAAATAACGTTTTATGTTAAGGAACAAATAAATAAATGTTCTTATTCTAAGAAAAGACATCAATGCACTCAGGAAAAGCAAATCATAGTCACTGAAAGATTTTGATATTAAAATTCCAAATCCTACTTGTGAGTTTATTAGGAACCACCAGGGCATCCAGAAGTTAATTTAAGGTAGCATGACCTTTCAGCTTCTTTGCATTACACTTCCACAGGCAACAGTGTTTTTCTCTAGTGTCATCCCGGTCTTCACAGTACAAGCACCTTAGAGTTTGTTCTCTTCTACCATCTAGAGGGGAAACTGTACAACATGAACAAAAATCTTTTTAACTTTGCCAGAAAGTTAGATAGAGAAAGAGTTCCAAATCTTTGTATTGTTTTTATTTAGGAAAAAAAGAAGAAAAATAAATTAAAAAAAAAAACAAACAACAAACAAAGCAAAACGAAAAAAACACCCACATTGCTGACAGTGTTTCCATGAGAGTTAATCAATTTCTGGTGTCTATCAATGTAGAAGATTTTTATTTTTTTTTAATACTACTTTCCACAAATGCTTCTTGCACCAAAAATGATTGCTAGGAAAAAAAGAAGGTGAAACCAGCCAGGGCTTAGTTGGCAGAAAACTATTCTGGTGTTTTTAAATCTGTAGGTCTTATCCTATGGTATTATATAAAGAAAAATAGAACAAAGCTAACAAGCCCTTTCAATTATAGTTAAAAATTTCATGGGAAAGACTAAATAATATGGGAGAAATCATTCAGTACTGTTGCATGGATTTAGAGAGTCAAACTCTACAATCTTTTTATCCAATAATGTTATCAAATAACACTTTTAGCTAAATTGACTGCCACTACAAGTATAGCCTGAACAAGATACCTTGTAACTCTAGCATTAACATTTTCTTCTGCAGTAAACTCTCATGAGGTGCAATTGTTTGTACTACTATTCTAGTTGTGGGTAGTAATAGCTTTCTCAAATAATTTAAAAAAATAAAAATTAAAAAAAAACAAAACCGTATAAATATGATTTGAAGCTGATGAGTTATTTAAGATGAGCAATGTATTGATGATGAAACTAAAGGAATTTCTGAACTCTAAAGTTTTTTTTTTAATATATTTGTTTGATAGAAATTGTCTTTTTCTGTTTTGTGTTTTCTTTCTTATTCTATTTGAGTAAATAGTGGTAGTAGTTCAGATCAACACATGCTCAGCTGTAATCTCATACATGTTCTTATTATCTCCCATTACTGATTACTGATCATTTTTTTCTACAGCTTTGGTAAATTTACTGCCATCTTATCAGAAATGCTCCTGAGACAACTATTTCCTGAACTCGCCTCTTTGAACATGACATTTGTATGCAGGCATATTCACTTTATCTTGTTTCATTTCTCTTTCCTTTAGGTTTCCCATTGTCTTTCCATCTACCCTAAGATAAATGTTGGCTCTTAAATCAGATTTTCAAACAAGCACTTGGGTTTTCATCTGAAACTTGCCTTTTTATAAATAAAAGTTGACCCCAATAAACATGCAAGAGTAGTATACTGTCTTACTTCTGTTCAGGTCTTAAAACTTATTTTTTCTTCTTGTTTCAGGGAGGGAAACACTTTTCAACTAAATGCTTTGTCAACAGAGAGTTGTTACAATGAGATCACAGCATATTCACTGATTAATGCTGCCTTATTGTTTCCTTGGCCTCCTATGCCAGCTGGTCTATATCCAGCTTTGAATTCTCCTCCTACTTAGATCATTAGCCCCTTCAATGAGGGATGCCTGCTTTATTCTGTGCTTGTGTAGCAACACCAAAGCTGTCTTCCTTCATGCATGAGGGTGCAAGACCAAATGAAACATAACAAATGTATTACTGATGTAATATTATAATATGCATTTGCATGGGGGAAAGGAATGAATTTAATGCTCAGAAAAGTCCACCAATTAACAGTGAGGCCTTTAAGTGTATTTTCATCATTGGCAAAGACAGGACCCCTGCTGGCTGGTCTGTAAAACATTAATGATGTTTGTTTTAATGGGAGCCCCTGTGCAGACCCTCCTGGGTGGATCAATTCAAGTTGCTGTCTCAAGCCAGGATCATCAAAGATTGTGCATGCTACAACAAAGAACTGAGACCTTCATCTTCAAAGTCTACTGTCAATCACATCCATCAGCATTTCTTTGTCAGACACCGTGGATGTTGGCACAACTTTTGGCTGCCCCCTAAACATAAGGTTACTTCTGTTGGATAAAAGATACCCGAGTCAGGAAACTATCGTCTTCTGTAGCAGCTACTCAGAGAGAGTAGCATGCCTATAGTTAATAGGTGACTGTATATAAGCAAATTCCAGGTTTGCTAACAATGCAGGTTAAAAAAACAGAAACAAAACAAAAAAACAGCAACAACAAAGATAAATAAAAATGACAAAAACAAACAAACAAACAACCACCACCCCCCTACTATAAATGTGAGTGTGTTTTGTTATATCAGTGGTCCAATTAGACTAACTACATAACACACAGCATGCCTCTCTTGCAAGGAAAGCAATGCAGACTTTAGGTTTCATCATCTGTTGTTTTGTTCAAGTGGTGACTTTTTAAAATACTTTAGGGAATGTAAAAGTACAGGGTGGAGGAAGAAGTTATGGAAATAGCTGATGTAGCTGAAATTTCCATCCACACATTGCTGGTACTGGAGATGCACAGTTGCAAGACAAGAAACAACACTGGTGGTCATGGAATATGAATTAGTGGGAGAGTGCAAGGAATCGAGTTTTTTTTTTTTTTTTTTAAGTGTTTAGCTTTATTTTTGCCTTCCTACTTCAGCTTTCTTTCCACTAATTCAGTTTTGAACTTAATTCAGAGGATATATATATATTTTGGTGCTCAGTCTCCAGTTAAGCTGTGGGGTGGTTCACTTACACTTGAGGAAAAGTGTTGGTTAGTTTTGTGTCTGTTTTGTGCATTAGCCGTGTATAATATGAAAATGAGGAGCTGTTGTGTTTCATTACAATAATGAATAAATAAATAAATAAACCACCCGATTTTGTAGTGCAGAAATGGCCAAGACATTGTGGACATAGTAATGGTAATTGTCTCAAAAAAGAAAATCAAAAGGTTCAGATGTTAAAGGTTTCTTTAAAAAAAAAATCAGTTTGATTAGGCAATAACAGGTTTTTTAACTACTATTTCTTGTTCAGACTAGAGGCTAACTTTGAGAAAAGCAGGGATGGTAACATTTAAAATTGGTAGGGATAGAGAAGTTGTGTTCCAAACAAAGTTATTCCAATGTGTAATTGTCTTGAGAGACAGAAAAAAGAAAGTGAATACTTAGTTTACAAGAAAGTCTGATTCTTTGGTCATAAACAGGGAAAATAGGAAATACAAATTTCCAATTTTGTAAAGAAAAATGATTATCTTGAAGCCAGAAACCAATCACATTGTAAACACTTCTTATAAAGGAAACACCAGATCAAAAATGCCACCCTAAAAATTTAAAATATGATGTCTTGCCTTTATAATTTTTCAGATGGACAGTAATTGATGTCACCAGAAAGATGCTAAAGCTGGTGATCTGTAGAGCTGGTCCAGAAGGCACCTAGTCCTGGCCATCCTCTTGTTAGGCAGATTGCAGCCCTCTCTGTGATAACTTTCAGAACCTCTTTCCTTGTATTCCTTCACCATCATTTCTGAGGTGTAACCAGACCTGTTCCAGAGTTTGAGTTAAACATAGGAGTAGCAGAGGTCTATCATTTCTGGTTGGTTCCAGAGGAATATCTTCTTTTCTCTATCTCACTGTTAAAATCCCATGTCAGATAGAGGCTTTCTTCATATGAAGTCATTGCTTCTTCCTCTACAGGGGCAAGACAGCTTCTTCTGTGGATGATCCTATTACTGTGGTAAAAGGTGGGCCAGTGTACAATGCGCTTCCTAGCTGACTACTTGCGAATAGGGTTTTAAGCAGATATCGTAATTTGCGACGCAAGACTTGAAATTTGCATTCTATTTGGCAGGGTATGATACCTACCTTGCCATAGTGTCAGCCTCCTGTAGCTAATGGAAGATCTCCTTTCTTGAATCATGAATAGCAAAGCTTGACAATACTGGTGATCAACATTAGTTATTGAACTCCTTCAGTTCTCACTGAAGTCTGCTGCTTGCCTGAAGATTTTTAGAGAGAGCTAAACATTATTCTCCCTGCTATGTCCAAAACAACAGTGTTGATTTTGGTTTAAATTCATACCTTAGAGGACTGGTGTTTATGTCTATCTATAAAAAGAAGCATACACCCAAATGTTGCTTATCTTGAAAAATATTGAGTGGTCCCAGCTCTGCTGTTTTACTGTATCTACCACCAGGGAGCATTTTCTTCCCACCATGGCCATGGGACCAGCAAAATAAAAAGGCAGTGGAACAGTATCTGAAAAAGATCAATACAGTAGTACAGTCCCAAATCCCCATATATGCATGCACACCCCACTCCTCAGCCCCTGCAGAGGAGCACGTTCAGTGACTATGCTGTCATTGCCTGGCTGTCCCTACAACGTGCTCTCACTCCTGGCAGTAAGTGTGAGAAAGGGCTAAAACCGAAAAGTGATGGCTGCCAGGTGAAGTCCTTGGGGACAAGAAAAATGGAAACATCACTTCCATTTACAAGAAAGGGAGGAAGGAGAACCCAGGGAACTACAGGTCAGTAAGCCTCACCTCTGTACCTGGGAAGGTTGAGGAACAAATCCTCTGGGAAGACATGTTAAGGCACACGAGGGACAAGTAAGTGATCCAAGACAGACAACATAGCTTTACCAAGGAAAAGTTGTGCCTGACCACTCTGGCGGGCTTCTATGGTGAAATGATTACAAAGGGAAGGCAACTGATGTCATCTACCTGGTCTTCTGCAAGGCCTGTGACGTGGTCCCACACCGCACCCTCATTTCTAAATTGGAAAGATATGGATTTGAAGACTGAGCTATGATATGGATAAATAAATGGTTAGATGATTGTAGCCAGAGTGTTGTTGTCAATGGCTCTATGTCCAGGTGGAGGCTTGGTCACAAACAGTGCCCCTTAGGGGTTCATCTTGGGACTGATGCTCTTCAACATCTATGCCAACAACATAGGCTGTAGGATCAAGTGTACCCTCAGCAAGTTTGCTGAGTGCTGCAGCTGACACAGTAGAAGGAAGGGACACCATCCAGAAGGACACTCCTAAAAAGTGAGCACACAAGAGCTTAATGAGGTTTAACAATGTGCAAGGTGTTGCACTTGGGTTGAGGTAATCTCAGACGTATACAAACCGGGAGAAGAACTTGCGAGCAGCCTTTCGCGGAAGGTCTTGGGGTTCTGATGAATGAAAAATTTGAGTCAACAGTGTGCTCTTTCAGCCCAGAAGGCAAATGTTTCTAGGATTCCAGCAGAAGAGGAGTGGCCAGGAGGGTGGGGGATGTGGTTGTCCCTATCTTCAGCTCTCGTGAGGCCCCAGCTAAAGTACTACATCCAAGTCTGGGGCCTCTATCACAGGAAACATATGGAGCTTTTGGAGAAGGTCCAGAGGAGGGCCATGAGGATGATCATGAGGATGATGCTAGAGCACCTCTCCTACAAAGATATGTTGTTGAAGCTGGGCTTGTTCAGCTTGGAGAAGCAGCAGCTCTAGAAAGACCCCATTGCAGCCTTCCAGTAATAGAGGGGAGCTTACAAGTAGGAGGGAAACCAACATTCTGCATGGACTGGTAGCCACAGGACATGGGGGCATGGCTTTAAATGAAAAGAGAAGAGATTTAGGTTAGAGGTAGAAGTTTTTTACTCAGAGGATGGTGAGACTGGAACAGGTTTCCCAGGGAGGTGGATGCCCAATCTGTGGAGGAGATCAGGCCAGGTTGAATGGGATGCTGGGCAACCTGATCTAATGGTTTACAACCCTGCCCAGAGCAGGCAGATTGGAACAAGATGATCTTTAAATTCCCCTCCAACCTAAAGCCAGTACAGTTTCAGAGTTAACTCACCCACAGAACTGGTCCTGCTCTATTTGTGCCCACATCCAACCTGATCTAATTCCACAAAAAAATGTGGAAGAATGGAAATGGAAGAAAAAAACAATCTTTCTAACACCTTCCAAAACCTGCTTTTTATTTGTGTCCTGCTCAGTCAAAAGATAGCCAGATATGCTTAATCCAAGTGATTCTTTTTGGAACAAATGATCGGGAAATATCAAAATGTATAAACAGAGGAAGATTTCTATTTCTTAGCCTACACTCCACTCCCTGCATTTTAACACCAAACTCGTTTCCATTATTCTTTTCATTTATATCCCAATTTTTAGCATGAATTGCTTGTACACTGGCTTGATGTAACCCATTAACACTGTATGAAGGATATCTTCATTTTAACATTATGGCAGAGAATCTTTGGATGTCTAGGAGAGAGCAGGTGCTATGCAAGTTTCATATTATAATTCCAATAAGCACAAGAAAACACTCTTGTAGCAAACAGCCCCGCTTTAGACAGAGCCTCAATAGCAGGCAGAAGCAAGGTATTTTGCTTCTTTATTAACATACTCTGTTAGCATTCCTGAATAATCAGTATTCTCTGAATTACTCACCGATCTCATACCTGTGATAGCAAATGATTTTATAAACCTTAAATCCTTTCAAAATCAAGAATAGCTAGCTATTAAAAAAGTTTGATTGCATTTAATTATTCCATTTGTATTTTCCCAGTAGCAATCCTTGCTTTAAGTAAGGAACAATTTAAAATGACTGTTAACTGACAGTGGCTGTAGAGGGATTCTAAGCAACAGCTGACAAGAATTGGATATGTGTATTTTTGCTTGTTTGTTGTTATTTCACACTTTTTCTTTATTTTTTAAGTGGATGACTAGTGCTTTTATAACTTGGAAGAGAACAGGGAGTTGACAATTGACTGAGGAAGTGTACATGAGTAAGATGAAGACTAGTGCACTTGGAAAAAACAACAAAAATACAGAACAGAAAAGCTACTGTTTGTTATCAGATATCTGATAATCAGAAGATTGTTCTTGCAGTCTATCACTACACTTTCATTCCAAAGTCAGATCTGATGTGATCTAGTCTGTTATTCTGCTTCAGCTGGGACACTGGTGTGCATATCCACCAGAGGTAGTGGCAGTCAACTTCATTTTCCTGCTTCTACACTCTGCTAAGTTAACTTCTCCATCAGCAATATGCTAGCCTGCCAAGTGCATGCACACAATGCTTAGCTCTTTGTTCTGCAGCATGGTGCCCTTTCAGAGGTTTCTTATCTCTCTTATATCACAAAAGCAATCTTCAGGCAGTTCACTGTATACCTCTTAGTGAGCTTTTTCTGTTTTTCAATAGTGCTGCACCATTGGAAAAACCAGGAATATGCAATTATTCTTGATGTCTTTGGTGTCCTTAGGCTCAAAAGAGATCTTTGTGTCTCGGAGATATTGAATACTTGCCCACAGTGTTTCCTGTCTCTGTAAAAGAACATCACATTTGATACAACATTGGTGAAGTTGTTGACTAGTTCGTAAACATCCAACTACTCTTGGTACAACAGTGTCCAAAGTTTTGATGGTTCAAAAGTTTCCTGTCAATCTCACAAGCTTAGAAAGGGCATTCAGCAAAATAATTTGAATTTCAGATCAGAAAAAAATCTGCTGTTTCTCAACTGATTTGTTGCCATCTTTTTCCCAGAAAGAGAAGATCTTCCCAGATGAGTCAGACTTAACAATGAATTGAGGACCAAAACAAGAACACATTTATACCCTAGCACAGCTAACTCTATTTACATCATACATTTTCTGAAATTGAAATGCTAAATTGTTTATGGGAAAATTGGTACAAGGCTCTACTTTCTAGTCTGCTATGTTTAGCGTACAAACCTAGAATATGAATTATCTTTGTTCTGACTATAAAACAGATATTTATATGAAATAAATACGTATTTTTAGGAAGATCTAGAATCAAAGGAGCCTTTCCCTTCTGTTAACTTTGATAAATAATATAAGTATATGCTTCTCTCAACAGCTACTCTCATTAGTCTTTAAATATCAATATCTGGCTAATGAGGGCTTTCATGGACATGAATCTCCAGTTTTTTAAAAGTTGCCTAACCAGACTAATCATTTTGAGTATCAAATCATAAAATCTTTATGCGTGATCAAGCTGGGCTCTGGCAACACAGAAGGACCAGAAAGCCTGACGAGATTTTCTTTGCAGGTAAAGATTGCATTGCAACAGGCATAAAACTTTAGTAGAAGTAGGGAACAGTTTATATTTTTGTCTTATTTTGCACTTACCCCTTCTGAAAGCCAAGACTTTGACAGCCACAACGTAGCACCTCAGCTTTTACATACGGAAATTCTCTTGAAGAAGGGAGAAAAATTTCCACATCTTTGTAGTATTACTCAGAGCCCCTCTAATCTCACCACCACCATTTATAAGCTCAATAAGCAACTACTGCGATCTTTGTAATCCTGATTAAAATGATGCCCATTGCATGTAATTTTGCAAAGTGAGTGGTTTTGGTTTTAAAGTGAACAAAGACTGGCAAGACCACAGCAAAATCAAGTACTCTGACATATTTGCAGGAAATGGCACAGTTGGATGGAAGGAGGTTCTGAGTAAGCCCAATCAAACTCAATAATAAGAAAAGCATGCAAAAGGGACTTTGGCATTTCACTAAAAATGAGATCAAGATGCTGATCAATAGTTGTTCCTGTAGCTGTCTGCCCTGGCTGCAGCTGCAGTTGGTTCTTCCTGCTGACTGGCAGAGCTCAGAGGGTTGTGATCAGTGGTGCAGAGTCCAATTGGAGGCCTGTACTCAGTGGTGTTCCTCAGGGGTCAGTGCTGGGTCCAGTCTTGTTCAACATCTTCATCAATGACCTTGATGAGGGGATAGAGTCCACCCTCAGCAAGTTTACTGATGATATGAAGCTGGGAGGAATGGCTGACATGCCTGAAGGCTGTGCTGCCATTCAGTGAGACCTGGATGGGCTGGAGAGCTGGGTAGAAAGGAACCAGATGAGGTTTAATGAGAGCAAGTGAAGAGTCCTGCACCTAGGGAGGAATAACTGCATGCACTGGTACAGGTTGGGGGAAGAGCTGCTGGAGAAGAGCTCTGAGAAAAGGGACCTGGGTGTTCTGGTGGATGACAGGTTGACCATGAGCCAGCAGTGGCCAAGAAGGACAACGGTATCCTGGGGTGCATTAAAAAGAGTGTGACCAGCAGGTCAAGGGAGATGATCCTCCCCCCCCTCTACTCTGCCCTGGTGGGGCCTCATCTGGAGTATGATGTCCAGTTCTGGGCTCCCCAGTACAAAAAAGACCAGGATCTCTTGGAAAGAGTCCAGTGGAGGAAAAGGAACAGGCTCAGACTCTTCTCAGCAGTGTGTGGTGATAGGACAAGGGGAAATGGTCACAAACTGAGGCATAGGAAGTTCCACACAAATGTGCGTGGAAACTTCTTCACAGTGAGGGTGAAGGAGCACTGGCACAGGCTGCACAGAGAGGTGGTGGAGTCTCCTTCTCTGGAGACATTCAAAACCCAACTGGACACCCACCTGCGCAACCTGGTCCTGCTTGATCCTGCTTTGGCAGGGCGGTTGGACTAGACGATCTCTAGAGTTCCCTTCCAACCCCTATAGTTCTGTGATCACCCCTATCTCCAAGGCATCTCTTTCTTTGTATTAGCACAAAAAATTCTATGTGGAAGGAAAACCAGAAAAACAGATCAAGAAACCAGTGCAAATTAAGGCTAACTTAGCCCAAGTAGTAGTCTGCTTTAACTCAGATCATTTCCCCAGCCACCGTCAAAGGAGAAGGTGGGACATGGGCAGGAACAAATGGTTAGTGAAAGACAGGACTGCTGCTTCTGGTGGCAGTGGCAGTTTTTGCCAGCTCAATTTGTGTATATAACTGCAGCCGAAGAGCAGGGGTTCTTAGGGTCAGTGCTCAAAACTGAATCAACTATGAATGATGTGGATATGCGAAGCCAGGAGTTGGACTCAGTTAATTATGTGGGTCCTTTCCAACCTGGAATATTTGATGGTTCTGGAATTTTAGATCTCTTTCCACACCCAGGTTCGTGCAACTCCAAGATGCACCTAACCTAGACAGCTCTGGACAGAACAGACTGCCAGAAGTCAGAAAAAATGAATTCCCTGCATGTCTTCATTAGCAACATGCTCTATTAGCAACCAGCATCCAGTGGGATTATCTTCTGCCTATTCTGCAGGGATACTTCTGGTCCACTGTGGAAACCATGGGCTCTTGCTAATACTTTTTCTACTATATCTAAAAGAAATGGGATTCTGAAGCCTTTAAAAGTGGAAAGAACATTCAATAATTATCTGAAAATATTATTTGTTGTAAATACTTCTGCTGCTTCCAAAACATGTTTCACAGTAACACTCCTGTGATGAAGTATGATTTTTTTGGACAAGCTGCTAGGTATTGGAGAAGACCATACACCTGCAAAAGCTGTATTGCAAGAACAATTGAAACAAAAGAAAAATGCTGACTGATGCTGTGTTTGCATTCTGGGAAGTGAAAGTTTGCAAACATGGATTTGTTAAAAGAAAAAAAAGTGCAGTAAATTCACTTAGAAAAATCTAATTGTATCCTCAACACAAACCTTACAAAAATTCTTTATGCAACAGGAGCTCATGAATATTAGGGAAGTTTAAAAGTTAAGAAGAAGGTAGAAAAGGTTTTCTGTCTCCAAAAATGGCAAAGGTTATACCTATTGGACAACAGATAATATGAGTTATGAAGGAAATCTGTAACATTACAAATGTTACAATTACAAGATGAAACAGTATGCCTTTGTGCAACTTTGTACCATTGTAAAACAAAAGGCTGTTGGTTTTCTGGTTAATTAATAATAAATCTATTTTGCCAAAGCCTGTAAATAAAGAGTCAGTTCCAAAAGTCAGCACATTATGAGAAACAGCCTCACTGCGTAGACTTTTAGGCAGGCATTCAAAAAAGTAAATACAGCAAGAGGTTTATCTGATCTGGATAAATGTGAAAAAGAAATGGAACAAACCTAGATTGAATTAAGACATTCCACTAGTATAACTTTTCTATAACAAGGCCACTAGTTAAAGAAAGATAAAGGACACCTTGTGTACACAGAGATGAAAGTCTTCAAGTTACAGAAAAGACAGAGCTCTAATAAAGTAGTCTTGCTCATGTAATAGGAGGCAATTTCAAACTAGATTCACAAAGGGACTGTAACATCATCACTGTGGTGTCTGTCTGTAGGCTCTGACCCAAGGAAGATTCATAGATTCATAGATTCATAGATGCATTAGGTTGGAAAGGACCTACAAGATCATCTAGTCCAACCATCCTCCTATCACCATCCCTACCCACTAAACTACTAAATCAAATCCCTTAGCACCTCATCTAAACGCTTCTTGAACAGCGCTAGGGATGGTACCTCAACCACCTCCCTAGGCAGGCCATTCCAGTGCCTGACCACTCTTTCAGAGAAAAAGTTTCTCCTCAAATCTAATCTAAATCTTCCTTGGCGCAACTTGTGGCCATTCCCTCTCGTCCTGTCACTAGTAATCTGGGAGAAGAGGCTGACCCCCTCCGCACCACAATCCCCCTTCAGGAAGTGGTAGAGTGCAATAAGGTCCCCTCTGAGCCTCCTTTTCTCCAGACTAAACAATCCCAGCTCCCTCAGCCGCTCCTCATAAGACTTGTGCTCCAGACCCCTCACCAGTTTTGTTGCCCTTCTCTGAACACGCTCCAGGGCCTCAATGTCTTTCTTGTAGTGAGGGGCCCAAAACTGAACACAGTACTCGAGGTGCGGCCGCACCAGAGCTGAGTACAGGGGGATGATCACCTCCCTGCTCCTGCTGGCTACACTATTTCTAATACAGGCCAGGATGCCGTTGGCCTTCTTGGCCACCTGGGCACACTGCCGGCTCATGTTAAGCCGAGCATCAACCAACACCCCCAGGTCCTTTTCCTCTATGCAGTCTTCAAGCCACTCCACCCCAAGCCTATAGCATTGCATGGGGTTATTGTGGCCAAAGTGCAGGACCCGGCACTTGGCCTTATTGAACCTCATCCCATTGATCTCAGCCCAGCTATTCAGCCTATCCAAATCCCTCTGAAGGGCCTCCCTACCCTCAGGCAGATCAACACATCCTCCCAGCTTGGTGTCATCTGCAAACTTACTGAGGGTACACTCAATCCCCTCATCTAGGTCATCAATAAAGATATTAAACAAGATGGGCCCCAATACCGACCCCTGGGGGACACCACTCGTAACAAGGTACCAGTGGTACCAGTGGTACCAGTGGTTGAAGGAACCAGTTCCCACAACCACTCAGCCACTGATTCTCCCCCTCACTCTCTGCCACCTGCACAACTTCATCCCTAGCACAGGATCCTACTTGGGAGCCGTATACTTAGGGCTCAATCTGGTCAAGAGACCTGGAGTTCAGTCTTTGCTTCACTGTAGAAAACTGCAGAAAATTCCCAAAGATGTAACTGACATAGATTACAAACAGAATACTCTATCAGAGTAGTACAGGGGCGTGCATATTTTCCCCAGAGAGGCTGTGGATACTCCCTCCCAGAAGGCATCCAAGGTCAGGCTGGATGGGGCTTTGGGCAAGCGAGGGGTGTCCCTGCCTATAGCAGGGGGTTAGAACTAGATGGTCGTACAGGTCCCTTCCATCCCAAACCATTCTATATGCATAAAGCATGAAAGATATGTTAACCTGAGTAGCTTGTGCCAGGTACATGCTTTAAGCACAAGGGTGTCAGGTGATTGAAACATCCTTTCCCTTTTCCAAGTAATTTGCTCCCAAAAGAAGCTCAGGCACCTGCAGAAGTTTGGAAGAATTTGTTCCAGGTGTTTTAAGGTAAAAAAGCAAATAAGCAAGCGGCTCAAACAGCAGGAAAATACTTTATAAGCTAATTCTGCATGTAGAAACAGCCAATGGCTGCTCCATATATGACTTGTTTGCTGAAGCTGCCAAGCAAGGCATAGTGCTTCCAGCTGTTTTCTGACCATACTCACCCACTAGCATCAGTGCCACTAGAACTGCAACTGGCTTCCACCTGAAAATTCCCTAAATTACTTGCTCTTTGGGAAGAAAACTTTGAACATTAAAATAGACTAAAACGGAAAAATCATATAGTATCTTTATCATAGATGTGGACTTAACAGTATTTTGAATCCAGTTCTCCTGAAGTTAAGAACATGTGAACTTCAGGTTCTGCATGGATAGCTGTCCCACAGACTTCTCCGAAGACCAGTAGTTGAGGCAAGTCAATCCTCTCTGGTGCAAAGCCTCTTCCCATACCATGTTTAGGCCTGACTCTCAGAAGAGGATTATATAGTCTTTCAGAAAACAATCGGTATGGTTACCTAAAGACTGAAAGAACTTTAAGAATGAAAACTTAAGTAGAAGACTCAAGAGGGCTTGATGGCTTGCGATCAGCTTTATTTCAGGCTGCTTTTGTTTTAAATATTCCTAGATCTAGCTGAACACGGTTTCAACTGATTGCTTTATAAGGAGACAGTATAGAAGACAACTATGGACATTAAATTCTATGTAAAATTCGACTGAATTGGCAAAAGACAGTGAGGGTGCTGAGGCATTGGAACAGGTTACCTAGTTTTGTGATTGATGTCCTGTCCCTGGAGACTTTTGAGTCAAGCCTGTATCAGGCTCTAGGCAACCTGATCTAGCTGTGGTGTCCCTGTTCATTGCTGAGGAGCTGTTCTAAATGGCCTTCAGAGGTCCCTTCCAATGCTTAAGGAGGATACGATTCTGTGAAATCCCTTGCACAGGATCATAGTCTCAGTGAGTGAGAACTGCAAGGTTTCCTCTTATCCCACAAAAAGAATGGCAGAAAGCTGCAACAGAAGGATCAACAGTCAGGCAAGAAACCTAACCTCTAATCCTTCAGTACCCAGATGCATAAAGTTACCTTGTGATAGTTAGTCTGCATTAAATCAAGAAAGTGTTTGTCTTTCCATGATATGGGCATAGCTGCCTTCCATCTCCTCAAGTAGATAGTCAAAAGTCGACGTTCCTCATTAAAATGCTCTGCATTGCAAAAATGTGCTGACACTGAATTTATAATGTATGCATTATTTTGTTATATTTTCTTTTTTTTAATGCTGCAAATAAAAAATGATGGTTTTACAAGTTTGTAGACATACATGGCAGGCTTTTATCTTAAATGCATGACTATATGCAAAGAATTGAGATTCTTATCAAATACCAGCAAACCCTAATGAGCTTGACAACAGTAAAAAAGAAAAGAAACATTAATTCTGAAAAACTCATAAACCAAAAATATATTTTTCCATTACATTTTTTTTATATAACTGGGATTAACTAAAACTGCAAAAGGTGCTACAAAAGAAAGCTCTGACAACTTTCCTGTGATATTCTACACTTGAAACTATGCTTTTCTTACCTCTGAAATATGACATCTTTAAATGATGCAGCTTCACTCTATGCCCTCTCTAGTTAGGTGTTCTGTTGCTATTCTTGAAGACACTGAAATAGGAGGGAAGGATCACTGTTAAAAAAAAGATTGGGCTTGTGTCACATTGCTATAAAAAACAGATATTTCAAAATGGATGCCTTTTTAAAAACAAGGGATAATGATTCTGAAAGTGATTACAGAAACCATTCAGTAAATACATGCAGTAACTAGAATGCATATCACTCATTTCACTCCTAAATAGTCAAATTCCTCAGATCACCTTCCTAGTAGAGAATATAGAATAAGAAAGCCAGTTTGTTTTGTTTCATTTCTGTTTTGTCATTTTTTAGTTTGGCCACTGTCCAAGCAAACATCATTATAATCACTACTAATTTTTATAAGTGGAAATGTAGTTTAGGAGTTTGCCCAGTTTTCAGTCATTTACTTTGCAAAGGTTCATTATTTTTTAATTGTTTGGTCAGATGTTAGTTTATAACTGAGTAAATGGGAATTCCAATAAGAGAAAACAAAGGTCTAAAGACAGTCTGTGTTCAAAAATTGAAAAATCGTATCAGATTATTCCCAGTGATGTCCCAAACACATAGTCCCCTGCACAAAATCAGGGTCTGCTGTTACTTCATTGCAACTACATCATATTTATTCTCAAACTATTCTCTGGAAGAAATGCCTATGTGTTATTATCTGGGAGAGCAGGCATGCCTACACTTAAGGTTGTCCAGAATTTCCAATTCTGAGACCCAGTTTTTCAGTCATTTGAAGCCTTTGTGAAGCTAAATGACTTGGTCTGAGATTTCACAGAGGCACTGGTTTCAACCTGACTTTTATTTTTTGGCCAGAGCTGTTAAACTAGTTGAGAAAGAACACAAGGAAATGCAAGCCACCTTTAAAAATTCTGTCAGGCTTTCCTTTGGAGCAAAGCCTTGAAATTGGGTCAGGGATAGCTTTAATACAGTCTTTTTTTTGAAAATGCACGTCAGCAAAACATACTGAGCATCATAGCTTGCAATTGCTTGCCAGAGATTCACTAACACTTGATAGCTGTCACTTCAGAAGACATAATCTTAAAATGGCAGTCATGAGTGGAGGGAGCAAAACAGAGTAAGATCACAGCCCAGACTGGAAAAAAGGTGAACCTTAGCCTGTTCAGGGATCTGCTTGCAAGAATCCTATGGGAAATTGCCCCAAAGAGAACAGCTGTTCTGTTCAACAGAACCTGTTGCATTCCAGAGATGACCTTCTAGAAGATCAAGATTGGTCCATCCCAATTAGCATGAAAGCACACAAAGGCAGCAAGAGTTTGGCATGGATGTATGAGAAGCTCCAGATGAAATTCAAACATAGGAAGAAAGCATATAAAAAAGCAGTGATGGTTGAACAACAATGTGGAGACGCTGTCCAAGCACAAATAGATAGGGTTAGAAAAGTCAAAGCTCACCTGGAGTTGAATCTAGAGAGATATAAAGGGAAACAAGAAGAGCTTCCTTAAATATATGAACACCAGAACAAAGATAAATAAAATGTGCCCACTGCTACGTGGGGCAAGAGACTCAATGACAAAGTACATGAAAGAGACTGAGGCACTTCGGATACATTTCTTGCCTCAGTCTTCAGTGATAATTTCCATCTTCATGAATCTCAAGCTTGTAAGAGACCAGTGCAAGACTCTGGATCAAGAAGGATTCATCTTACATAGAGGAAGATGAATTTATGGAGCATTTGAACAAAACAGATATACACATATTCATGGAACCTGTCAAGATATACTTATGCATGCTTGAGGAAGCTGGCCAAGATCGCTGTGAGGCCCCTTGATAATCCATGAAAGGTCATGGTTACTAGGAGGGGCTCCTGACAATAGGAAGAAAAAAAATTTCAACTCCGTCTTCCAGGAGAGCAAGAAGGAAGATCAGCCAATTGCAGGCTTCTCAACCTCATCCTAACACCTGACAAACTAATGGATCAAATTATCCTGAAAACTATTTCCAGGCATATGAAGGGTAGAAAGATGTTTAGGAGTATTCAGCATGGATTTATGAGGAGGAAGTCAGGCTTAATCAACCTGCTAGTCTTCTACAGTAAGATCATTGGTTCAGTGATGAAGGGAGAAGAGCAAATGTTGCTTATCCTGGCTCAGATCATCACAGAAAAAAAACAAGAACAGATAAAGTATAGGCTATGTAAGTGAACAGTGAGGTAGACTGAGAACTGGATGAACTGTCAGGCCCAAAGAGTTGTCATAAACAGCACAGAGTTCATCTGAAGGCCAATCATTAGTGGTGAATGATAGGGTTCAAAACTGGGGCCCAGAGTTCAACAACCTGGTTAATGACCTGGGTGATGGAGTGTCACACTTTCAGTGACAGCAGGATCCATGTATCAGACTGCTTACCCCACCACTCTCAGTGTTCTGTCTGGTTGTCCATTTGCTGTCATACAAATTGTGCTCCAGATGTGTGATCTCTTCCATTCTTTCTCTATTATTCTTTGTCTGGCTGTAATCATGTACTCCAAAGTTTAAAAAACAGCACAAGGTTTTTTTTGTACAATTACAGATCTGCCAATTTCACGTATATATAGCTATGCAGTCTTTAATTACAGGAACAATATTAATACACAAATCTTCATTTGGTCTGTAGAGTGGGCAGGTCTTATAGTAAGTAGCTATTCAATATTTTGTGTCCTTGTAATCCTTCCATGTGCAATTAATTGTTTCTTATTATATAAACATTCGTAAAAGCCAGTTTAAGTCAGGAACTTTTTTTCAGCCTTCATTTCTACACTGTTCAGAACCTTATTTGTAGGAGAAGTCACATTGGAATCCATGTACCCAGGGTGGATTTTTACCATTTTAACATGGAGGCAAGTTTTAATCCCTGTTGTTGCTTACATTACCTGCTGCAGTCAGAATCCCAAAGAAAGTAAACCATATTACACAAATCTACCCATTTTAGGGTAAAAGCATCCATTTGCATAAATTAGCATGTAGAGAAAATTGCATAGCATTGTACAGGTAAAAACAGTATTACAGTAAATATTTACAAAATATGTAACAGCTGCACAGCAGTCATAATTAGAGTATCTCCAAATCCTTTGCGTTCCACAGGGTATTTTCTCTAAGCTGTGTATCTGAATGATGACATCCCAGTAGACAGCAATTTGGTTTTGGCCCTGCAAGTAGCTTGTATTATGTAGCTCTCTGTACAGTCCCTATGTCTTCTACTTGCCTTTCTTTAGATTCTGTCCACTAGTTCTTGTAAGTCAGTTAACCCACACACAGGTGACTCAGTGCTTACTTCAGGTGATCAATCAGTGGTTCAGGCCATGATTCAGCAGTTTCCATACAACATCTTTCAATCTCCATCTCCTGGCCATCCCATTTGTTGGTTTCTTATTTCAGGAATAAGACCGGTTACACAGTACACGGTTTCTGTTCTTTTCTGATATTGCCATTCTCTTTCCTCTAGGATAAGCAAAAGCAACGTATTGTTAATGTTTCTGTACATGGAAAAGAATGTCTGCTTTTAACTGTAAGTGAGCTTATTACCCCAATGCATGCACATTTTTCTACATCTGGACTTTTCCATCTCCATATGCCTGCTGTCCTCACTCAACATCTGCCCTGCTTTGGTCCTTGGATGTGTCCCCATTCGGCAGGTCCTGGCATGCAGATCTCTTACCTGGTGATGACTAAGAGGAAAACAGAGGAAAACCATGAAAGACAATCTAAAGAAGTCTGAAAATGGGTTTGTGGTTGTAGCCTCTGCTACCTGTGGTAAGGAAAACAAGACTATGAAAAGGACTATGTACGTAGAGTGCCAAGGGTGAGAAATAATCCTTTCATCCTGGAGATGGCATACCCTAATGTGGAGAGAGCACAAAGGAAGTGGCATTTTTCTGCTTTGTCTTGCTCCTCCCAAGGACTTTGCTGATTTCATAGGTCTGGGTCTAATAGTTTTGCAGTTAATGAATGAAGGGGAGGAAGTGGAATAACGTGACTGGAATGGAAGAATTCTGCAGTATGGGGGGATCTGTGTTTCTGTCTCTTCTGTTGAGGCTCAGGGACACACCTGCTGCTATGCCTGCCATTGCCAAGGCATGCTGAGCACATCTCTCAGCTGCTTCTCACTGGGCATAGGCATGAAGCTAGGCATTGCTGGCTGGCTCCTGAAAGGCATTTCACAACTGCAGAACTGCTGATTTATCTGAGATTTTAAACAATGCTACAGTTGTGCAGAATGACATTAAATTTTTCAGTCAAGCCCTGCTTCTGCCAGGGCTAAAATGAACACTTGGAAGGACTTTTAGACATAGAATGTCTTGGATGGACAGATCACGCTTGTATTATCCCCAGGATGAGAGACGTCCTTCTCCCATGTGCAGCAGCACCATGCTGTTGGGGCAGGGGTCAGAGCTGGGCCCATAGGCAGGAACATCTTGTACTTACTGGTGATGGAATTGGGGAACAGATCAAATAAAGGTATCTCAACCTGCCTGATTCTGCAGCATTGTTCCAGATACACAGCACATCTGTACAGAGCATCGGCAGTGGGAATGAAACCCGGGGAAATGGGGCACAGCTGCAGTGCGGGGCAGGGTTGCGTTGAGGGCATTTTGCAAGCTAAGGGGGTACTGAAGTCAAGGAGCTATGAGTAAGTTAAGACCCTGCCAGGAAGTGGCAACTGCCCATGCACTTCTTGGAGTTAACGCAAAACAGGAGGGAAAGGAGTACCGTAGCGGGCGTCTCCACTTTTTAGGAAAAATAAACGAAATGTTTCAGATCGGTTTTCTGCCGCCGGTGCCTCTCAGCAGTAGGGACGGCAGGATTTCAGCGCGGCGCTGACTCTGGCACCGACTCTCGCTCTCGGCTCGCCCGGCGCCGGGGGCGGGACGGCGAGAGGGGGCGGGGCTTCTCTAGGCCCCGC
>VXAB01004727.1:165958-272446 GCA_013399175.1 Odontophorus gujanensis | reverse complement strand
GGGCGGGGGCCGCGCTCACCTGCCCTGCCCGGCCCGACCCCGCGCTACCTGCCGCACGCGGCCCGGCCGCTGGCTGCCATGCGGGCCGGTGCCCGCTAGGGCCGGGCGAGGTCACGGAACGCGCTGCGCTGCGGCGCCGAGCAGCGGGACCTGGAGCGAGGCGGCGGCGGTGCTCACCTGTCAGCGCCTGTGTCCCCGGAGCTCCTACACCGGCCCGGCCGCCGCCGCCCTCATCCCAAACTGCCCCATCCCGGTGCCCCGCGCTCTCGGGGATGACTCGGGCTTCCTTCGAGGAAGCTTTCTGCAGTTGTTTAATGCTGGGAGTTGGGAGGCAGTGGGGTTAGGGCTCGCCTGAAGCTAATGAGAAGCTGTCTCCACCGCGAAAGGTGAGCGATCCTTTGGTGAGCGGTTTGTCTGAAGGGTGACTGGTGTCAAACAGGCTCCTTTTGCAAATATTTGTCTTTCCTGTGCAATGGCTGAGTTCCTAGAAGGTGGTGCTAAGGGTGGCAAATGAGGCAGGGTGATTCCGGGAGAACAGCCATGCAGGCGCTTTGGGAATGGTGCTGACTCTCTAGGGGACTTCTGCAATTTCATTTTGGTGTAGTGGGTGCTACGAGATCCTTAAGTGTGAGCTCGGTGTACGATTTTGGCATAGTCTTCACCTCTTCAATGGGAAGAACTCTCTGTTGCGGAACCTAGGCAGGTTGATTCCTCATGTAAAGGTTTGTAAGCAAGCTGGTGATGCTGGGCTACGTCCTCAAGAAGTTGCCACCTGCTCTGGGCGAGTGAGATATATCTCCTCAAACCCTCACGCTTGCTTTGGGGGTGAAGTGTGATGGGAGGAAGAGAGCAGTCGGGCCGGTGGTATCTCCAGCCTCGGGTTGGCACCCTCCCAGGGTGATAAGCAGCCCACAGCTCATGCCAGGAAGCTGTGCATCCTTCTGCATCTCAGCAGCTGTGTTCCTGTGAGTGCCACTCTTGGAGCCACACGCCTGTCTTTGGGGAAGTCAAGCTGAAGCATCGCGGTGCTCTGCCTTCTTCTGCTCTGCAAAGAATGGCCAACGCTCTTTCGTCTTCCTGGCAGGGAGACAACACAGCCTTTTAGCAGTTCTGACTCCTATCTCGTTTTCACCAAATCTCACAGACGATTTTTCTGGGACTGTGAGATGAGGGTGTTTTCCTGGTGGTTCTTGGCTGAGCTGTTTTGGGATGTCAGATGCTGAAAGGAGTGAGAAGCTGCTGGGTGGTTGAGGCAGCAAACTCAGATGAGCAGTGCTGGTATAAATTTAGCACTTGATTAACTGAACTACAAGTACTGCACAGAGATCCTTAGCAGAAATTAAGGCCCTGCTATGCAAAAGATCATAGGGATAAGTCTAAAATTTGTTCGACACACCTGTGCTGGTTAGGGTTATGAAAATGCTTTGGCTTTGCAGATGTAACTGGACTGGAAACCCACCCATCGTTTCCAAATATAAACTATGGTGTAAGTGAAAAGGAGCCAGTATGGCAGTATGTAGCTGAGGCTGTTCAGAGAGGTGTTTATACCAGCAAAAGAAAAAGTTTATTTTGCCAAAGTAAGCTGTTTCCCCTTCTCGGAGTTTGTTGGTTACTTTATCTACAATTGTGTAAGCATAACTATGCTGGAAGGGCCTTGAAAGGTACCTTAAACCATAACAACAGGCAGCTTCAGCCTCATAGAGATGACTATTTGCACTTCTCCATCTCCCAAGCAGATGTCTCAGTGCCATCCCCAGCCTGGTCCTTGCTGTGTTGCTGCCTGCTGTGACAGCTCCTGTGACCAGGAGCTCACCAGACTTTGTACCAGGGGAGCTGAGGTTGCGACCCGGGCTGCTCAGCCTGTTCAACATAGGGGACTTCTTCATGATTTCTGTAGAGCTAATATGCCCAATGTTACTGGGCATAACTGAGCCCCTTCCATGGCTCCAACACTTGCAAAGGTTCTGGCTTGCACTTCTTGGGTCCTGGAGCAAGCCAATGCAGAGGCAGGGTGAGTCCATCCAACAGGTCCATGCTGCGGTAATGGGCAGGGGTTTTGTAATTGTGGAATAGGATGGACCCACAAGGATCGCTGAGTCCAGCCAGCTCCATTTCCCTTCTGCCAACCCAAGGGTTCCTCAGGCTTCCTGGGGCAGCACGACTTGCCAGCTCACTGGAAAACTAGCCCTAACCAAAATACATAAATAAAAGTTTTCTGCTGGGCAAGCAGGTTGAACCAGCTAAGGGAAGGTGTGGTAAGTGTCAGGGATCATCAAGCGAAGGAGGTGGCTGAGAAGAGGGCACCAGGGTAGAGGGAGAGCAGCAGGAGTACTGACAGCATACCATTTTTTGATGTAAGGACAAAGATTTTTGCTCAGAGAGTGGCGAAGTACAGGTTGCCAAGAGAGGTTGTGGATACCCCATCCGTGGAGGTGTTTGAGGCCAGGTTGGGTGGGGCCCTGGGCAGCCTGGGCTGATTGCCCATAACGAGGGGTTTGGGACTAGATGATCTTTAGGGTCTCTTCCAACCCAAACCATTCTGTCATTCTATGATTTTGATGGCAGCAAGCTCAGCTTCTCATGAGAATGTGACCTGTGTGAGAGAAATTAATGTTTGATGAGGTACCCCCACAACACTGTTGCTGGTGTTGGTTTCTCTCTTGATGTGAGAAAGTCACTATCATTTGCAAATCGCAGTATTTAAAAATGGAGCAACTATAAATGAAAGCTGCTCAAAATGTTTCTAATTCAATAGTGGAGAATTTCTTACTGTCTTTGGGCTATAAAGATAAGCCTTTAAGAAGAGGGCCATTTTCTTAGCCATGAGAAAATGTTTAAATTGAGACACCACCCACATGTTAAGTCCTTTTTAAAAGGGGCTAAATCCTCTTAACAAGAATATCTTTAGAGAACTTCTGTGGCCTTTAGATGACAGGAGCTCTGGAGAGGCTGGTTCGGCATACTTCAGAAGGGGGTGGGAGGATTTACATTTCCAAACTGAATGCTTAGCACCTCTCTCCCTTTCTGGTGGTTTAGAAAGCACCTCTTCCTGCCTCCTTCTCAGCAAGTCACAGCTGGAATGGGAGAACAAGGGGGTAATACATAATCTTCTACGTGTTGGTTATAGGAGCAGGCTTAATAGGACATAAATACTGAAGAATGATTTAAAGCATTGGAGAAAAACTTGGAAGTGGCATGAAGGAAGTGGGCAGTTAATTAATTAGAAGCTTTTCTTTATTTTGTGGGAATAAGAAGCTTTGTCTGTCAAAAAGGGATAGGCATTTTCATATTCAGACCTATTTTCATATTTCTTTGGTTGATAGTTTCAGTTTATCAATGCTAGTTTTGGGCCTTTACTTTTGGAATAAAATGTGTTTAAATCAAACAAGCTCCCATAAATCTTCTCCAGGGACAAACTGCTTCTGATCCCAAGAAAGTCCTTTGACACAGCTGTGTGAGGAGTGTTCAGAGAGGTATAAATCCTGGTTGCCCTAAGTGTACCTGCAAGCATCTAGTGGAAAGCAGGCATCCAACCAAAACTGTACAGGAATAGCTGGTGTCTTGTGCTTGTTGGTGGTGGGTTCACTCTCTTCTAGCAGAGTTCAGCTATGTTGGTGTGGCTTTGTCTGCGCCAGAGCTACTGAAGTACAGTAGGTTTATTTCCCCACAATAATAAGGACTTCTGGCAGAAGACATGGATGTGCAGCTGAGCCTCTCAAAACGCTTTAGTTTTCCTAGAAGAAGCAGTCTTGTTTCTCCCATCTCTGTGTCCTTTCCTTGCCTTATCACTGGCCTGGCAGTGCTCTTTCTTCCTCACCGTGCTTGGGATCATCCAGCTGGACCTTTGAGTTGGTGCCCTGCTGCTTTACCGGGGTAGAACAACTGTCTCTGATTGGCATTAAGTCTGACATAAGGTAGATATTGGTAATATGTGGCCCAAGATGGGTTGAGTGAGATGAAGGAAGGAAACTGAGCTTTCCTTTTTGGTGATATAAAGTGTTAAATCAGCTCACCAGTCCTCCATTTTCAGAAACTGGTCTTTTCTGTTCTCGTAATGATGGGTCTCTTCCTTGTGCCACCAACCCACTTGGCAAAGATCGGATATGGGTCACGTTAGAGCCAGTTTATTTTTCTGTAGAGGCTGCTTCAATTGATCAAACCATTAAAAACGTTTTATTTCCCTTCATTTTATCTTATGTACTTTGGTGTTGCTCTGTTAAGATTTATGGCATACTCATTTGTGTGTGTTATCATTCAAAAAAAAGCAAAAACAGAGAACACCTTAAACTTGGGAGTTCCTGCATTTCGCTGGGTGGAAGGCTATCTGGATAGCCTAACCCAGAGTGGTGCGGAATGGAGATAAATCCATCTGGTGACAGGTCTCTAGAACTGTTCCCCAGAGATCAGTGCTGGGAACTGTCCTGTTTAATACTTCTGCTGATGATCTGGATGGGGGGATTGAGTGCTCCCTCATTGAGTTTGCCGATGACACCAAGTTAGCAGGAAGTGTTGACCTGCCTGAGGGTAACGAGGTCCCTACAGAGGGATCTGAATATGCTGGATTGAGGTTTGCAAGAGAAGGTTAGATGTGACAATGAGGGATGTGGTTTAGTAGGCATGGTAGTGATAGGCTGACCGTTGCACTGGAGGATCTTAGAGGTCTTTTCTATGATTCTGCCAGTTCGAAGGCTCTCTTGTCACATCCCTGAGTACATCTGTGACAAATCTTTAAGAAAGTATCAGGAGAATGCTCTTAACAGCTCTTGTACTTTCTTTGGGAGCCAGATGTTTCGTTAAATGTTAGTATTCGTTTTGTAGTTTCCAATGATCTCTGATTTTTACTTAGTGCCTGCTTGAATCTTGTTATACACCTTACATAGCTACAAGTTCTATGATTTGGCTATCTTATCTAGAAGACAAATATCTTTCTTTGCTTCTGTAATTTGTTTCATTTTGAACTTGCTGCTTAACAGTGTTACTGGATGTTCCTAGATGCTGTGGTAGGGAAAAATGTTTTCCTTATATGTATTTCTCTGTGCCATTTACAATACTGCACTATTTTCTGTCTATAACTATCTTCTCCAAGCTAAAGAGTTCTGGATTGTAATTTCTCCTGAAATGAAAGCTATACATGCAAAAATAGAGGTATCCTTTTATAAAAAGAATTGCGTAACTATCAACAAATATGTCTGTTAGTTATGAGTTTGTACTCATGATGTTCTTGTGGACTGGTTGCTTTGAAAGAAGTTTTAAAGATGTGGTAGGCAACTTCACATGTCTAGCAGTAGCTAGGAGAACCCTTCAGAGCCAGGTTGTCTCACAAGGCCTTACCTTCTCCCTGAAGGAGGCACAGGAGGTGCAGAGCAAAGGGGATTGATTATCTGTTAGAGTAATTGGCTCATTAGAAAAAAAAAAAAGAAAATTGAATAGCATCTTTCCTCTTTGAAGCCCCAGACCTGTTGGGCCTGGTGTATGTGTGTGGAAGAGGAATTCAGCTTTCCTATCCGGAGCACAAAGAGAGGAATTGGGTAAGAAATGAAGACGTGAGCTTTTCTTGGTAGCAGCAGACTTCAGATACGACACCTTCATATTTCACTTCTGGAGGTGTGTGCAGAACTGATGGCTGTAGCTTTGGTGGCAGAGTTAATTTACTGTGCTGGTCAGGTTGCCCACATAGAGGAGTTACCATTGAACGTGCTGAAAAGCTGTCATCCAGCAGTCTGAGCACTGTCAGGAGAAACTGAGTAGTAGGTTAAATGATTGGGCTCTGTGGTTGATCTTACTATCTAACTGCCAGGAAGCTCTGCAGTGGAGGAGCAGTGCCAGCTTTCTTCTGTCCATCTATCTTGGTGCTAGCATGGAGTGGGAGGGTGGCTTGGGCTTAAATCCTTGACCAGGGATTTTGGAGAAACTGTTCACTAAGGACTGATCATGAACTGTGACTTCAGATCAGGCAGGCTACTTGTGGTGATGATGTTATGTTAGATCTAGCCCTGTCCAGGGAGAGGCTTCAGCGTATGGAAAGCTTCTCTTAGTGTAACTAAATCTTTGGATTTCACGGTCTCTGCAAATAATCTCATTTACAGCTGGCAGCACCGAGTGTGTATATGTGGTGGCAACTATCATACTTACAAATGACTAAGTTTAACTTCAGGCTTTGTTTTGGCTGGCAGAGTTAATCACTTCATGCATTATTTTTCAACAGCAGAACTGTGTTTGCTCTGCAGGGAAAATAACCCTCCTCCCCATTCACATGTCAGAGGCTATGGGGTGTGAGAGGAGGGGACCGTCAGTACTTCCAGCCCTGGGCTGTTCCAGTGCATGAGGTACTGCTGATTAACTATTTGGACTCTTTTAATTTCAGTTCTGTCTTCTGTTTGAAGGCAGACTTGGCAAAATTACCCAATTTATCACATCTTTAAAAGAGCACTATTTTACTTCTGTTTTCCTCAAGTAAGTTGGTCCAAAACCACACTTGGAAGTGCTATACCTGGCATGGATGTCTTCTGAAGTACTGTGCTTTCTATTTGGATGCTGCTATTAGTTGCTGGATCTCCTGGCTTGCATGGAGTTCTTAATGCCTTTTGGGCTCACCAGTGAGCTGTGGTAAATATTTCTGTTTGCAAGTCCCATAAAGAGAGAAGATAGTCTTTGTGTGGATGTTGAAGCACATACTGAAAATGTCTTCTGCTATGTGGTAGGAATGTACATTGCATTTTAGCCTTCCTTTTATACTTTTGTAAATAAATCTTAATTGTGTTGGTAATTGTTTTTAAAATAACTTGCTTAATAGCACATGTTTTGTATATCCTCTCTTGCTTAGGAATACGAGCAGCTGTTGACCTGACTTACTATAGTGGGACTATTAACCTGGTGTCACCACTGCACACGTGTGCTCTGCAGTTTTGAGACTTGGTGGGTTGAAGGTCTTTTGTTTAGGACCAAACTGGGTTAGAAACATGCAGTATTGAATGAAGGCAACCTTTTTAGAATCAGTCAGATATCTTTTTTTCTTCTGTACTGTTAGTTGGGCAAGTGTGACTTTTATTTATTCCATGAGAATGTCAATAACCTACCTCTAGAAGTCAAACCAGTACTAGCATCTTCACTTTAAATAGGAGATTTTAAGTAGGAGACTTCATTTGACCACTTTAGTCTGCTTTCAAGATTTCATCCAACTTGTTTATGGCTGCATCCAAGCACAGAAATGTCTACTACCTTAGGATCTCATGATGCCCCTCTTGAAAGGCCTAGGATGTGATTTCTATGAAGATTCTGAGTGCTTCCTGTGATGTTCAGTTACATTACTGCAGACTTTGGGTCCTTGATACCTTGAGCTTTGTATGAGCAAGTCAATACTGAAAGCAGAGTCTGCTATTATTTTGGTTTTCACTTCTATATCTTTAACATGGAATTTTGTAGTCACATTGTGTACAGATTGCAAGTTGTTAATTGTTTTGGAAAGATCTGTGAAAACTCTTGGAAACTATGTGAACAACTATTTTTGGTAAAAATAAATTGCACTGGGGAACATGGTGACAGGAGGTGTCTGCTTAGCCTTGGCTACTTCAGCTTCAACATTGCTACTCCTCAGTTGTGATATGTGTGTTGGTTAATGTATGCATTAACCTTAAGTAATTTTAATTAATAAACTTCTTGAAAAACTTTCTCTTTTTTGCAGTGCTATGCTACTGGTGTTACTTTGGTTGTTGTAGAGCAGTTGGTTCAAAGGTTCTTGCATGTTGTGTAACACGCTGCTAGAAAGGGGATGGAAAGAAACTCATTGACAAACTTCCTTCCTTGTTCTGTAAGGTGACATTAAAAATCTCTGGTTTAGAACTCAGTGGTGGCTGTCACCGTGCAGTGCAAGAGTTGAATTATAGTATGTCAGGTTTATTGATGCACTGTATTAGTCCTTACCTTAATTTTGGTTCTACTGGTTAGTTACAAAATCTTACTAAAATTGGAGCTCAGTAACAGATATTACTTTTTCTGCACATCACTGAATCCACATTATGATTCTGTGATGTTTTTACACGTCTTAAACTGCAGATGTAACTTTAGAGTGAAATACTTCTCAGTAGGGCAAGTGTACTGCTCTCCATGTAAAATGTGAAACTTTCCAATTTTCCTTGCAAGTTCAGCAAAAAAATGGCAAATAGAAGGGATGTAGACAAGCTTACCTAGACTTTCATTTGAGAGGTGCCATCTGGGGAATTTCAGGCCTGGAAATTTTAATAATAATATAATTATAATAATAACCTCTTGGCTTGGTGTTTGTATTTGTGTATCATGTTTATTTTGATGGTAGAACTGGCTTTTTAGGTACTACCACAATGTAAATACATGAGTATGTAAAAAATGTAAAATGATGTCAGGGCAGAAAGGGTCTTTTCTTGTGCCCTCTGTGAAATGGTCATTCCCGTGTATGAAGCAGTCTACTCTGTAGTGGAAAATACATGCTTTGAAGGGCAAGCCTTAAGTTTTTGCTGTATTCTTTACTTCTGTAATGTAACCTATGATTTACGTCACTCTGCTTTTAATGTCTGCCAGTTTTGAGTCATTTTTTTCCTAAGCAAATGTACTAGAAGTGGAAAGATAGGGAATTAATAATGTCTTGAGTGATACTAGTAACTCAATATTGTCTTCCCTACTTGTTTGCTTCTACTGCTAACTCTGGAATTAAACGGCAATTACCATGCATATATGCTTGTTGTATTTTGACTTGCCAGTGTAGTGTTTTAGACAGCGTTTGTCCCACACATTGACAGTCAGTTTTTTGTCCCCATACAGTAAGCTAGTTCACACTTTGTCTAATGTCATCACATAGTGGGAATTGATGTTGGTTACGGCTCTCACAGTAGGCTTTTGTTTGGTGATATCTGAAAGCTGTCTTGTTGGAACATGCTGCTTTTATCAAAACTATTGCAATGAGGCTATTATCCTCACTTATGGTGAGCATAGATATTTGCAGAAATTCTTATAATATTGCTTAGTAAGTGCCATTCTGGTAAAGAGCGGCAATGCCCGTGTGATATGGAAATAATAGTAGTGATGGTAGCCCAGCAGCAGCAGGGTGTTATCTGTAATTGCACGCTGGAGACAAGGGTGGGAAGGAGCCTGGCTCAGGCAGAAGGAGGGTGGAGATCAGGCCTATCACAAGCACGAATAATGCTGGTTGTCAGTTCAGGAGAATAAAGTTTTACTTTTCATAGTAAGGCATTTATCAAGCAGCAGCAGCAAGTAACCCAGATACAAATTGCTGTATAATAGTTCTGCACCTTGTTATTATTTTGAATACATGATATCTATAGCATCAAAATGTCTCTTACAAGTTATGTAAAACTGCAAGTCAGACAAGAGGAAGCTGAAACTTCATGACTCCAATGTAGTACTCTCTTTAAGCACAAACCTCTCCAGCCAGTAGAAAACTTTCTATTCGTGGTGGGGGCAGGGAAGGCTTTAAAATTATAATAGCATTTTCACTGCTGCTTTGTTTGACTGGTGGGTATTTTGCTGGTGCTAGGGTTCATTTTTTTTTTTTTTTCCTTGTGAACTTAGAGTTAGAAGAAGTTCCTTTTGTAAAAAGCAGCATCCTGGAAGCATAAGCAAGTTGCTCATTTTCTTCCTCTGGTTCTTAATCATAAGTGCTGCCTTGATGATTTTTCCCACCTCAAATTAGCAGTTTATTTATAACACACTAATGTTCTACATGCCCATCAGTATTACTGCTCTGTCATGCTGAGCTGAGAATTGTTCTCTCAAAAATTGACACCTCAAAGACAGCATAAAGGAGTGGAGATCACAGAAAAATATCAAGTGGTTTTTGGTATGACTCGGGTTCATGCTTTGTATAAAATTGCTTCCACTCTTTCTTATTTCAGATTCTAGTCATGTTTTTCAAGTTTTATTTGTTACTTAGAAAAATGGCAGACCATTGCACTTTGGCATTCTCTCTACTCTTTTATTCCTGTTGACAACTTTCTCTGTGATCATCCTCTGCAGTTTGCCACCAGCGCCTTCTGAGATCGCAGGCATAGGAGTGAGAAACTTCAGAGGGTATTCCCCCCTTTTCAGGGTTCTCACAACCACCATTTTGCAATATGCTTCTTCAGTGCCTTTGCAGGAAGCCTCTCCCAGGCCAAAGGGTTCACAGTGATCCTCTGTTTCACCTGATTTATAGGAACACTGGGGAGCACTCAAGGCACAGATCATGAAAATTAGGTGTCTTGTGCATGGAGAAGCAAATGGCAAAGTAAAAACATGTTCCATCAGCTGCCATGCTTGGAGACATGTTTTTCAGAGGTGTTTGCAGGAAATGTGGTAAAGAAAGGTGCCAGAACACTTTGAGATCTCCAATACAATTTGCTTGTGACCTGTTCTTGGGCTTGTTTAGCTTGGAGAAGGCTCTAGGGGATCGAGACCTCACTGTGGCCTTCCACTACTTACAAATGAGCTTATAGAACAGGACAAGGACTGAATTTTTACATGGGCTGATTTTGATAGGATGAGGGGTATGGCTTTAAACTAAAAGAAGGGAGATTTAGGTTAGGTGTTAGGAAGAAATTCTTTACGCAGAGGGCAATGAGGCACTTGCACGGGCTGCCCAGAGAAGCTGCGGGTGCCTTGTCCCTGGAGGCCTTGAGGCCTCTCAAGGCCGGGTTGGATGGGGCTCTGGGCAGCCTGAGCTGGTGGGTGGCAGCCCTTGCCCATGGCAAAAGATTTGGAACTGGGTGATCTTTTAAAGTCCCCTCTACTCTATGGTTCTGTTCTCTATGGAAGCTCTTTGTGCTGTTGCATAGCCTGGGGCACTGAAGTCCTTGCCTTTTATCTTGGTTACCTCATGCTTTAGTGTATATGGGAGGTTAATGTGGCAGTAGTGGGCAGGTTGCATTAAGGTGTTAAGCTCAGGTGTAATTTTCTGTGGACAGAAGTAAGTTTAAAAACATAAGGTGATTAAAATTATACAGCCTTTTTTAATTAATTTATTTTTTTTAATTCCTAGACAGAAACCCTCTGTGCTGTGAAATGAAATGTATCAATAGGAATTCCACCGACAGACATATTTAAAAAAAAAAAAAAAAAAGAAGAAAGGCAGGCACATTTCATTTGTTCAGAGAAACCCATGTGTTCAGGACACTATTCGGAGTGTGCTTTATTTCCTTAAGAATTATGAAAGAGGCTTGATAGAAAGAGCAAGATGCTTTCAATTCTTCCACCTCCTAAATAATTTTATAAGGGTGATGACCATCTCCCTCTCTATTCTCTCCTGGTCTTGGAGAATAATCAATTTAGCAATAAGTCAGAGCCAGCGAAAATGTGGCTGTTCTTATTGGCAATGCAGAGACGAAGACATACTCTTTCTTTAAGGCCCAAATCAGGTATTTCTGCCCTAAAATGAATCAGGAGTTACTGAGTCATTTGGCGTTTAGTAAGGAGGGATTAGAATTTCAGTGTTTTCTTCACCCTTCAGATTTATCTAGTTGTTGTTTTCTCCATTATCCTTTAGCTCTTTTGATGGCCTCAGTGACATTTTGAACACATTTTTCTACTTCCTTGAATGGGAGAAGCAGCACCAATTACACCAGGCGAGCGTTATCTCTGTTGCTGGCACTTCATTTGAAGTGGAGAAATGTGTCTTTCCCAGCCATTTTAAGAACCCAGTTGTCTCAGTGTGTGAAAAGCATTCCCCAGATTCTGCTCAAATAGCAATTGAAAAGAAAGGAATCTCCTTGAGACCTTGCAGGGAGAAAACTCCAGGCACATGGGAGATGTTATTCTAGATCTAGCTAGAAATATCAGATGCTTGAGCTGGCTTAGTGAACTCTTCAGTGGTGATGCCCTGCTGGAATGGAAGTAGTAAACAGATCTTTTGAATAGTTCTAAACTTCTTAAACTTCGTATGCAAGTACAGTAACACACAAATTGTGGCATACAGATCCAAGCAAATCTTCTTACCTATTGGAATCTGTCCTCTCTTACTGGTTATATGGTTGTGACATGTCAGAGCAGGGACAGTCTGAACACCCGTTTGAAGGCTTTTTTTCCCTCCTGAAAAGCTGTTATGAGATCCTTTTCCTGGTTCAGCCTCCGAATTCTCTGACTGATGTTGCACAAATAGTACAAAGTGTATCACTCTGCTCTAAAGTAATGCTAAACACTTCTCACTCCTTGAGAAAGATGCTGTTATTTGTCTTCCTTATGATTCTGACTCACATTTGAGTGTCCCTCTGTGGCTGCATGGGTCTGCAGGGCATCAGCCCCATCACAGAACAATTTCAATGTTCTTCTGATCTAGAATCTGGAATGAAGAGTGACTGAATGAAGTGTGAAACTACATGGTTTGCTCTTTGAGTACAAATATGGAGTATAATTTAGTGGATGTATTAGACTGAACTAAAGGAGTAGTGCTGGTTAGAACGGATGTGGCAGCACTCTTATGTGGAGGAGATCTTTGTGCATGTGTCACTAGGTCTCCCTGTTATGCATGTGCACACTACTCATGTAGGACTGGAATTTTTTTGGTGGTAATATCAGTCAAGGCCATGAGTAGCCACTTCCTTCTTGTGCATAATTGCATGGAGTGGAGAAACTTCAGCCTTCACTTAGTTGGCTCTTGCTGTCAGAAGGAGAGTTGGAACTGAATTTCTTGAATCCACTTAGGCTGCTATCACATGTCTGTGGTATCCTGAGCTGATTTTTCCCTGCAGAAAATAGTCCAAAAATCAGCACACTTTGCTGTCCATTTTGGAATGAACTGATCCCTTGGTAAGGATAAATGTAGGTGCTTTTCTGCTCATGAAAACCTATATTTACCAGCATATGCTTTGGAGCATTTTTAGGTTTATGGAGTTTGTTTTCTTGAGACTCACTGCAAGCCTCTGAGCCATTGGATCAGCAGACTGCACCTAGCATCCTGGCTGCACCAACACTGCTCCATCAAACTTGGTAATGTCATTTTCAAATTGTGAAAGAACTGGTGAAGGCTTTTGATTGCGCTAAAATAAGAAAAGACAGTGCATATGTGTCTACAGCCCTGGGACTTGTGACCACCAAGTGGGAGTCCATAGGAGCACTGGAAGGAGGTGTGTGCTGGGGATCCAGTGGTGTTGGTGTTGTCTCTTCTTTTCAACTAGCTGCTTGCCTGTCCCCTGGCAGGGTGAGCTCATTTCAGTCCTTTCATGGGGCGTTTTGATTCAGACTAAGTTCAACAGATCTACAGTTTGGCATTAAGATCTTTTTCCTTAAATAATTTGGGCCAGCAAGGTGATTCTGGTTAAAAACTAACAAACGAAAAATCTTTTGCAGCTGTGGCATGGAATTTATTTACGTATGAACATGAACCAAAATGCATTTCCAGAGCTGTGACACAGCTGAACCGCAGTGGAAATCTGGAACCTTACCGACACTGCTTATAGGAAGTTTTACTCCCTGCATTTAACCACAAATGTGGTCAATCTCAGGAGAGGCAAGAGGAAGAAAGGTGGTAGCATTTGATTACCCCTGTTCTCCTTGTTTTCTGTTGTGTATTTGATGGATGAAACTTAGGTATGTGAACGGAGTGATCATATTGCTGACTAATGGTTCCTGTTTCTTCACTGTTGCACTTTGAATTTGGGGTAGAAATAGCAAGGCTTGTTTTCAGCTTGCTCAATTCAGTAGTCAGGTGCTATGATTAAGCAGTTGTGCTGCTTGGTAAACCGTTCAGTATTAATGAAGAAAATAACATACAGGCAAGAACTAATTACCATGCCAAGGTCCTTCAGGCAATCACTAGTTTTGTGCTTGGACTGAGATGCAAAGGCACTGTCATGAAAAGGATCTGAGGCTGTGAGTGAGTGACAAAGGTCTTGGCAATGTTCCTCACCGTCTCACCCCAGACCAACATGTTCTAGAAAGTGAAATACAATACTCTGATAGTTCAGGGTAAACCTAATTTCTTGCTGGGCTGGGAAGGAAGGAAAAAAAGTGAATGGAGGATTGGACCAGTGCCCCTGGAAGTGCTTCTCATGTGGGAAAGGATTTCCTGAAGCGATCCTGGGAGGTGATCCATGCTGGCAAGGAGCAGGCCACTCAGCTGCACCCTCTGTTGCAAGCGCTATACCGTGTCCTCAGCCTTAGAAAGCTGCACGGTGCTTTGCTTCTGCAGCAGACTAGTAGCCCTGCTGCATGCGCATGTCCTCAGCATCTCCTGCAAGTGGTGGAGTGCATAACAAGAAACCAACAGATGGCCCTGCAAAGGAATAGGCGGCTTTTGTGCTGTTACTTACTGCTTAGGTTACCGAGTGCCTGCAGCTACTGGCGCCTCGCCAGCAGTGCCCAAGGACTGATGCTCCCTCCCCATCTCCAGCTTTCCACATGTAAAGGCTTGGGGGCAGCTTAGGAGCTTTGTGAGCACATGGGCAAAACATTGCTAATAGCCTTCTCAGTTCATAGGGGAAGCCCGTAGTTGCTTAAAATGAGAGTCGGTGTTTCCTTATCTCTGTGTTTGCTCCATATCTTGTACCCTTGGCCTCCAGTTGGTGATTTAATTTAATTACAGTCTGATGGCTGGCGTTGAAATAAGTGAAGTTATATGTGTAATTGTTGCCTAGGAGTTGCATATATAGGGCGAACTTGTAATACTGAAGGCCTTCTCTGAACTCATCTCTATCAGGAAATTTCTTCTTCCAAGGAAGAACCGGCTGTGCTGCTTTTATAGATACTGTTGCTCCAAGCAGAGCTCTCACAAGACTGATTTCCAGCAGAGGAAAGTAGAGGCATTGTGGTTTTGAACAAGAGGTCACCTCACTGGAGGTATCGATTAGGATAGCTTTTACTGCCCACCACTGCAGCTGAGGGGCTTACCTCGCATGGATTATAAATGTGGGAAGGCTCTTGGAACTTCTGGTCAGATTAGTAATAGGGAATGCCAGTTGTATGGGCATTCATCAAAGAAGATTGAGTTTTGTGGCTGCATTCACAGCATAGTCTCCCTTTTCCTATCAAATGGAGCAGTGTAGCCTGCCTGCATGGAGCTGAGTGTACCCACAGCATGGCTGATTTGCTGCAGAGTTCAGTAACCAAAATACAGGATTTCACCTTCATCTTGACAGTACAAGGAGGTGTGCTGGAAGGTTTGTGTTTGGAAGGAAGTCTCCACGTTTGAACTCAACTAGTGCTGTGTTAGTGAACTAACCAACCCAAGAGACAGCCTGAAACTGTAAGGCTGCAAGGCAGGAGTTATCCCTTTAGTCTGTTGCCTAACTTCAAACATAACTGTTTCGTTATTGATTACTTCTACAAAAACATTCAAATGCATTTATCTCACAATCCTGCACGTTGCTCGCTTCTGGGAGCCTCTGCTCTCTCCGCAGCTGCTGCCAAAATTCCATCTTTCTCTGAATACTTTCTTCAGCACTGTTGTGTATTTAAACATTTGCAGGATAGTAAAATGTGAAAGCTATGTAGCAATCTTATTTATTTTGGATTTTATTTTTTACATAAGGAACACTGTAACTCTGCCATATTTTTTTAATATTTGATTCGGTAAAATATATTTACCTGAAGTGGACACAAAATTTCCAATTTGCCATGGAAAGCATGGGGCCATGTAGCAGAGTTTGTTCCAACTGAGCACAGAGCCTGTGAGGGCTTGCCAGTGCAGAGTGTAAGGAGGGAAGTCACGAGTAAGAAGAGACTCACTGCTGTCGCCAACAGACTCTTTTTGAAAGAGTAGAAGTTATGGATGGCAGGGCAAGACAATACTGTTTTTTATGATCTTATGATTCTGAGATAGACTGATGACTGACAATGCAGGATTCCTCCAGTACTGTCTTGAGAGTTCTTTTGTTTCACCTTAGATAAGAACTTGCAGCCTCAGATAGTGAATTGTTCTCAAGTTTTCTTGAGTAATCTCAGTTTTACAGTTTGATAGCATTTTTAATTATAGTTGGGATAATAATTAATGTAAAAAAACAGGTGGTTTGCTGATAGGGGCTTCCAGTGTCTGTTCTGAGTTGTCTTACTCCTCCTCCTACTGCTAAAAGTCCTTCTTCCTATCCACATACTGTTGAGAAAACCCATCATACATTGGCTATTTTTGAACCTATTCCTTTCCATAATTATATGTAACTTTTATAAATCTGTCTGGATGGAAAGATCCTGTAAACTTCGGGAGGGCTCATTTAATCTAAATATAAGGATGTCTAGTGTCCAGTTGTGAAACTTAGTATTTAAGTTTGCCCTACCTACAGCTACTCCAAGAGGAGAAGGATGAAATGGAGAAACTGAAAAGAGTCTGTGTGAGGAGGGAATGATGACTCATCAATGAAACTGCATTTGAAAATGGAAAGGATCAAGGTGTACTGATCAAAAGAAAGAAAATTCTTGGGAAGAAGGCACAATTAAATCGTGTGGTCATTCATCTTCTGAATCGATTAAGGTACATTTGTGGAAAAACCAATGAATCTGAATTGAACAGATGATTTTAAGGCAGGAAATCTATTTAAGGAAAGGAATTCTTTTTAGTGCAGTCTTAATAAGTGATATTTATGTGCTAGATTGCACTGGAGGACTTCTGCAGGCTTTTGGAAAATCCCATTTAGCTGTCCATTGCCTATGGGATAGTTTTAATAGCTGCATGGGTATACAGCAAAGCAGACAGTAGGAAGGGAAGAAGTGGAAAGGCAATGCAGGAAGCCAAATGGGCTCTCTCTGAACTTTATTCTGCAATGGATAGAAATCAAATGTTATGAATAAATGCCTGTGCTTCTGCTTTCATCCTAAGCATTGTCTCTTTCACCTCTCTGCTCATGTTCAACTCTTTCAGATTTGTCCTGACATCCCTCAAATTTGAGATATCCAACAGTCTTGAAAGAAACCTTTCTCCTGGGTTGAAGTTGTATGCAGTTAGGACACTGAAATTCTTCTGTACGCGGAACTGCAAAAGGTGCTTGTTCTGTTTCTTACTAGCAGTGCTTGATAGCCAACTCTTTCTACCTTCACCCTGCTTCTTTACTGAATTGTCTGAGTCACAGAGAAAACTTAAAAGATAACAAAGATGTAGCTGTCTGACATGTAAATGAGATTATTATAAAGGATTTGTGATTTCTGTAAAGTGCTTTGATTTAAAAAATACAGCACTGTCAGTATGGCATTAGATAAAAAATTGACTAAGTAACAAATTAGGAAATGGGACCTTTTGGCAGGTTCCAGTTAATTTCAATACTGTGGTAGGCTTTCATCTTTGTCCCAGAAGTAAACAAAAAAACTGTAATGGTTATATAATAATATAGTAATTGCTAGCAGATAGTAAATGATAATGGAATTCTCACGACTTGCTCTGTAGTCACATTCAAACGCACTGTGTCTTTTACACAGCCAAAAGTGAAGTTATAAGCCAATGAACAGGGAATGCAAGCTATGCTTTATAAAAGAGAGCCTGTATCCTGGAAGGCAGCACTTGTGAAAAGTCTGGAGCTGACAAGCAATCGTGCATGAGTTTCCAGTGCAACAGTGAGGAGTGATAGGACATTCTGGGATGTATGTAAAAGGAATGGGAAAGGGGAGGGATGCTTCTGCCTTAGTAAACAGTATAGCCCATGCTAGAGTAACATCACAGGTCAGTGCTAGTATCTGTAAAGGGAAATGTTGAAAACTGCAGATGATGCTAAACAGGGTTCCAAAAGTAATTTGGGTTCTGAAGGAAATACCTCACTGTGCAACTTGCATGGGGATAATTTGACTGCAAGATACAAAATCATGAGGAATGGTTAATAAAGCTGATGGTTGTGCTGAGTTTCAGAAGGACCTTGATGGGCTGAGAAAGTAGCTGGCAGGAACCTGAGAAATTCAGCTGAGAAAAGAGTGAAGTCCAGCCTCTGGACAGGACCAGCCCCAGGTAGTAAGGCCTGCTGAAAAGCAGCTGCAGAAAAAGCCCTGGGGGCCATGGCGGATACCAAGATTGCCAAGACCCAGTAATGGCAAAGAAAACCAGCAACCACTTGGGCTACATTAGGCATTGCATCACCAGGAGGATATGGGAAGAAATGTTTTCTTTCTGCTCAGCATGGGTTAGGTACATCTGGAGTGTTGTGTCCAGTCTGGGCTCCTTAGTACAAGGGAAACATGGAAGTATTGGAGTGGGTCCATGAAAGGGGTTACAAAGGTGATAAGGGCCTTGAAATACCTGACACATGAGAACAGACTGAGAGAGCTGCGACTGTTCAGCCTGGATAAGACAAGGCTCAGGGAGATCTTATCACTGTGTGTAAACACCTTTTAGGAAGGAAGAAGATGGAGCTAGCCTCTTCATGGTGATGTTCAGTGACAGGACAAGAGGCAATGGGTGTGAATTGAAATACAATAAATACCATATAAATATTTGAAAATGCTTCTTTTCACATTGAAGACTATCAAGTTTTGAAATGGGCCTCTCTAGAAGGTGGTAGAGTCTCCATTCTTAGGGATGCTCAAAATCCAACTGGACTCTGCCTGACTAACCTGCTCAAGGTGCCTCTGCTTTAAGATGAGGGGGGGTGAACTAGATGGGCTTGTCCCTTCCCATCTCAGCTATTCTTCAAAGTGACTCTGGTGTGAAATGACTTTTAGCATTGTTGAATTTGAACGCTTCAGGAACTTACTCCTGAAACTGAAATTTAAACTTTCCTTCAAATGAGAGGAAGATAATATTGAGTTGCTACCTACAAGCTATGACAGAATTAATGTCTTGCTAAGAGTTGTGCTTTATTTTTATTTTCAGTGCTGACTTGAGGTCAGCAAGTCCATATGTCTGCTCTTTGGTGAGAACAACTGCCTTCATGGTCCCTTCTGACAGATAGTTGCTCATCTGACTTTCTTATAGCAGATTCTGAAATTGCCAGGCAATCTCTTCCTGTCCTCAGCTGGAAGAATGGCTTAATGTTGCTAACTGCATAGCAACTAGGGGAATTCTGATGGTCTGCAATGTCTAGAAGGTCATATTAAAAAATTTATTTGATCAAAGGATGGGTTAGAGAGAAAATGCCATTTGCTTATTTATTTTCATTAAAAAAAATCAGAATTTAAGGTAGTAGTCATTTTTCTGGATAAGTCATCTCAAGGTAATTAGTTTAGCGAATACTTAGTGAAGATGATAATGTAAGTGAAGTGGATAGATCATGTCTTCTGGTTCAGTTTTTTGCATGGCCTTGCTTGACTCTATGGCCTGAAGTGTTCCGCTTCACCAGAGCTAGAAGGGTTTATTTTTTGAAATACACATTGTAATATGCAAAATAAAGCAACGTTCACTTATGCAATAAATTTATTACCTGTGATAGCACATCTGTGTTGAGTGTTTTCTTGAAAATTAGGCTATCACATCAGCTTTTTAGGTTGCCCTGTCCATGGAATGCGAGAATACAGTCAGATGTGAAGAAGAAAATCATGTAATCTCTCAACACTCTGAACAATTTGTCTTCTTCCCTCCCTTCCTTCCCCTCTCTCTCTCTCTCTGCCACTGGGAATAAGTACTTCTCACCATTTGAACAAAATGATTCATCATTATTTTGCCAGCACTCTTAAACTGTTCTGCTTCCTACTGTGGCCAAAAAACTTATAAAATTCTGCTGAGGTAGGATGTGGTTTATCTGTTCTTTGTGACATTACACAGAGTTTAAAACATTAAAACCTCTGCTATCTTTGTGCCATGAAAGCTGTCTACTGTCAAACTGGCTGGTGATGTGAGGATATATGCAACAGCTGCCTATTTTGGCAAGGTGTAGGGCTTAGAATTTAGCCAGCCAGGCTGGGTGGACATCAGTTAATTATGTGGGCAGAGCAATGCACTAGAAAGAAATCCGATGGCATTATTGGCTCCTGATCTAAGATGGCAGTTGTTGGCCACAAGTAGGATCTACAGGTTCCTGCTCTATGTGGTTTTCTTCTCTCTTTGTGTGCTATGTTTGTGTGTCTTTCTGCTGATTTGGACCCTCCTTTGTGACTGCTTCTAGGAGTAGTTTCTTTTGGATATGTAAACTGTGTTTCCTGTTTCATGGGCACTAGTTATTTTTGTTACTCCGAGGTTTGGTATGTGGAAAGTCTATTATGTTAACTTCTTCAAGGTTACTTAGGGATTTTTTTTTTTTTTTTGGTGTGTGGTACCAGTCATTTCGTTTTCAAAATTGTACCTAATTAACTATATGAGAGTGGCTTATCAATCTCTTCCTGCAAACAGAATCACATTTTAGGGTTTATTTGTTGGGATAGTGTTGGGACTTCCTTGAAGTGAGATGGTGGAGTGCCTCCACAGTTTAGATAACTTGCAGAACTACCCTATGTTACAGTCCCTACTTATAACCCTATGTTATTTCTCAATGTCTGGCTTTATGCAGTGCAAATGATTGCATCTCATCGAGGTCTCTTGAAAGTTTTTGTCAAGTTTCCCACTGTCCTTTGGAATCTATATATTTTTACCACCCTAAATGGACTCAAAGTACATTTATGACTTTTGAGGAGTATAGCTGTATGTTTTTACACTTATATGGAGCTAGGTTAAGGAAGTACATCTGAAAAAAAGTTTTACTACTTCAGATCTGACTTCGCTTAACTAATTAGAATCATTGAACAAGTAGTTAAATGTAAGAACAGTTGTGTCTCGGAGAGCAAATTAAAAATACAGAGTCAAGGTTAGTGCTGACTTTTTTTTAAGAGAGGATTTTTCTCCTTTGAGGAGATGCATGAATACACAACACTTCAGCTGGTGTGCACCTCAGTATTTAAAACTTGCTGCCTTTTAGTTTGCAGATCCCTGCTATAGTTTCTGAAGTGTTTGCATGTGGATCCTTCCTGGTGTTCTTTCAGAAATGAATGACAGAATTAGTTGGCTTCCCGAAGGCCCACTGTCAGTACTAAGTAAACTAGCATAGTCCCTTGGTGCTGTGCTGATGGAACTCTGTAGGGTGTTTTGGTGTGGGGTGCAAGAAGGTTTGATTTTGGGGTGGGGACCTCTTGAAGTGCAGACCAGTTTGGGCAGGAAAGCTTTCACTCTAAAACTTCATTGGTATAATTCCACAGACATGGTTCTCTCCTTATGCATCCTGTATCCAAACAAAACAGAGCTTGAGATGCTGTGGCTTAGGTTAGCAATTTAGCAAGTAAGCTTTGTGATGCAAGCCCAATCTTGCATCATTACGGTGCATCCCTGAGTTTGCACTGGTGTAGCTATGCAAGGGCCCCTTCCTCTTGCTCTGAAAGGTACAGAGCCTCTTCACTTTGTAAGTATTAAATCTCATTAATTATGTCATCTTGGAGACTTTGGAGGCTGTGTTCTACATCAGTGTTCTGTGAGTAAAAAAGTATCATCCTGATCATTGTTTCACTATACGCACCTAGCATTTTAGGTCTACCTTAGCTTTCACTTGTGCATCTGATATTATATGGCATTTAATGGAATTTCCTCCAAGGAAGTTCATCCCAGCCTATTCTCCAGGTCTCGTAATGTACTTCCTCACCACTCCCAGGACTTGTTTGTTCATTAGACAATTTGATAGTCGAGTGATAGTGTCTGAAAGTTATTCTTTTCTAAGTATTTGTGCTAATTTTTGTAAGTAGAGTGGGAGCCACTCAGTGGAACTAATTCAGTCACAATCTTACTTTGAAGTTAATGGCTTTTAACAGAGGAAGAAGTACTTTAAGGAGATACTTGCATACAAAAGATAAAATATTCTCTAGAACGTATTTTGAAAGTGATTGCTTTGCAATTATTTTTCTTTGGGCCTATCTTAAAATGATGCAGAAAGTCATATTTCCCTTGTCCCAGTTGAGTGATGGTCTCACCAGTCAGAAGGTTTAAAGTAATGCAGAGGGCTGAAATATTGCAAACAGCTCTTCTGCCAGGGGAAGTATGAGTGTCCTCCACTGTGTGAATTTAAACTAATTGTTTCTTGTTTGGTTTTATTTTGCTTTGTGTTGTGGAACTGTTTGTCAGTGTAGTTATTACACTGATATATTTTTGAAAGAAGTCACACTGATGCATCCTATGCTGCTGGTCTGTTGCCATGTCCAGCCCTGCTGCCAATTTGAATGTTCAACGGTAGACCTACTTTCTTCAAAAGATGTCTGTGGAATGAAATTACTGACATGATCTGCAACTGAAAGCCCCTCAGCCTTGGCCAGGGGGCAGCAGTCTTGCTGAAGCTGTTTCTTGGAACTGGGTGTACACAAGCATATGGTAGTTTTGACATTGTTGTGTAGACCTGGGTTGATGTTAAAGCCTGCTAGAGGTGTAGGGGCGGCTTGGCCACCACAGTCCTAGTTCTGGGAGCAGTGAGGGACATAAAATGTCTGCACCCATCCAACCCAAAACTTACATCCATGATTCCCCTGTGAGATGCTGGTCCCTATATACAAGTCACAGCTGCTTGTCAATACACTTTCTGGAAGTTTTGTCTCTAGAGCTTCCACTTAACCAAGTAGGTGCGGTGGGATGAAAGAACAGTTTTTGCATTGAACAGTTTTCAGGATTACTCAGAGACAGCTGTCCTTCTCACCTTGGGCAGTTTAAACAGTTGAGATGAGAACTGGGTGGAATTTCCTGAAAATAACTTTTCGTATTTCAACATGAAGTGGTAACCAAAGTCTTCAAGTTTAGTACAGTGAAAAGCCATTGCTTTCAGTCAGAAGTCAGTAAGAAGTACTTGTTTCATATTGGGTGGAAAAAATTGCAATAGAGATTTCAGATGATTCATTTCCTATGCAGCATAGGTGTAATTCTGTTGAGGCTTGAAACATGGTTTATGCATTGGTTTATTTCTTGCATAACCATTGTATTGTCCTTCCTGATCTAGTGAAAAAAAAAAATAAAAAAAATTACAAAGTGTTGCACCACTGTGGGAGAGGATGACAAACTGCATGTTTTGGCAATGGCTAGTGTGCAGAGCACACTCCTGACAGTGTGTAGGCAGATTCCGTGGCATTGAAGCAGACTGAGGAGCAAGAAAATGGAACAACTTCATGCAACTTCTGCCGACCTTGGTCGTATTAACGGTGGTGAATGTGAGATGATCCCCTGACTTTCTGACAGGTCAGCTGCCAGAAGGTGTCAAGATGAGAATCAAAGAGCAGTAGTACCCCAAGACTACAGTTCCTCTTTGGCAAAAATGACCAACTGGCTGTAGGTCAAGTGGAGAACAACAGTGTTCATGGCTATGTTTCTTGGTTTGGTGTGGGCCCTTTCGTTTAATTTGAGTGGTAGAAAATGTTCTTCAGCTCAGACAAGACTGAGGGATGAGCAGTGTGAGCTGCCACATCGTACCCCTGTGCACTGTGGTACTGTAGGAGTGAGTTGTCTGCAACTGCTGAGCATATCTGAAAGCTAATGTATTCGTTTCAGTGGGTGTAAAAATGGCATTGTATGATGTTCTGAAGTAATAATAACTGGGAGGCAGTCATGATACTTGTGTATTTTTTCTTTGGCAGCAACCTCTGCATAATTCAACCTTAGAAGTGAAAGTCATTGCTAGGCTCCTCTGACTTGCATCCTACTTTTGAACAGGGATCTGCTGCTGAAACTTAGCCACCTACATTTGAATTTTTTTGAGCTAAATATAAGTCTTATCGTTCAGTATTTAAGTACTTACAGTTTGTGGCTTCCTTGATACTCCTGACACTTCTCTAGGAATCATGAATATTGGGCATCAGTGGAAATAGGATGGTTTAGTAATGCCTTTGAAAGAAGCTCCATTAGTGTAACACTATCAGCCTTCAGCTCTCAGGGTCAAATGCTAGTGAGGATGGGCTGCAAATGATCAGGATGTAGTTTAATTCAATAATTATGTGAGGTACCTGTTACAGAATTATAAACCAAACTAGGACATGCTAAGGAGACTTTCTCCTAATACTCACCTACATTAAAAGCAAACATTAATTCAGCTTCACAGACAAATTGTTTGTTTTTGATGTAGATGAATACTAGGAGAAAGTCCTCTTTGTATTTGCCTTAATTAAAATAATAATAAGCGATACCTAATAAGCTGATAGCTTAGGAAACACAGATTGGTGTTGTGGAAGAAATTTATTTATCTTTTTCTTTTTTACTACAGTTTCCATTTTCTAAGAAGAAAACATGAGGCTCCTGTGGTAGAGTAGGTTTTGTAGGATAGGTTTTATAAACTGTATTTTCACTTGATTTAAAGTGTTTCTTTATATATTACTTTAAATACCAGATGTTTGTCACTCAATTAAGAATCCAGGTGAATAGTTAGTGATATTGTAGACTGACACCTTCCTTGTGTAGATTTTACAATGTATTTGATTCTTAAGACAGTATTTTTGTGCACCTTTCTCTGTGCTTTTACCTTAGTCCAGTGGATGAGCTATATAAGTAAAATGTAATTTGAGATAATTAAAGTGCCATTCCTTTTCTGTTTTGTATGGGAATGCATACTTTCGACAGAGAAGGAATATTTTTTGGGACATTTGAGAAGCTTTCCAGAACCTCCTTTTTAGAAACATACTTTAAGTTCTTTTTATGTACAAGCGCTTCAATTCCAATCTATTTCTATATTTCCCTACTTCTTTTCTTAAACCCTCTTATTGTGATCTTATCCTCTCAGAATTAACTTCTGAGACAAAAGGTAGCATGGTTTAAATTATTGGTAGCTGTGTGTAGGCCACTGGAGTATGGAATTATAGAATTCATGCTTCAGAACTTCTGCTTTTAAATTGTGTTTCAAAGCGATTGTTTAATTTTGAAAATGTAAATAAATACCTGTGAAACTGAATGTGGACTTTTAAAGCATTTGTACGATGGCATTCTTGCTGCAGCCAAAATTTATCTGTGCTCCCTGGGTAGGCTTGGATCCCCTCCCCTGCAATATCTGCATTGTGGCGACGTACAGAAAAGCTGCCATTTTATCTTCTCCTAGCAATTGTAATATCTTCTAGAGCCAATGTGAGGCTTAGTCATCTGCTCTTACTTAACCTGCTCAACTTGGTCCTTGCTCCAAGGCATCAGCAGTGTCCCAACTGAGCGCTCAAATGCATTTCTCTGACTTGCTTCCAAGCTCACCAGCAGCTATCGCTTATGTGCAGAACTCCTTCCTCACCATGCTTAGTTACTCTCAGTCTTCCTGGTTTCTCTGTCCAGAGAACCTCAGGCTGGCATTGCCCCTATCTCAGCAGACTTTGTCCCATTTTAATTTTGCTCTCATTCAGAGTTCAACTTTTGTCCACTTTGATACAAATGAGACAGCTGCTGCTCTATTACGTTCTGATAGCCTGATAGGGAAATGAGCAGGGGCATGAGATGTGCCCTGCTCTGGACGGGAGGATGGGAGATCCCACAAGAGCTGTGGTGCTCACAGCTGAAATGGAATCTGGCTCTGCATGTGTATTTTGAAAATGTACACATGGGTCTTTTCCAAGTCTTTATAAATTTGGGATTTTAAGGAAATAGAAAGACGTATGCTTGCCTGAGATCATCCTTCTATCAAATTTCATGTGTCCACTCAAGTGCATAAAGGGTGCAGGAGTATTCCAGACCAAGTGTTTTCAGGGGGTAATGCAGATAGTTTTTCTTAAGCCTGTCTTCTGCAGACTGCACAATTGCTTTGCATCCAGTAAAAAAAGCTGAGGGAGACATCTAGCAGGAAAAAATTCAGCACACATAGTTTGGCAAAGTTTTGCTTTGCGGTTTTGTCATTGGAAAGAATTAGAAGATGTTTTTGCGCTTATTCCCTCAAACCCTCTCAAAGAAAAAAGCTTTGGTTTCACACAGCTCAGCCTTCAAAAGCTGCTGCTGGCTGTTACCCACTGCTCCACTTCCTTCTCTGCTGTCTTCGCAAAACCCCATGCTGGCTGTTGCCTAACACTGAGCACTTTGTTGTGCTCTTACAGTGTAACACTCTGGTTTTTTGTTTTTTGTTTTTGTTTTTTTACTTGCTACTGTGTGATGTGAAAGTGGAGCCATGCAAATGCCAAGGGGGACAAGAGCTGCCCACTGCTCCCGCTCAGTAGCCCTCAGTGCTGGGATGGGTGTTCTGCAAGTGTTCTCCAACCTGTTCCTACAAGTTAATCTCTCAGACTGTCTCAGCATACAAAGGGAATTGCGTCAGGTTCTGCCTACTTGAAAAAACTTGACTTATTCCAGTAATTTCTAACCTATTTTCCTAAAAAAACAAATGTTGCTTTGAAGATATTCTTGTAGTTTTGCCTCTGGGGTTAATTGTGGTAGGTATCTGCTTGCTATCTGTTGTTTTGCTTGTTTGTTTTTGTATTTAATAATGGTTGTAGCTAAAAGGGCATAGCTATGTAGGACCTGAGGTGCCACCTGTTCCTAGTGATCTGCACTGAGCGGTGGATCCCTACTGTACCCGTATCAGCAATTGCTTATAGCCCTGAAAGAAGCTGCTGAGTCAAAACGGCTGATGCTAAACGCGTTATGTCTCCTCTATGGAGCTAGACACCTCTGCCTCTGGTTCAGCTTTCCTGTTACTTTTGTATCCCTTGCTTCACGTATCAGTGGGTGGCTTCACCTGGTTCACTACCCTGCCTGCTGTATGACCATTTTGCAACCTTCCTGAGGAATCTGACTGCTGTTTTTTGTTAATTAATGTTTCATGTTACTGAAAAGATCTTGGTGTCTGTCTCCTTTCTATCTTTCTCTGTCTCTGGGGTGCTTTGTGCTGGTGTCCTTTGGCTTAGTACTTATGATCAGGTCCTGTGTGGTGTGTCAGAAGATTCTGCATGCTATGACTGATGAAGCAAAGCAAATAAATGAAAATAATACCAATTTGTACAAATAATGGATATAGTGCTCCAGCAGAAATAAAAAAGTTACACAGAATCCCTTCCAGTACTTGAAGAGAGCATATAAATAAGAGGGGGAATGGCTGTTTGTATGGGTTGATAGTGATAGGATAAGGGGGAATAGTTTTAAACTAAGACAGAGGAGTTTTAGGTTGGATTTTAGGAGGAAGTTTTTCACTCAGAGGGTGGTGATGCACTGGAACAGGTTGCCCAGAGAGGTTGTGGATGCCCCATCCCTGGAGGCAGACAAAGCAAGGCTGGACGTGGCTCTGGGCAGCCTGGTCTGGTGGTTGGCAACCCTGCCCATGGCAGGGGGATTGAAACTACATGATCTTTGAAGTGCTTTTCAACCCAAGCTATTCTATGATTCTATGAAACTGGAATTTTTAAAATGTTTATGATTCTACTACTTGCTGAACAAACGTTGACATTTCTCAGGATTAGTCTTGTATCAGAAAGCACTATAAATAATTTTGGAGATGGGAAAGAACATGTGAATTACCCAGAAACTCCCAGGCAAGGAAAAGGCACTAGAAAATCTTTGGTCTGTGGGAAGAACTTTGGAACTTGGGGAAGAAGAAAGTGACATGCAGTACCACTTCAGTGCTGGATCTTATCAATTATGAAGTTTTTAAAACAGGAAGGGGAAGAAAGTACTTGCTGAGTGACATGTAACATCTGGCCAGAAATTAAACATTCCAAAAGGTTACTGAAAATTGCTTCTTGGTAACTTCACTAAGCTATTTAAAACTCTTCTAAAAAATATTTTGCTCTGTATCTCTCCATATAGAGGACCAACGATATCATGCTGCTTGCAGTATCCCTAGATACACCCAGCCAGGCTTGTGCTGCTGTGCCCAGCCAAAGAGTGCTGTTTACATTCTCTAACTACCAAATCCAATTGTTTGAAGTTCACAGGAGAAAGTTGCAAGTGTTTAACCACAAAAGCAAGGGCAAAATACTGTCATTCATGTCTTACAAGACAAGTTCAGACAAAGAGTTTTTATATGGAGTCCAAACTTGAGGGTGGTTTTTGTTTTTTGTTGTTGTTGTTGTTTTTTGTGTTGTTTTTTTTTTTTTTTTTGTAATGAATGTAGGTTGCTGCAAATGGACTCTTAGTCTTTTGCATTTTCCCTCCTTCTCACACCTGGTTTTGAGATTCTCTTTTATCTTTAATTGTATCACTTTGGCCTAGTATTTCCACACCTTGAATTGTTCCCTTTTCACTCCTCCTTCCTTTTCTCTTACAGTTTTCAGGCTGAAAAACCACTTAGTTGGAAAAAAAATAATATAAAAAAGATTGAAGTGTATTTTTCCCTCATAGCTGTGATCTTAGCTTAATCCAATTACATTGTCTAAAATATTAGCTGCATGCTTTTGTTAACAGTTCATAGAGTCACAGAATTGCAGGGATTGGAAGGGACCTTGAACTCATCAAGTCCAATCCCCAGATGACCTTTTCAAAAAGGTCCTTGGATTATAGAGCCGATGTCTCACGAGGATGAGAAGAGAGATTTCACACCTTTAGAAGGTGGTCACTGATTGGGCACCTGAGACTGGAAGCATGGTGCCTGTGTTGGCTAGACGGATGTAGGTAGTTCAGTTTTGCTCTGCCATTGATGAATTAGTGCTTCACCCCTCCACACAAAGTAGGAAAGAATAACTTTAGCATTCTGCTCATGCTGTTAGTCTGTTCATACAAATTTAGTGTGCTTTAACTCACTTTCTAATAAGTTTGAGGTTTTCAAACAGAGGCCAGCAAAAGGATGTCAGCTATCCAAAACCAAATACATATAAATTCATTTATTTGGAGCCTTTTGTAGGTCACCAACCAAAGTAAAATACATAAACTACACAACCAGTACAGAAATATCTGTCTTACAACTCCATAGCAGAATGTATTATTTTATCTTAATTTGTATGATGTTACTCTTTGTAGCAAATATGAAGAATGAGCGAAGAAAGTTCTCTAAATTTTTCAAACTAATTAAATAAACAACATTCTTCATGAAGAGTTATTTGGGTAATCTTAATTAGGTATAAAACTTCTTTTTCCTCTTTTCTTTTTTATCTACTCAGGCAATGTTCTTTCTATTCTTAGGCTATCAAATACCCCCAGATCAAATTTCAGTAATTTAAGCAGTATGGAAGAGTATAGAATTGTTTCCAAAGGCAGTAGATTGTGGTTCTGTCTAGGAAGAAAATTCGTATCAATGGTAGCTTTCATTGTAGTTTGTGTGATACATAGTTTAGCAGTTACATTATTTGTTTTAAATTCAAAGTGTTGTACATGGTTTCCCTTTGAGCTGTGTGTTCCAGGCATCATCTTTCTGATACTCCTTTTGCTTCGCCTTGCTTTTATGTATGTAGCTTTTGTGCATATGTGAAATCATTGACTAATTGAAAGGAAAACCACTATGGTTAAGAGAAAAATTGCTGACAAGCAGAGGAGCACAGTTGTCCAATGCTGCTCTTGATATGTTGTGTAGAATTTAATTGATGGAAAGTTGATAGTACTGAAATTCTCTGGTCCTCTCAAAGCCACCTTTTCACATGGTTAAGGAAGAATTTAACTTGCACTGCTGCTACCTGTGCTCAAACTTATACAGATTAGATATGGATATTATATAGTTATGATTCTTTTCTATATATGTAGCTTGGAGGGTGTGTATATTTGTGTGCTTGAGAAATTGGCTTTGGCTTTCTTAACTGAAGTGTTCTCAACTTGGGTGAAGTTGAAAATGTTTTGCGTCACTTAGCTTTTAAAATTTAAAGATCTGAATTTTCTAAACAAAAACATTAGTCTCCTTTGACAGTGAAATATTTAGTACACCTTGGGATTACAGTAAGTGAACATGTTTCCTCATGATGAATGTGGGGTAAAAGCCAACGTGTACAGGGGCTGTGGAAAGTTCACTGCTGTCTGCCTTTCCCATTGTGCCAATATTCTCTTTGACAAAATGAAATGCACTTACTAGCACTTCTTGGTTTGTTTGTTTGTTTGAACAGGCAAAACGAAGGCTGGAGCTAGGAGAAAGTGGCCACCAGTATCTTGCTGAAGGACTAAAGACTCCAAAGGGAAAAGGAAGAGCTGCAACAAGAAGTCCAGATAGTCCAAAAAGTAAGGGAGTTTGCAATATGCTATATGGTACAGTTTATTATTTCACTAGCTTGAGGTCAGAGTGAACTAGTACAACACACTGCATTACCAAGTTAATGATAGAATCATAGAATATCCCATGAGGAAGGGAACCCCAGGGACCATCATGTCCATGTGGGACCACTCAAAATTCAAACCCTATGTGTGAGAATATTGTCCAAAAACTTCTTGAACTTCAATGGCTTGGGGCCATGACTGTGGGGAGTCCAGGGACTAACCACCCTGTTGGTGAAGAATCTTCTCATAAGCCCCAGCTGCCCATTCCCGGGCACAGCCCCATGCCATTCCCTTGGGTGCTGTCGCTGTCACCAGGGAGCAGAGCTCAGCATTACCCCTCTGCTCCCCTCATGAGGAGCTGCAGCTGCCGTGAGGCCTCCCCTGAGCTCCTCTGCTTGGCTGAACAAGCCAAGGGACCTCAGATGCTCCTCATATGTCTTGCCCTCCAGACCCTTCACCATATTTATAGCCCTCCTTTGGATGCCCCCTAGTAGCCTTATGTCCCTCTCACCTTGTGGCACCCACAACTGCTTACAGTGCTCAAGGTGAGGCTGCATGGCACAGTGGGACAGCCCTTTTGCACGGCAGTAGTGCTGGGCCTGATGCATCCCAGGGTATGTTTGTCCCTTTGGGCTCCCAGAGCACACTGACATCTGACTCGGATTCAAAGCTAGGAGAATGTGTTTATTGCTGTACTCACCTGGATGTAGGTATACCAAACTCAACCATGCAGCCAGCTAGTGCGCTGTGTGATTGAAGTGCACTGATTGGTGGAGTTGCTGAGGGGCTGCAGAGGCTTCTGGCTGCTTGGTTTGTCCTGCTGCAGGCTGTCCTGGAGAACTCTTTGTCTCCAAATACATGTCCTTGGCTTCTTGTGAGAGATGGATGCTGAGGAATACAATACAAATATTATAATGGGTTAAATATAGTGGGTCTATACATATCTAAGGAGTGGGAGGCGAAGGGATGAGGCTGGACACTTCTCTGTAGTGTGTGGTGATAGGACGAGGGGGAATGGCAACAAACTGAGGCATAGGAAGTTCTGCGCAAATTTGCATGGGAACTTCATAGTAAATGCGTCAGAGCACTGGCACAGGCTGCACAGAGAGGTGGTGGAGTCTCCTTCTCTGGAGGTGCTCCAGACCCACCTGGACGCCTACCTGTGCAACCTGGGCTAGGGAGCTGCTTTGGCAGGGGGTTGGACTCGATGATCTCTAAAGGCCCCTTCCAATCCCTACAGTTCTGTGAAAATGCAGTTATGAGGTAAGGCTGATAAAGGTGGCCTACTCTTCTAAAGTGCAGTAGCTGCTTGACAGGGACTTAACAAAGAACAGTAGCTGTGCTTCAGTGGTATGATGTACTAAATGCTTTTCGTGTAGTTTGATTTGTCTTCTGTCCCTGCAGTAAGGCTAGATTATTGCTGTCACTGTCTAGGTGCTGCAGATATTGATATTTTACATTGCTACTGCCTCAGAAAGTAGGTTTTCTGCAACAGGAACTGGAGGACATAGCCTTGCCATTTTGTTTTGGAGATTTCTGGGCTGAGCCCATGCAAAGGGAGGAGTATGCAGTAGAAGAGTTGGGGAAAGGTGGAGTTTAGGGCAGCACAGGTGGTGTTTGAAGGGAAAAAGATTTAAAGAGGTAGCTATTTTCCCTTCCTTCTCAGTCAAAATGCGTGTGTTTATTGGGACAGATAAGAAATGTGAGACTATCTGAAAACAGGGGCTATAAACAGAGATTTTAAATGACAGTTTTAATTAAGCTAAACTTCATTACACTACATGAAGTCTGTTTCTAAACTGAAGTGCATTCTCACACATGTTCAATACCATTCAGAGCATAGGATTCAGCAGCAGTGTTGCTAAGTTTGTACAGAAAGACTTCCTTGCTGGAACACATGCCATTTGAGGTGGTGGTCATGTAGCCTGTTACTCATCTCATGCTGGTCCTTTTATTCTTTCCCAAACTCCAAATATAAATAACTAAGAAACAAAAACAGTGGTAAAGCTCACACTTTGCTCTAAATATTCATGGTCACCTAACTGGAATGTTTTTCAGTGCAGGTAAGTCCTGACTCTACCAAAGAATAAGATATAACAGTTTTCTTTGCAAGCAGACAGTCAATTGGTTTTCACTGAAAAGCTATCATATCCTTTAAAATATTTCATCGTAGTCTGAAGTTTTGCTTTTAGGCAGGATGTCAGTTTGGACTGACTTTTACAGGTAAGTATGGGACCTGAACCTTGAAAACATGAAAGTGGCCACCAGATGTGCCAAAGCTCCATCCTGTGCAATACTTCACCTAACCTAGTGCAAATAAAAGGTTTGAGAAATACAGCAACTGTTTTGATAACACTGATGATCTTCCCACAGAGAAACTTTCAACTGAGCACACTTGTAGTAATGGTTGCCTTGAATGTTTAGAATTTTTTTTTTACCTTTAACTCTTAAAAGCTCATCTGTTAAACACATTGATGTTACATTTGCATGTGAAAATAGAGAATTGTGAGATTCAAACTGTTTGCTGACTACTTATTTAAAAGAAGTGGATACTATTGCCTGGTTTGAGCATTGTTTGGTTATGGAGAAATGATGATTATAAATTGCATCTCATGTCAATCTCATCTAATTCACTTGAGCTTTTTGGAAATCCTGAAGACTGACACAGATGGAATCTGTCATTTTGTTCTCCCACTGAAGTACACCTAAGTCTTGTTCAGTTACATGAGAAGCACTTATCCTACAAGAAGGAAAAATCAAACCCTGATGAAAGCTGGCTATCAGCCTGATGAAGAAGACTTATTGGGTGTTTCTTTTTTTATAACATTGCTGCCAGGATAAATAGATACTAAAAATACTGCTAAGAATGTGCATAGCAAAAGCCTAAGTAGAATTTTGCTGTATGCAACCATCAGACTAGTGGAAATATTTGCATTTAAAAAAAAAAAACGTATTTGCTCTGTACCTGTGACTTTTTGGAAAAGTACATCTTGAAAAACAAATAAATACCCAGTGGTAAGTTGCCTCTTAATGCAGAGGTTTGAGAGATTTCCTTAGTGAAAATGAAAGAAATGTCTGTAATATGTATCCTTTCATTACTGGATGCTGCTTTCTGAACTAATATGAGAAAACCGATTTGTCTTTTTTTCTTTTTTTTCCAAGCCCCAAAATCTCCTTCAGAAAAGACTCGGTATGATACATCACTTGGCCTCCTTACAAAGAAGTTCATTCAGTTGCTGAGCCAATCTCCTGATGGAGTCTTAGATTTGAACAGAGCGGCGGAGGTCCTCAAGGTGCAAAAAAGGAGGATTTACGATATCACCAATGTACTGGAAGGCATCCATCTCATCAAGAAAAAATCCAAAAACAACATTCAGTGGATGTAAGCATTCATTATCCTTTTCCATTCCTCCTGGATGGTTTCACTGTTATGGTGTAGCAACACTTCTCCCACCTTCTATTATAGTACTTTGCTCCAAGCAATCATCCAAATGTCTTCTATGAGGGTACAGCTTTCTTTTTCAGTTAATCAAGGCACATTTTCAGTGTGTAAGACATGTTTGTCAGGGAAATGATAATCCAGTTTTCAGACAAAATGTGAATTTAACTAATTTGTTTCTGCAGATGGAAGATGTTTTTATGTATGCACCCTTACCTACTGTCTTCCTCATCCTTTTTCAAGGTGTGCTTAGAAGTGAGGGCCGTTAGAGCAGCAAGACTTTGTAACTGCTTAATAATATCTGACTTTTCCATTTTGATGGCAGTGTTGTCAGGATAAAAAGATTATTTTTCTGGAAAGTGTAGTTTACATTGATATGCAACTGGCAGATTTAGGGGGAAAAGGGCCAAGAAATTGATTTGCAGCGTAAAACTCTGCTTCATTTTCCTGTGGCATCAGGTCCTGTTTCACAAGGGTTCAAGAAGTGTCTTCATTATTTGGATTTATAGGGGCTGCAGTCTGTCAGAAGATGGTGGCATGATGGCACAGCGTCAAGGCCTCACAAAGGAGGTTACTGAACTGACTCAGGAAGAGAAGAAACTGGATGAGCTAATCCAAAGCTGCACACTGGACCTGAAGCTGCTAACAGAGGACTCAGAGAATCAAAGATATCCTTTTAGGCAAAACCTCAACAAGGATCAGTCTCCTTTGCTGTTCCTTTAATACCAGAATTCTTTCCAGTAACATGATACAAATCATCATATACTTCCACAGGTTGGCTAACTGGTTTTAATGTATTTTTATCTAAAAGTTACTTAAACCAATTGAACCTGTAATGCCTCAAATACCAACAAAAAACAGGTGTATATAAAATAGCCTATAACATTCATGTTCACCTAGAACAGAACCAATAATTTAGCTGATTAATGAGTGACAACATCCAAACCCCTGTGCTTTTTAGACTGCTTTCAGGCTAGATCAAATCCCATTCTGTGTCTGCAAGAAGTATGAAGTCTTTACAAGATAACAGAACTGTGTGTGGCCATGAGTATGTACTCACAATGTGATGCGTTTATTGCATTAAGCTATGTTCATAAATTGCGGCCACAGACAGGAAAAAATAAAGTTGAGAGGCAGTTTAGTATGAAGCTTGCAACAAATTTTCAAATTTCTCTGGTTTGAGAATCTACAATAAAAATACAGATAAAAGTTTTATGAGCTCCCAGAATATCTATTTTAGACTAGATTATTTTAGCAATACTCAATTGCATAAGGTTCATATGACTTCTGGTATTTTGTCTGCTAAAACTTTGTGTAATTAAGCAGTTCTAATTTTCAAAACAATTCCCACCTACTATAAAAGAGAATACTGTAATAAATACTGATAGGAAAGATTTTATTACTATAAAAAGTATTTCTTAAAGACCATCTATTTAGCTGGACTTATTCTTAGGAAATAAGTATGGGAGCATCAGTAGAAAGTAATGTGAACAATACAGATAGTGTTTTTTTTTCTTTCACTACGTTACATCTCAAAATGCACATGAAAGCAAGATGCCAAGTTGCCCAGGGAATATGGTCAGCACTGTCCTCAGGCAAAAACTTGGTCAAGATAGAGATTTAAGTGAAACAACACTGAGTATTATGAACTCCTATTTTTTTTCAAGCACTAACTGCTATGGTGGAGACCTCTGCAATGCAGCTGGTGGCTTCTCAGTGGATGGATGAGGAGGGATCACCATAGGCATTAGCCTGTAGGAGAGTGTAATCCCCAAAATCCTTCTGTGACTGTTAAGTTTACCAATAATACTAGCAATTAGTGAGGAAGAAAAACAAAAATGTCATACCTAAGGATGGATCTGATTGAATCTCTATGTCATCTTTAGCTTGTATCACTGAAGTCTGACATGGGATGGCTTGCTGATCACTTAACCTCTAAAGTGGAAATTTCTGAAAATGTTTTGTTTTTCCTTGTGATTAGGTAGGACCAAAACATTGTTTGCTTTTGTGCTTTTTAGCCTCCTTACAAATAAAGTCAGAAAGTAACTGATTGTGACTTTGTTTTGGTATGCAACCAGCATTAGCTTGGGGACCTGCTGGCTATGACATTGTAAGATTGTTCTTATATTTGAAAAACACGCAATCCTTTCCTTTGTTCATGTCTTGGCACTGTTGTGGTATGCATTTGAAAACCTTGACTCTTCCTCTAAAAGTGGTAAAAGCTATTTCCATGAAAAGAGGCCAGTCATTTTGTCTCCTGACCTGTTACTTTGCATTTGGCCCAATTCAGATGTGAGATGTTTTGGTGTGTTGAACTCAGGCAGTTTGTCTTGCTGGGCAGAAATAATACACATGTACCAAAGTCTTTCACATTTATGCTAAAAAATATAATGGTAATTTAGACTTTTTTTCTATGGCATAAACTTTATGCTAGATAACTCACTGATCACAAAAATGAAGAGCTTCCAGTCCTTACATATAAGGACAACTGTTGGCTGTTCTGAGCACTCAGTTACACAGGTCAGTGACCAAGGCACCACTATTCAGTAATGTACTAAAGTGTTCACTGGTTTGAACAAATCTGTGATAAGCAGCAAAATATGTTCATTGCATGCTTATGCAGAAGTCAACTTTCTGCTCTGGGAGACTGTTCAGTATAGCTGTATAAATAGATCTTCAAAACAATTGGGCTACCTAGATAGTTTTTTTGGTAAATATTTACCTCAAGTGAAGTTTTTAATGATGGTCTTACTGATGACTTCAAAAATATGTTGTACGTATGCATCTATAACACACATTTGTAAATTCCTTTATGCTTGTAAAGGTTGTAAAAGCAAAGAGACCAGCACAAACAAGGAGACATCATGAACGAATGAAAATGAATGCTCACCTGTCTCTAAAGATCTAGGCTTGCAGGAAATAAACTCCACAAAGGAGAGATCTCCAACAAGAGATCCTTCCTCTGTGGCAGTCAGCCCTTAAATGAGGGCTAAGAGAGGTGGAGCCAGGCTCCACCCCTTCTGGTCACGCAGGTGAATCACCTTCACCTGTGTTCCCAGGGCTGACCACATCTTTCCTTCAGGTGCTGATTCAGTGGTTCAGGCTGTGACTCAGTAGTTCCCATACAATACTGTTGTGTTATTTTCAGTTCTGTGCATTTTGGTTGCAAGCGTGTAAAATTTCTTCATTCAGTCTATGAGTAATTTCAGGTTGTTGAGCTTTATGAAGGAGAAGAGATCGAAGCAGTCAGAATGTAGAACTGCTGCTGTCACTCAGTAGTGGCCCCAGCTGTTAGATCAGAGGAAGATTCTCACATAGTTGTGTTGCAACCAGTGCAGAGAACAGGAAACTTGGGGCTAAGAGTAATGTAGGTGCAAGAAAGTGGAAAAATAGTTCAAAATTTTTATCTTTTCTAATAGGCTAAGTATATTTAAATCTGGGTTGGAAAATTCCTTAATATGATTACATTAGCTTATGTTACATACCAAGATATTCGAAAAATTAGTGGCCTTAAAGACCAAACTGTTATAGTTGTGAAAGCTCCTCCAGAAACAAGACTTGAAGTGCCTGACCCGGTGGAGGTAAGGAGAACATGGGTTATTCTGCCAGGCTATCTATCATTTTTCTATACGTGGATCAAGTGTACTTCTAAGTTTTACTGTGGAAACTGGTGCCCAGCTTGGATTCTGTTGGCATACAATTCCATACTCATCTGTCTTAAAAACTTCAGATGGTTTTTTTCTTTAAAAAAAGAAGACTCTTAAACAGTCGTTTTGTACAAAGTAATCTTTATTTGATATTTTTCTCTTAGTTCCAGCTTTTCCTTCAGAGTGATCCATACTATTTACAGCTTATTCTCTTTTGCCATTCTTTATGCAGAACTCTTCCTTGATGGTTGAAAATTCCTGTAAAATCTTTCTCTTAAGAGGTTCGGCTGTTATTTGTCTAACTTTAAGCAGTTTTAGTCTTAAAGTTCATGGATAACTCAATGCCTTAAACAACTCAGTGGCTTGTATTAGTGATATCCTGACTATAAGAGAAACATGTTTTCATGTAGGATTGTCTTTTCTGAAGTACTATAGTTATTGTTGAAACTTGTTTCATTCCTAGAATCTTTTCTGACCTTCTTCCATCACCACCTCTACTGAAATTGATTTTAACACATATATATATTTAACATCTTAATTCTGCTAGCACACTTTTGTTTATTACTGTGAAATGCAGAGAGGTTGGGGGTTTCTTTTTCCATTTAAAGAACTCGTGAAGCTGCCTGTGTTCATCTCTATCTCTCCTCTGTTGCTCCTTGCTGCTTTAGCCACAATCTACCCCTGAGTTCCTTTTGTCTATAGGATGTCTGGTTCTCATTGCTTTGTCCCCATTTTGTTTCTTTTTTATTTCAGGTAGATGTCTAAGGTGAATTAGTTGCTTCTCACTTCCTTTCTCTGATGTCACAGTTACAGAGAAAAATGCTTCAGGTGGCCTTACTTTGAAGATATCCTCAGGGAGCAGCTCCACGTTATTTCTCTCATGCCTTATGAACTACTTGATTCAGCTGCTCCTGGGGTTTTAGCTCTTGGTGGCCAAAGTGTGCCACCTTACAGTTCCCAGTTAACATGGCAGATCCACACATGTTGGGCAAATGTAAGTGCTCTGAATGAGCCACAGCTTTAGAGAGACAAAAAAACCCATCTTATTTCTTCAGTCTAAGAGCATTTAGAGATAAGGCCAAAACACAAAATCCTCTGTGCTGTGTGCATTCCCCCTGTGTTAGTCCTTTGTCACTAACACTGGGCTGTTTCCATGACTCCAGAGCTACCTGCTCCTGGGTAGGCCGTAGCAGACTCCATGCTGTAACTTCTCTTACCAAGGTTCTTCTTCACTTGTGTAGGATCATTAAAGTTTCTATCTTTTTTTTTTTCCTACTCCTGCCCTAAACTTCCTCTTTGAATGCAGATGTAGAAAGAAAGGGAGAAAAAAAAGGGAAGAAAAAAAAATTGCTGCAGAGAGGAAGGGCCATCTTTTATCAGTATCTATATATGTATAGAATTGTTATCTTTCCCCTAGGCTTTACACTTTCACACTTTTAATTGAGTGAAATCAGACAGATAGAGAGAAATGCACAAAAAAAACCTTCTACCCAAATCTCCCTTATCCTATATACCTAGCTCACTCATTTGATTTTTCAGGCAGCAGAAGTCCTATTTATTTCTCTCATTTGCAGTTACATTTCAGTGACTTTTCTTGCATACCTCTGTCGCTCAACTGTATGTTCTCCAACTCCTGTTCTCCCCATCTTCTTGCTCTCTAATTACCTACACCATTACTCCAAATAGTCCTAGCTGTTATCAGTGCCCTGAGGTATCCCTGTTTTGTTCTTGTTCTCTGTATTTGTAAATGTTGCCTACAGTGCCATATAATTGCCAAAGCATAAATAACATGAAGAACATTTTGTCAAAGTGCACAATAAAATGCATTTCAAATAAGGCTGCCAAGAAGTATACAACATCTGAATTCATGGTATTTTTTTTTTTTTTAACTCTATTAATATAATGCAGCCGTGGCAGGCTTATATTTAACTGGATGCATTTATTATTTTTCCCTCATTACACTATTAACAACTTTGGAGATTTTCCATCTGCAGTATGCCACCATGCTTTATTATATCAGTGTGTGAAAGCTAAGAAAACTCAACTTCTTGAAATGAATTAAGAGTTCCTGCTGTCAGGAACATCTTCAAAATTAGAGTTACTTCCTTTGCTTATTTGAGGGGAGGAGAAGTACATCTCTAAACAAACTTTGTTGATGAAAATGCCTCTGATTTTGTTTGGAAAAACATCCCTGGTGAACAGGTGAACTTTCAGCAATTTGAGTTCAGCGTGAATCAGCACCAAAGCTTTCTCTTTCCCTTTCCCATTCCTTGTTCTGACACCTTTTTGAAGCGGAGGCGTTTACACAGATACATCCAATGTTATTGTTATAAATAATTAAAAAACCTATGACTTGGATACCATAGTTCTGATCCATCAAAATACGCCAGGTCATTATGAGTGTTAGAAAATGTTAGGAGTTCAGTACTTCATATAACTCTCTGGTTATGACACAAGACGTGATGGACTTCTGAGATCTGTGCACTAACAGCACACAAAAAGAGAAGTCTTTCACGTCTTCAGAGCTGTATGGTGGACTTCAAAATGTTTGAATGCATGTTTTTACTAATCAAAACATTTTGTTACTCCCGTCGCCTTAAGAACTTACTGTGAGTCTCAGTGTTCTGTGGTGTTCATTACTTACTGTAACATCTTACTGATGTTTGTTTTGTTAGCAGAGTGCATTGATACATTTATCTAGTACTCAAGGACCTATTGAAGTTTATCTGTGCCCAGAGGAAAACGATGCACTCAGTCCAATGAAAACTTATAGTCAGGACCACAATGGAAACATTTCCAAAACCATTTCCAAAGGTAAAATGATTACTTTCTGATGCTAAAAGTCTTTCTTCATGCTTTATACAAGATTTCATTGTTTACCTCCCACTATCCAGCTCTTATTTTTTGGATTTAATTTTCAAAGAATTGAAAAGCTAAGGTACCCATGTTCCACTACATCCTTCTGATGCATATTCAAGGTAAAACATTTCTTCTCTCCATTAGGTGTTTAAAATAAGTGTCATATTTGCATGTGATGTGGAGCTACGTGAGCAAAGTTTGTGACACATTCCTGCAATTTTTTCAAACAGAATAGTTGCAGCAGAGATTAATCTCTACACCAGGCAAAGATCTCTGTGTACTGGTATATAGAGCTTTACAGTGTCACTGGCGACACCTGTTGCGTAGAAGGGTTGTACTTTGAAGTACTTCAGGTTTGTGAGTTCCACTAAAACAAAACTGTCGTCCTTCCTTTGTTTTATTCAGTAGTTGTTTAGGTCTTGGATTTATTTTTTATTTTTTAACTGGAAAAATCAGTGGTGATAGAAACATGAGTCTTTCTGAGAAACCCTTTGTAAGATATCAAAAACAGGCTAGAAATTATTTGAACTTGTGGTCATTTTCTGCTTAAATGATGGTATATGAAACGCTCTTTATGCAGTTGTCACTTTGTGCCATCTAGTTCTAATAGGGTTCAGTGTATCACCTTTATTTTTCCCTGTCTTCTACAGAAGTGGCTTCTGTTAACTCAGGACAAGGTGACTGCTCTGTAAATATGGCAACAATATCTCCATTGGCTTCTCCAGCCAACCTTCTACAGCAGACCGAGGACCAAATTCCCTCAAACTTTGAAGGACCATTTGTGAATTTGCTGCCTCCTCTGCTTCAGGAAGATTATTTGCTGAGCCTTGGGGATGAAGAAGGCATCAGTGATCTCTTCGATGCTTATGATTTAGAAAAGCTTCCTTCGTTGGTGGATGAATTTATATACAGCTGATTCTCTTAAATTAAGTACATATCTAAATAATGTTTTTTAATAGAATTGGAATCCATCCATTCACTCTGTTGTCCCCTGCTTACCATAAAATAGCATTATTGAATGAACTAGGCTCTTGAACGCTGCTGATATTTTAATGAAATTCTCCCTAGAATACTATAAACCACAACTGAAGGCTCTTACAAAAAGGTCTTCTCCTTGACCCTGAGCTCCAGTGCCTGGCGAGTCAGCAAGGGTGAGCAGGTGACCATAGAAGTTATGTTTTCACACTCCCCCAGTCTCTGCTTTCCATGACAAGTGGGTTAATGGAGTAGGGCTCAATGAACTGGCTTTGTCACGAATAACAATTTTATAATAGTATTTCAGGTCGTGCCTTCTGCAGAGAATGCATGTCTTTCGAGTGTCGCAACATGGATTGTAACTGCAGTAAACATAAATATGAAGTAATGCAGAAGTGTGAAATGGGCTTCTTCAGCTACTTGTGGGAATGTTTAAATTGCTGTCATAATGCTCTTTTTGAGCTGCGTATGTGTCTCATTATGAGGTCAAATACTTATGTCCTTAAAAGCTTTTAATAAAAAATACACTGTAAATGTAGTGTATATTGCGAATATTGAAAAGTATGAAGTTCTGCCACTTCTCATAGTAATCATGGATTTTTAAAAATGCTTGTGTGTGTGTGTGTGTGTGTGTGTGTGTGTGAAAGTAGTTTTTGTTGGTTGTTTTTCTAAACTAGAACGAAGATGCACAGTTCAATTTTACTGCCCCCAGTGTGCATTAGAACTGGTACATAATTTTTTGTGGTACTAAGTGGGGCTTTGTGTTAAGTGCCTACTAGAGATGCACTGTGGGTTTTTCCCTCTATGGAAAACACTTATGCCAAGCTTTGTTCAGTATATCATATTTATCTCAGTGGGTTGCTTCCTCTGCTTCCAGCTTTTATAATTCTCTTCGCCTGCAAAATGGAACTTTTTTTTTTCCAAAGTACATAATTGTAAGTACCACATCAACTGAATTGCATTTATTTTTTGAAGATTTTGGTAGTATAGTATAATACCAATATTTATTTTTCTGAAAGTGAGAGGAATTCTAAGAAGTCTTAATTTTTTTTTTATTATTTTTTTGAGTGTAAAATATGTTGCCATGTTCAGGGCTAAATGAATGTTGCCCATGTAATCCTTTTGTTTGCATTACTGTTGTGCTTATCTGACATATTCAGAAAATTAGTACTATTTGTACTGTAGTAGAATATTATGTACGCAGGTATTCTGGTACCATTGAGTTGCTGCTATGAAAGCTCACACATGAAAAGGCAAGAAGTCACAGTACTAATAAGAAAACTATATGACTGTGTGAGTTTTGGAATATAACAAATGTATAAAGGGCAACACATAAAGAACTGTTAAACAGTGTTAAGTGTGTGTTTATATGTACAAATTTGTGCATAGATCATTCAGCAGTTTTATTTAAGTTGATATATGTTTCAACTCACACTTTAGTTATCTAGCAGTTTTGTATAATAGAATTAACTTGTAAACACTGCCAGAATATTTTTTAGCTGGTTTGTAATTTTTTAAGAGTTTTTTTAGATGTGGATCTGTAAATAAAATTGTAGTATTTAACGTTTTCGTCTTGTGGAAGAGGAAAGTAAAAGTTGTGTGAGCATGAAGATTTGTGAGACAAAGGGGCACTTTTGAGGGGAAAGAGAAAATGAAGACTAATGCAGACCATCTCTTTATGTACAAAGAAAACACTTGTCCCAGTTTGTGTGGGCAAAATACTAATCTAATTTAGCTTTGCATTGTATACTAGTTTTAAAAAATTCTGTAAAAAACTGTAAAAAAAAAAAAAAAAAAAGGAAAAAATGCAACAACAAAAAAAGCTTTTATGGTAAGTTTTGTAAATAGATTTATTAAAGGATGACCTGTTCTCTAGCTGTGATCTTACCACTTCAAATGGATGTAATTTGAATAAATTTTGTATGGTAATGAATCAATAAAAAGGATTTTTTAAAGAGTTTAGATTTGTATACTGTTTTCAAAAATTATTCTTGGCTGCCTATTGTGCTGCTTAGTGGAAACTAGCTGATTGTATTTTTATTATTAGTGCTTCTCATACATTTGATATCAGCTGTGTTAGTATAATTGAAAAAAATGGAATTGAAACAAGTTACCTTTTTATTTTTTTATTTTTCTTCCTTTTCTTTCTTGTTCAAGACAGGGTTATACTAGAAAAAAAGAAAAATAAAAATCACAAGACACATAATAGGAGATCCAGAAACCACACCATAGGTTTACTTCCATTGATTCCCTCCCCCTACATTACGTACAGACTTTTTGGACACTTCATAAGAGCTTGGTTATTCTAGGATTAAATAGCATGAAAGAAATCGTTGAGGATGCTAGCTTTTCTCCTGATAATTTTCCAGACGTTTCCTAATTGTAGCTTTGGGGGAAAAAAAAATAAAAGGAGTTCTATTTACTTATGAGTCACTTCCAACACTCTCATACATCAGGTGTGCATTAACAAACTTATTCTCCCTTTCTGGTCCTGGTGCTGCACCTTTCCAGATGCATGGCTGATAAATTATTAAAAGACAAAGAATACCAGGATAATCAGATCACAGTAGCATGGATGTTTGCTTAAATGTTCAATTTCTGAGCAAGTCGTGTATTTTCTTGTGTACAACGGGAAGGCAACAATTGTGTCTCTTTATCTCCCTATCTGTTCTTAAATCTCCATACATATTAATACTGAAGTGATGATTACAGAGAAGATCCTCTGTTATTCTGAATTCCCAAGAAATAATAATAATAGGCCTAGAGGACTGTTTTCTCTGAACTCCACTTGCAGCCATAGTTACTATAAATGTCCTCTTTCTATCCTGTCTGTCACAGTTTTCTGACCCATTCTCAGTTTCTGTTCTACAGCTGCCACAAGTATATTTTAATGTTTCTCAGGTGTCTGCTTCTGATTACCATTTTTCCCATCATTATCTCTCCTCTTGATTTTGCTTTCCACATCTGCTTTATAAACTTGAGATGCTTTTAGCTGCAGGTAAAAAACAACAACAAAGACAACAACAACAACAAACAAAGTTGAAATATTTTTCTGCTGCCCTGAGCTAGCATAGTGTGCCTTAATGTTATTCAGCATGCAAATATTCATTTCAAGTAGGTATTATTGTGGCCTACGAGCGGTGCATTTCTTGGCTGCCACAAATGGGAAAAGGATTCTGTGACATCTGACAAAACTAGTCTGACTGATAGGCAACAACACCATCCTTTACAGAGGAGTTCATTCCTCAGGAGGGTCACTTCTCAATAAAAATGCTCTTGAACCTATAGTGAGGATTCCGTCTAACAGGAAAAAAAACAGGGTGTTGTCAACAATTCCAAGTGGCACTGTGTTGCTGCCATGTGAGGGGCCAGATTCTCCTGAACTGCAGGAATGAAGAAAGAAATCTGATTTCTTGTATCTAACTTTAGGATTCATCATTTTCTTCCCTGCTTGCCTTCCTACCTACTCTACTACCCAGAAGTGTGCGCTAGTTATCAGAAAATAAGTCTGTCACCAAAATTTGGGCCCTCAGTCAGCCAGCAGGCTTTTTCCCTTTCATAAGGCTGTTAAGTGAGATCTTCTAGAACAATTCAGGATGTATCATCCGCTAACTGAAGGACAGTACTGGCTCTTGCACTGCCAGCTGCTGCCTCTTAAAAAGTAATCTTCCCAGGTAGATACAGTAAACCTTCCATCCTGCAGTCATCTGCTTCCCTTGCCACCTGCTGAGGCACCACCACAGATCTCTGTGCAGTTTGACTGGTTTTTATGATATGTTACAAAGCACTTCAGACTCGTGAACTTCAAAAGCACAGTGTGCCCTCCATCTTGTGGCTACATCCTAGGATGCAGTGGGACTGTGCTGGCACAAAAACTGCCTGATATTATGAATTCCTGACAACAGGATAAAGTAAGAGCTCTGCTAGATCATGCTGAAACTGATCAGCATGGCCTACGTGTCTCACCAGATATGGGACTTGTGGAGAGCTGCTGTTACTACTGCCTGGGAGCTGCTCTAGGAGCTGCCTCCCTTTAACATACGCTGTTCTCTCAATCTTGGCCATTTGGAGATTTTGGGTAGGTCTCATACGGTCTGGTCCTCAAGTCAACCATAGCACAGTGCTGACGTTTGCCCAGTTTAGTTTAACCAGAGGGGTAACCCTTGGCTGATCAGGTCACTGTGGCATAGGACAGCATTCCAAGAACAAAGTTTAATTCACCAAGTGCAAATGAAATAACAAAAAGAAAAAAAAAAAACAACATGAATACGGGAAACTGAAAAAGGGAAGAACATAATTAACCTAATTAGGAAGCAATAAGCATTTTAATGTTGGCAATACAAATACCTATGCAGACAGATATGGATACATGTGGCTGTGTATACAGCTGCTTTGACATATCGAGGCTGTACTACGAAGGAGGATGTCTAAAACAGACTAGCGCATCTCCTTACTTTAAGATGTTTTTCTTCCATTCTGCTCTAGGTAAAAATGCTGCAGAACCGATGAATTACACCTCACCCTCCTTCCCACAGACATTACCTCTGAAATACTCCAGCACTCAGACAAGGAGCAGTCAGGAAGAGGAACGCACCTTAAGCTGCAATGGCCATAGTGGTTTTAATAGCACTCAGTCCTGCCTAGAACAGTCTGTTCTTAGAGGGTGGTTTAAATGAAGTGCTTGTTTGTCTTGGTTTTCCCTCTTCAAATCTCTCCCATTACTTTGCTCTCGTCGTTATCATTATGCGTTGTTGCACGCGATTGTTGCTAGATAAGCATGACATAAAACAAGCAGCGTTTTTAAGGGGAAAGAGCTGGAGGGGAAGCGATACTCGTGGTGAGAAGTTGCCAAGTTTTATCAGCCAGGAGATCAATGCTCCTATTACGGACAACACTCGGGGCTTTCACGGCCCGTCCCCGCAGCCCGAAGGAGGACGCGCCCGCCTTGCACTCTTTTGCCCGCTGCCGGCCGCCGTCGCGGCCCCGCCCCGCGCGCAGGCGCAGTGCTGTGATGGCGCCGTGCGGCTCCGTGGGCGCCGACAGCGGTCGGGAGACAATGATGGAAATAGGGCTGTAACATCAGGACATTAAATATAGCGTCTCTGTGAAGGACAGAGCAGGGAGTGTGTGTGTGGCTCCTGCTCCGGTTTGCCAGTGGCTGTGTTCCATCTCGTCCTCTGCTGCTTTTCGACAGGTCAGAGCAGGAGACAGAGTCCTTCCACAGGAGCAGTGTTTAGTCAACAGTGACCCCATCGCGTGGGCCTTTCTGTCCCATGAGTTCTGCTCGTGCGTGCTGTATCACTTTCTCTCCCCGAGATTATCGTCCAGAAGAGTTTAGACCTTGCTTAAAAAGGTATGAATTTAATTTGACTGTGTTCTTTCCTCTGGGCCAGTGAAATAAATCGAGCTTGCTTTTTGAGCTGTCCTACTTGATCAAACGTATTTCTAGGAGGAGGAAAAGTAAAAGTGAACCCAATAACTCAAACCTTTTTTCCTTCTCTGTGTTTAGTTAATTACATATCTGTATGTACTGTTAGCAGTGTACGTCAGCGTATGAGATGTCACCTTGTTTTTCCCTCTGCTCCGTTAATATTGTGGAACGTCATCAGTTGGAGTGGTGATGGACATTCACGTGGAATTTGCCTGGGGGGAAGCTTTTGTATGTTGGGGTGAAACAGCACCCATGCAGTTTTGCTGTGCTGTTTTTTACATATTGTATGAACTTACCTCTTTGTTTGTTTGATTAGCATATGTATTTCTCTGTAAAGCCCTGCTAATAACTGAAAATCTACCCTCAGTGTTGTTTGCACCAGAACAACAAATTTGTAGCAAAGGCTTAGGGGTAGTTTTTAAAATCCCATTACGTTTTGAGGAACCAGTTACCTCCCATCTCTTTCTCTGTACCTGTAAGACCCTTTAAAAGGCATGTAACTGACTTTACTTGCATTTCAGTATAGCATCTTAAAGAATGTTTTGTTTGTTAGATGAAACCATGTTTTCCCTCTATTTATGCTTTATTTCTGGACAAAACAGTGATAGGAGATTTAGTAAAATCCTACTTACATTCAGTTTTAGTGTTTGATATTGAAGCAGAGAATTTCAGCTTATTCCTTTTAAAAGTAAGAAAGCCCAGAGATATAGTCTGTATGTGCCTGGGTGAGAAGACGGAGTGAATTTGGAAGCCAGTTAATTTCTGAAGTTAGGTTTTATCTAAACAGAAACTTCTATATTATTCACCCCATTTCCATTCTGTCTTCTTGTTTAAATGTCTACTGTGGAAAATGTTTGTAGAGCCGAACAATAGCTTATTTCTTCAGCTAGTTGTCTGTAGTTTAATTGTCATGCTGATTCAGTGATGTTAACCCAGGAAAATTCTACAGTCTTACTGTCGTTCTGCATGGGAATTCTACTGATAAATTTTTACAGTTGTTACTCATTTCAGTATTCATTATTGCTGGACTTTTCACAACTTTCTTTTTTTTTTTTTAATATACTTAGATACATTCATGTGAAGATTCTGAGAATTTTGTTCTACAAGAATGCTAAATAATAAGTATCTTAGTGTCAAGTGCATTCTGTTTGTGATATCAGTATACTCTTTCTCAAGTTAAACATAGAGGTTTACTGGTTTTGAGTTGTGTGAATTTTTCTTGAGAAGTGTATTTTGCAAGATAAAAACACTGATAAAAGCACTCATACTGGAAAAATACATTGATCTTTTACATCTTGATTTATTCAACTGCAGAACTTGGATGCATCTTGAAGACCAGTAACTTGAATTTTCAGATCCCAAAATCTGTTTTTAAGGAAATGAAAGCCTTGCTGGTCTTGTTTCTCACTGTCTGCTAGAACAGTTTTTCACTGTGAACTGTGTGAAATGCCTTTGTGCAATTTCTTGTGAACTGATTTCTTGAAACACATACTAGACCATAGTGCTGAATGAATGAATTCAAATGTAAGGCCTGGGGGGTTAGGATTTTTAGGAGCAGTTCATTTGTTTTGTATTTTCATGCACTATGAAGACATATTGAACTACTGTACACCTATTTTCAGCACCCACATGAAAGGCCCACAGCAGTTTATGATTCAGGCATGCAACACTGTGTCTGCAGTTCCTCTCATATGATGTGAGTAAAGTACCTCTCTCAAATAACATGAGCATCATTGCGTTATGATGTCTGATGTGATTAAGAACACTAGTATCTTGGATATCTGATGTCAGAGAAGCTGCAGGGTTTTTGAATTAGAAGACAAGATACGGATTTAAAAACCAAGCAAACAACCCCTGCCCCAGAAAAAAAAACAACAACAACAAAAAAAAACAACAAAAAAACCCTTTTGTAGCTGTCTCCCTGCTGGAGGATCTTTGGAGAAGACAGCATCAGAAAATAATGTGGGATAATGGATTGTCTGTGTGTGCTGAATATCCCTTACACGTATGCAGTTTTGCAGATATCAGCAGAAATAGTTCTGTTCTGTGTGTGGATGCGTACAGTGGATGCTAGTACCTGGCTTTGTGTTCAGATGCTTGCTAATGCCAGTCTTTTCTAATGTTTCTCAGAGATGCCTGCTGCCTGTGATTCAGTGCTTGAAGATATTGAAGATATTGTGTCGGCACAAGATTTGAAGTCCAGTGATTGGCGATTTGTAAGGAAGAATGTTTTTCCAAAAGTGCGAAAACGCAGTTCACAGCATAGAACTCAGACAGATGATGATCCCCCACGTGACAGGTAAACCCAACCTTTAGATCTGTCCTGCTTATTTCTTCACTGTGGAATTATAAAAATAAGGTGGAAATTGCCATTATCTCAAAATACAAAACTTGAGTAATGACTGGCATTTGGAAAATGCAGTGGTAATGAATTATAAACCCCTAAGTAAATATCTTTCCCTAGGTAAATTTTCCGTAGAGATCACTCTTGGTGATCAGTCCCAGGTGTGTGTACAGACTGGTCATTGGGCTCAGGCCTGCAGAGAAGGACTTGGCCTTCTGTGCTGCAGGTGCACATCCAACTGCAAGCTGAGCTTCATCAGAAGAGCGGCAGCCAGCAGGGAGAGGGAGGTGATCGTCCCCCTCCGCTCTGCCCTTGTGAGGCCCCATCTGGAATGCTGAGTCCAAGCCTGGGGCTTCTAGCACAATAAGGATACAGAACTCTTGGAATGGGTCCAGAGGAGGACCACGAAGATGATCAGAGGGCTGAAGCATCTCTCCTATGGAAGAAGTCTGAGGGATCTGAGCTTTTTTAGCCTGGAGAAAAGAAGACTCTGAGGAGACTCACTGTGGCCTTCTGGTACTGCAAGAGAGCTCATAAGAAGAAGGGAGAATGACTTTTTACACAGTGTGATAGTGATGGGACAGTGGGGAATGGCTTTTAACTAAAATAAGGGAAATGTAGTTTAGATGTTGGGAATAAATTCTTTATTTAAAGGGTGGTGAGGCACTGGAACAGATTGTTTAGAGAAGCTGTGGCCAGGTTGGTTAAGGCTCTGGGCAGCCTGATCTGGTGAGTGGCAGCCCTGGCCATTGTAGGGGAGTAGAACTAGATGATCTCTAAGGTTCCTTTCAACCTAAGCTTTTCTATGATCTTTTATGATGGGGATACTGATTAATGAAGTAATCAGTCTGGAAAAAAAATGGGTCTTGTTACTTAAATGTTACTGAAAATGTGATTGTCTGCTTCATTTTAATTACTAAAATTGTTCTGAAGAGCTCAGCTTTTCAGTCCTGGAATAGTCTTTTGACATCTTGAATGGGAAATATACACAAAATTATGAGAATGGTGACAAACTGATGCTTAATAAGTCAGAATGAGATTAAATTTATTAGCTACTGACTGTAATGAGAATGTACATAAATGTATTAGCAATTGCTGAGAGTTATTTGTTACATTTGTTGCGTTTAGCACCCTTAATCCCTCTGTTTTTTCAAGGGGAAGGGCATAGTAAAAGTGGATCTACTTCTTCTGTTAAATTAAAACCAGATAAACAAATCCCAAACCACAGAATTTCTTACATATATTTTCTGTCCTGCCTTTTGGATTTTTTGTTTGAATATAGGATTCCTGTTTGCATATGAAACTTGAGTTAGTTGCAGACAGTCTAATAATGTTTTCATATGCATGAAATTTCCCATGATTCTGCTTTTATTGTGTAAAAGTAACAGAGTAACACAGTACCTGTAGAGAAGAAGCTTACTTGAGAACTCACTTGTATGAGATTTCCCTTCAGAGCAGTTAGTTGTAGTCCCAGTTGCAAAGCATGTTCCTTCTTGATCTGATCCACTGAGAAAATTACAAAATCTAAAGAAAGTAACCTGCATCACACAAACTGTCATAGCACAAGAGACTTTCTTTCATGTTCTCTTCTATTTGAAAACAAAAACCATCCTCCCCCCCACCCAAAAGCAAAAAAAAATAACCCAACAAAAAAAACACCTAACCCTTAAAAAATAAACCAATAGCAAAAACTGAACAAAATGCTTGTGGGCAATGAAATGGTGCCAGGAACTGTTGCTCAGATTTGCTCCAGAAGTGGCTTAGTGTCCTGACATAGGTCAGTGGTTTCTCTGTTCCAAAGAAGAATTAGAGAGCAGTCACTTTTACTTACTTGATACAGTCAAGGATTTGGCCTTAATGTGGCTAGAAATTCTACCACTATTTTGAGACTGTTAGCTAATCATATGTGTCAGTTTTATTCAAGTGCATTTGGTCTTCTGAGGTTAAGTTTGTTTGTCCTGAGATTGACTTTTAAGTCAGTTTTGCCTTTAAAAGTCCAGACTTTAGTCTGGGAAGAGAGAGGCAATCTGTGGAATGAATGAAGACAAACCTCAAACTGTATTTTGTTGAAGACTTCAGTGTATTCAGAAGAAATGCTAGTCTTGCTTAAAAAAAAAAAAGATCTTGCATCCATTCTGTGATTAACAGCTTATTCAAGGTCGTATTTAAACAAAACTGAACCATTGAAAATTCTTCCTGGTGCTCTTGTGGCTTGTCTCTGGCCCACAGCTATGTACCCACCCAACTGCTGGCTCTTCCTTCCCCAGCAGGCTAGGGGTGAGGATCAGAAGAGCAAAAGCAGGAAAACGTATGGCTTGAGATGGAGTTGGTTTAATGACAGGTGATGGGGAGGTGTGGAGCCTTGCACAGAAGACTGATGCCCAGACAGTGTCAGAACAGTGGTTAATTTGGAAGACCAGATTCTCAGTTTATTTATTTTTGCTACTGATGATGTTGTATGGTATGGAAAACCCCAGTCTACTTAAAATGGAATGCATAGTGGGAAGCAGAAGCCTTTGATGCTGGGCGAACAGTGTTCAGCAGTAGCTAAAACACAAAAGGTGTGATCATGTAGTCACACATCCAAAGCACAGCACCATACAGGTTGCTATGAAGACAGTTAACTCCATCCAGTCAGATGCAGTGCTCTATTACTCTAATAATAATTATGCTGCCCTTATCCTCCTGTTCTGCATTCGATACTTATGCTATGTGTTTAGAGATCTGCTATTAACTTAATGTGCTTAGTAGTTCTGAAGTGAAAGCTTGTTTATTTTTTAACGTGCCTTTTTGTTTCATTTCTATGTAACAGTGTGATTCCTGGTATTCAGAAAATTTGGATTCGTACATGGGGATGTTCTCACAATAATTCGGATGGTGAATATATGGCGGGACAGCTAGCTGCATATGGGTACAAAATTACAGGTAATAATATCAGCAAAGTCACATAGTCCAGGTTTTGGGATGAGCGTTCAGAGCTGTCAATTTGTTACGTGTTTTCAGTTGTTTAGCAAAATGCATATTTGCCACTGGAGTAGAGTTGAGACGTTCTGTGTGAATGATCCTTTGTAGGCATAATCAGTGTGATGGAAATGGAATGATACAGGACTGGATCCTGTAGATTTGAAAGAGATGAAAATGCAATTTCTTTTTTTTTTCCTTGGAAGCTGTGAAGTACTTTGTCTCGTTTCCACTCCATTCTAAAACTAAGGTGGAAAAAAAAAAAGCCAGAACAAAACAAGAACTGAACTTGTGGTTGCACTGCCCACTGTTCATCTCTTTAATGCAAAAAATGTTAAAAGAAGAGCTGTTTAAAGCTGAAAGCACACTGCTGTCTTGTTTCAGTGGCAAATTATTTTCCAAGTACATTTGTATAGTGTATGACTACATAAAATTGGAATATGAGTGTCAACTTTATCCACTGCTACAAGATTTTTTTGTCTTGCATTTAAACTGCCTACTTTAACTGAAAGGCTGTGTAGTTTTTTCCTTACAGATGTTTTACTGGAAGTATTTTATTTCTGGCTTTACAAAATATTTGTTTCTTCTTCTGGTAAACTTACAACATCCTTGAACTTTTTTTTTTCTTTCACTATTTATCTTAGTAGAAAGTGCAACCTGAGTTATAATGCAGAACTATTTTGGGGAAACAGTGTGATTCTTTAAATTAGTAGTTCAGCTCTGAATTGGGTATGGTTTTCTTACAGACAGGTGGAGTGTTCATCCAGAAATCCTTACTTGTTGCAGCTATGTTTTTATGACTATAAGTGAGGCATCAGCTTGGTTTTATGACTTTCATTTTTAACTTGTCTTTACCTTACTTTTCCTAATGTGCAGTTTCCAGAAGCTGTTTCTGTTTTCTCAGGTTTTTTAAGGTTTGACTAGTTGTTTTGCGCTTTTGTAATTTTATTGGCAGCAACATAGATAAAGTGAAAGAGGAAACTTCTTTTTTTTAAATAAAAAAAAAGGTTACTTTTTCTTTTTAGAAAACAAAGTGTTTTTAACTTTGGAATATAAATAAATTTACCTTTAGTTTTCTTTTTCAGATTCTAAAAACTTAATAGAAGCAGCACTAGCTGTGACAGGAATATTTTTAGAGTAATTTCAGTATTTGATGTGAGATTTGATTTAATAATGATCAGAAACTAACGGTGTTATTAATTTGTGTGTTTAAATATATGAACATATTTAAAAAACTGAAGTGGGGGTAGGCAAATAGTGTGTTTTTTTGTGAAATGACGTAACTTCTTTTTAACTGGATTAACTTAAGGAGCTCAGGAAATTGCATTTTTGTTCAATAGAGTGAAAGTACCATTTACTAATTCTGGCAGACGTGTATTTTTACAGATCCATTGGTTGAACCCTTCATAGGCTTTGAGGGAAGCTGGAACCGAGTACAAGTATTTCAAGTGTGGTAGCTGTATGTAAGAATGAGGTAGTGAAGAGGGCGACTGCCTTTCTGCTCAACACAGTGATGCTTCTGTCGAGAAGTGTGTACGAAGCTGTTGGTTTTATTACTTCTTGGGTTGCTGATGATGTCTCAGGGTTTCACACTGGAACTAATGCTATTTGATGATTTTACTGGTTGTGAGAGTAGTGTAATGTGCTTTCAACAAGCTAGTAGACTATGTCAAAATGTGGTGAATGTTTGATAGGCTGAAAACTGGTGCTTCTGTTCATATTCTCCCTGGTAGACTGGAGAAAAGGGGTTAATAGAAACCTTATCGTCTGTAGTAAAGGTAAATGGGGAATCATGGGGTTGAAGTAGCCCTGCCAAGTGTTAAAGGTGGGAGTGAGCTGGGCAGTTTGGCAGATTAAGATAGACAAGAAGCTGAATGTGAGTCAGCAATGTGCCCTTTCTGCAAAATAGTCTGTGTTATGCCCTGCTAGCAGAAAGTGACTCATCAGATCCACCTGGTATTTATGAGAACATTTGGAGTTCTGTGCCCAGTGGTCCAGCTTGGGACTGCTTTGGGCACCAGCATAAGGGCGCAAAAGCATGCAGTATATGAGGAGAGAGACTGAAAGGACTGGTTTTTAGAGCCTTAATAAGCAAAGGCTAATGGGAGGTACTACTTGGAGACAGCAATGGGGAAGATACATAGAGGAAGCAGGGTCAGTCACTTGTCTAAGGTACGCAGTGAAGCAAAAGGCTATTGTCTGGCACTTGACAAAATGACAGTTAAGATTTTAGCACCTGGTGTGTAACTTACTGATCAGGATCTCTGTCCTTCTGTAGAGAGTAAATACCAGTATAGAGAGTTTACCAACGTTCTGTAAGTATCTCTTGTGGACACAAAGTTTGCTAACATTCTTTAACTGTCTCCTATTATGTTTTTTGTACTCAGTGTTGTCAAAAGTAAGATAGAATGTCACGAAGAAGGGAGTCAATCTCTTTTTGTCATTAGGAAGTCAGTAACTGTTACTTAATTACAATAGATGTTTGCATATTTAGATCACACTGAACTTTATTATGTTTGAACAATGAACATAAGTAACTTTAAAATAAAATCTTATTTTGCAAGGGCTGATTTCAGAATTGATGCTTCTCGCTATTGCTAGAATTTGTTAGTTTATTGAGAAACTGTTATAAACATGAGGAAAATATGGAAATATTTACCAACACAGAAGAGATCATTTGGTCAGCATCTTGAAGAGCTTTATTTAAATAAGAATTGTTTTGATTAGCCTGTTTCTTATTTATTCCTGTGCTTTTGAGTCAACACTTCAAGAGCTGAAGAGATGCTGGAATAATGTTTGGGTTCTAGGAAATAAAATGTTACGCTTACTTGCAGTTTCTTGTTTCTTTGTGAGGAAAATGATCGAGCATAATTTCCAGTGTCATCTATGCAATTGCAAGAATGGAAAGATATTAGAAAGCAGTATCAGACAGACTTCTGTAACAATGCAATTTACTTTGTAAGTTGACTAAAATGTTTTCTAATTACAGATGTAACTTTGTGGCTTGTGAAAATCTTTGCCCAGTACTATTCCTTATCCTTGTTTGTTGGCTGAATTCTACCCTATTACTGGTTTAAATTCTGTTCAGGAGATGCTGTTGTTTTTTTTTCTTTTTTTTTCTCTTTCATTTGTTTTGGAAATGTTCTCACTCTACAAGCACTTACAGTTGCTTTCAGGAGTGGCTGTTTCCAAAGGTGAAAACTGAAGGCTGTGCTGCAATTTTTGACAGTGAAAATGATCTTTGTAAGGGGAGAGAGTGCAGTGTGAATCTGCAATACAAAGCTTTTGCAGTAACAACAGCATTAGTGAAAAACTGGGAGCTGCATCAGCTCTGCAAAAGGCAAAGGGAAGCCAGAAGAAGAGCTGAACTTATTTTTGTGTCTGTCTTTAAGGTGTGAAGGTGGGCAGTGTTCTGAATAAATCCTTTATAGCATCATATGAGAACACAAAGCTCCTTTCTGTTAGTCTGAGCAGCAACAGAAAAAGTGTTGACCTGCTGCTATTAGCTTGGGGCTGTGCCATGGTACTTGCTCGTTCTGGAAATAGTACACCTTGAGGTGGCTTTACTTGTTCTGAAACTGGTTTTGGTTTCTTGGCATGGTGGCTCACTGTAGTTCAGATATGCCAGCATATCTACTAGTGTGCTCCCTTTGAGTTAGGCCCTGAAGAAAGAGACCCTGAAATGGCACCACTCTATCTGGAAACAGGTGATTGTTAGGGAAGGGAATTCAGTATGTGTACCTCTTAACAGCACTTTCTGCAAACTGCTGGCTGAGCAGCTGAGAAATGATTGACTTCTGAAGTAGAAGGTCATATTAACACTTGTTGACGTCTGTATTCTCTCTGTGGAATGAGTGATTTTTTTGGCCTAGCATTCATGAATACGCTTCAGTGGATCAAGTAGTTAGGCTGATCCATCCTAATTGCTAAGAGCTGAGGAGGAAAAACTACTAATGCATTAAAAATACCAGAAGAATGAACAGTGAGAAAGAAGAAAAATGTTTATTGATAATAAACAATAACTACCCATCCTTACAACATGGTTTTTAAGAAATGAGTGCTTGTGTGGAACGTTTCCCTCCTGTGGTGTGTGATTTCAGAAGTACAAAGGGAGTGGAATTTTGTTTTTAATTCAGTGAAATTTGCTTTCATGTAGCGTAGAGAAGCTAGGTTAATAAGACGTTCTGCTTCATTTATGCAACTTTTCCTTAGTCTTTGTTAAGGTGCCTTTTTTACTATCTCGGACAACTTACTGGTGAGTTTGTTTGATGGAATGATACTGTTCTTCAGAACTGGGTATTCTGAGGCATTGAATATATTCATTGTATTTCATGAGCCATACTTTATAATACTTGGATTGTTCACCCTTGAATTTTAGATGACAGCATACAGATACAGCAAAGCATGCTGCATCATCCACTTTATTCATCCAAGTGGAAAATAAATAAAATGACTAAGACTGTTCAGGTATTGTCTCTTGATAAAGTGTAATTCAGAACTCGATGCTTTATTTTATTTTTAAATGTTGTTTTAGAATTGCTGTTCTATTGCAGAGTAAACTCTTAGTCATTTTAAACTTTTTCATAGGTACATAGTAAATATGTAATCTGTTCTTGAACAAATTACTGTATTATATATGGTTGTTAACTTAAAATAAGCTCTCTGTGGCCTGTGTAGGGATTGATGAAGTATTCTGACTGAGGTATCTGCAGGCTGCTGGTATGTGAATTCAGGTAAGAATCAGCAGTTGGTCTTTCTTTTTGCGCCCTGCTGATAACACTTCTCTGCCCCTTTGCACGACTTATGTAAAACAAACCAGAAACTGCTGGGTAGTTTTGATGTTGTATGAACCATCCTTGTTGTGAGATAGCTTAAAACCAAACAAGCTAGAACTAAGAAACAAGTGTTGATTAGCTGCTAATTATGTGCTTGTTGTGCAGCCTTATCAATCAGAATTCAAGTTTAGTCTTGGCTTTTAGATTCTACTTTTTAAGTAGCAGTTTACAGTACCAGTTTAGGAGAAAAGTCTTTTGGGGAGGTTGCACAAAATATCCCAAACAACCTTTCTGGAGATGAGAGGCACTTCAGTTTTCCCTTAAAACTCTGTAGTCGTTAAACTGTCATTTCCCTGTGAAATAGCCCAGCAATGCAGAGAAGTGAACTGAGATGTAAATCCTGTGTTGTTTCATACCCTTGCTGAAGTATTTGCCTACAATTTCTAGCGTCACAAATCCTGCTGGATTTTTGCATTACTCGTTAACCTTATGCCTGTTCCATTGCTCATGTGGCAGATGTTCTTTTTCAGATTCAAACTGGCTGATGATTGGATGCTAAGGGCTTCTGATTGTTGATACACTTTGGGTATCTATTGCTGAATTGAGATAACACTGTGTAGTTGCAACAGTCTGTTTTCAGAGATTCTAAACGGTTGATGGTCACACGTTAGCTTTGTGTTCTGTTTCTTGGCGCTCAGGCCTGAAAATCCTGCTCTGTCACACACAGGCAATGTGTGAATGAGTGGGATGTGGATGTAGTAGTTTTTGTTTTATCTACTTTTTCACTGCTGTTAAAATAATTATTAAAAAATATCAGGGTACTGACTTCTAAGAAGAAAGAAAATGAGAAACTTTTGTGTTGAGATGGTTAAGGGGATGAAGATAGATGATGAATTGTCACCTTTTAATTTTTAGAATCGTGGTATAGGAAAGATGGGATTACATGAGTGTGGTTGTCCAAGATGCCTTGGACATCTAATACAGATATTGCCTGCTGCAGTGGAAAATGTTCTGTAAGGCAACAGGAGTGACAGTGGATCTGCTGGAGTTGCTTGGGTGCCCTCCTGTGTTTTGAGCTTAATACAACGTGATGCAGTGGTTCTCATCTGCAACAATCTGCGTTCCCTAAGACCTTGTAAACTAATCTGTAGTTGTGGTTTTGGCAGTTGTATATTACTGATACTGTGTTCCTTGTAAAGCTTCATAGCATGCATGTGGCTAAAGTTCTTAGTGATAACAACCTGTGACTGGCAGCATCATGCAAGATACATAACCTTGTTGTGGTGATTTTTTCCTACTTTAGCTTCCTCAGTATCCACTCCTCTTTCCAGTTAGGCAGGTTTCTGTTACGTGGGATATATAGCCTGAGGGTGTTGTTTCTGTTAGATAGAACAGAACTCAAACTGGGAAGTGTTTGCCCTGTTTAGGAGGGGAGAAGAAATCTAGACTTTTTCTCCTCCCCTAATGGCTTCACTGTCACTGCCATTACCAATTCCTCCATCACTTGATAAGATCAATTATGTATTATTTTCCTTATCTCATTTAAATTTGAAATGATTCACCTGTTTCACGGTCCATCTAAATTGATTAATTATTTTCTTTCATAACACAGAGCTGGCAACTGTAAGTTGAGAGCAGGCCTAAGTAAATTCTGTGTGCACAGTATGTTCAGTGACAGTTGTATAAAGATTTTATTAAATTTAAGAATGCTTAGGGTTAATTGTAATGGCTAAAATATTGGCCATGTGCTGTGCAATAAAGTTTGGTTCTGGAAGTGCTAAACTTTTTGTAATACAGAAGGGTGAATTTGAAATGAACTATGCAAGGTGTAGCAGAAATGCTAAGTCATGGACTGAACCAGTGATTGAGCACCTGGTGAGAAGGCAGTGCCAACCTGGGGGACTTCAGGTGCATGCAATGCATCTGAGTGACTGAAAGGGGTGGAGCCAGGATCCACCCCTTCCCTGACTTCATTTAAGGGTTGGCAGTGGAGGTAAGGGTATCTTGCTGGAGATCCCTGCCTGCTGGAGGCTTTCCAAAGGAGCACAGTTTTTCTTCGTTTGTTTCTGTGTTCACGGCTGCTGCATTTGGGCTTGTTCTCCAAGCTCATTTGTATTGAGCATCTCCAGAGAAGGGGACTCCACCACCTCTCCGTGCAGCCTGTGCCAGTGCTCTGTCACCCTCACTGTGAAGAAGTTCCCATGCACGTTTGTGTGTAACTTCCTATGCCTCAGTTTGTGGTCATTTCCCTTCGTTCTATGGCCACGCACTGCTGAGAAGAGTAAAGCCTCGTCCCTTTGCCTCCCACTCCTTAGATATTTATAGATGTGGGTCAGAACCCCTGTGAGTCTTCTTTTCTCAAGGCTGAACAGACCCAGGTCTCTCAATCTTTCCTCATGAGAGAGGTGCTCTAAGCCCTTTATCATTTTTGTAGTCCTCTGCTGGACTTTTTCATGGGGATCCCTGTCTTTTTTCTACATCATATTGTAGCATTACTGGTATAACTTCTGGTAACTGTAGTGTATTTATGTAATAAGTCATTAAGTGCATAAAAAGCAGTGAAGAAGCAAGTTCAGTTTAGTCACAGAAGTGATGCAGAGCATTCTACTCAAACGTCAGTTTCTCATGTCTCACAATTATTTGTGCTCCAAGTATTTATAGAAAACTTAGAGAAGCTAGTAGAAGAGCAGACCAGATTTTTACAAAACAGATTTTTATCAGTGTACTCTCAGAGGTAGGAATAAGACTATATTTTGATTATAGTCTTTGTAGAAGTACTTGGAAAAGACTTGCGATTCTAGGTGACGTGGGAATAGTGGAGGACTAATGCTTACTGTAGATTTTTACTATTTTTTGGCTGCTATTTCATTTGCTAGTAAAGATTAAGGTAGGTTAGCTGTGTGTTCATTATTTTTGAAAAACCAGTGCTTAGGACAAAGTTCTCTAAATTTGCAGTGGTCAGTTATTGCTGTGCAGCTTTTGTGTTAAGTTGCTTTTAATACATTTATGGAATGCTTCTCTGACAATTGCAGTGCTACTATCTGTGTACGTGTGAGTTGCTGGTGCCTTTTGTTACTCAGTGGTGACAAGGTAAGCCTGATGAGTTAATTTCTGTATTGTTGCTGATAAGAATTTCAAATGTTTGTTGAAATGATTTTGTACTGTGCCTTGTCTTCTAGGTCAGAACACTAACCCATGTTGTTCTTTCTGTCAGGCCTGAGGGTGTATTAATAGACCGGATTCCCCTGTGAATGAAATCATCTAGGTTGGGAAAAGACCTTTTCAGCTCACCAAATCAAATCATCACCCTGGCTTACTGTCTCATCATTAAGCCTTGTCCCTTAGTGCCATGTCCGTATGTCTCTTAGATTCCTCCAGGGATGGGGACTTCACCATCTCCCTGAGAAGTCAGTTTCTCCATTGACTACCCTTTCTGTGGGGAACTTCTTCCTCATATCCTTTCTAAACCTCCCCTGACACAACTTGGGACTGTTTTCTCACATCCTGTCACTTCAGGGAAGAAAATGACGCCTTACAAGTGGTTGTAGAGGGTAATATGAGGTCTCCCCTGTAGTTGTAGAGGGTAATATGAGGTCTCCCCTCAGTTTCCAATTCTCCAGACTAAACAACTTCAGTTTCGTCAGTTACTCTCTCCTCTCCCATCTTGTTTTCTGGTCTCTTCACCAGATTTGTTGCTCTCTACACTCACTCAAGCAACTCCATGTCCTTCTGGTATTGAGAAGCCTGTTGCTGATGGATGCCAGCAGGTTGCAAGACTGTCTGGAGGCAATAGAAATTGTCTAAACAAATCTGAAACATAAAGTGTGTATCTGTTTGTGGGTTTCTTCCCTCTTTGATAGGAGCAATAAAATCCTTCTTTCTTTTCTTACCCTCCCCCGCCCCTATCCTCTAATGGAGCTGGGAATAATTTTTATTTTCCTAGTGACTCGTCTTGGCCAACTAGGTATACATTCATGTGAGCCTGGATGAGGGTTACAATTCCCATATATACAGAACTGGTCCAGTGACCAGTAAGCAGGTAAAATTGCTTGTAGATTTTCCTTCTCTCAAAGCCCTATCCTTGGAGTGTATCTGCTAATTATCTAATCTGTGCTGTTCATGTTCATTTCTTCCTTTTTTTTTCTTTTATGCTACAACATAGTCCTGTCAATCATTTCAGGGGAAATACTAAGTTCAAACATACCTTCCGATTTATTTTTAGATAAATACTTTACTGTTGTACAATACTTAAATCAAGATTAGGTAATGTATAACGTAGTTTACAGACTACATGTTTGAAACTTGTGTGTTTAAATACAGAACTCTAACCCTTTTGAGATAATGCTTCAGTGCTATATTGTTAGGACCCAAGAGATGGCAGCATCGGATAAGCAGTACAGATCTGGGGCACAGCTATTCATGTCTGTATTTTGATAGCACTTGGTGATTTTTATCAGTAACTTAGACAGTTAGCTTTTTAATTATTGTTGATCTGTATTACTGATTTAATTTAGGGTTACTGGATTATTATTTGAAGTGCAACTGTATGCTTTTAATTAAGTGTACTCTGATTTAAATTATTCGTTGTCAATATTCTGATCTTTTTGTCCACTTAGTTGATAACTTGGCCATTGCAAGTTAGGAAGGTCTTTTTTTTATATCTATTTTACCTGAGAATTACCGCTTAGTAGTTTGCATTAGGCTTTGTGTTGGACTCCCTTTTCAAGGAGTCCATGTTGTAGATTTGGGATTAATGGAGTGTCATTATTGTTAAATGTATGGGCTTCTTCATTTGGAAGTTCTTTCCTGCTAATTGTTTGATATAGGGAAATGGATATAGTTTATATAAGGACTCCCATTTGAAACACTAAGTAAAGATTTTCCTTACAATTATCCATCCCCACTTATTTTCATTTAGGGGTTAAGTTTTTTTAATCATTGTACGTCAGCTGTCTTAGAGCTTCACACAAAGGCGCTCAAAATTATAGGGACTGCTGAACAAATGTTATCTGCTGAAATGCAGAACTACAGCATCAGTAAAAGCATGAGTTTAGCTAATAGGGCAAAGGCAAATGGTATTCATGTTGCAGATTAGTTATTTTTTTACAGCTTATTAGTGATACACTTCAGGTAGATAACTTATCATTAGTACAGTGCTATCCTACATGTTTAATCTATTCAAGTTAATTCTAAATGGGGCATAGGTCTGATTTAGTTCTTTGTTTATTTTAAAGGCCTTGCTGTGAATTAACGTCCTAGGTCAAGTGTTAATGAGGCCTAGCTAAATACATGGATTGTGAATTTTGTTACAGTTCATTTGGGCATGTGCAAATACATTTTATTTGTCATGGGTGAGCATATAACTTCTCTGGAGTTCTTCTACAGGAGCTTCTGGGTTGCTTTTTTTTTGTTTTTCCACTTAGTTTGAATTTTTTTACGTTACCTCTTAACTATGAGTGATATTTAAAATAATGGACAGTTGGAGACTTGCCAAGAGCAGCCTTTCCCTGGCAGAGACTGGGAGCTTTTCCAGCTGTCTGCTGGGATGAATTTGCAGGGAAGATGCTCTGTGCTAGTGGAATTGACACAGTCTGGTACAAAGTTGGAGCAAGTTCATGTGCTATTTGTATCCACCTTGTGAAGGATATGGAATAACTATTGATTCTTCAGTCCTTCTGTTCCTTGCTGGAGGTGTTGCTCAGTGGACTATTTTGATATTAAGCACGGTATATGTAGGCTGTTAACCTTTCGCAGGAACTCAGTAATTACTTGGTGTCTGCAGCACTAGAAAGAGAGAGGCTGTCCACCATAAGAGAAATAGCATCTCTGCATTTCAATACTATCGCATGGTAAAGCTGTATTTTAGAATATTAATGTCATAACCAGTATCTGCCATTCTTGGAGAATTTCCTTCTCATCCTATCCTGTTGCAGTGGTATTTTTTTCTGCTCATTTTGAACAATTATGCTAAGTGGGATAGTTCCTGTGAGCCAATGACTTAAACTCCCTTTGGATACTAAGCTGGCTTCTAGGGTACGGTCTTTAAGATAGTAATGCTTAGCTGTGATACAATGTGTCTGCAGATAAACCTATCTGTCAATCGTGTAAGCATTTATATGTTGCCATTTGGAGTTAACACTTGGAGTGTTGGGTCTGAGGAAGAGGTTTCATCTATCAGGGCTGCTCTGAAAGTAGCACATCCTATTTTTATTATGTCAGAGGTGGATATCGATGGTATAGCAGTAGAGGTTGAACCTTCCCATCAATATTCTGTTACAGTTGATAACTGTATTACAGATGGGAGCAGAAGGGGCAGTCTGACAAAATGGTGTCAGACATGGAAGTGTGTACGAAGCAAAGATGTGTCACTGAATTTCTTCATGAAGAAAAAAATGGCACCCGTTGACATTCACTGTTGCATGCTGAATGTTTATGGAGACCAAACAGGGGTTGTGAGCACAGTGAAGTGGTGGGTGTTGCATTTCAGCAGTGGGTCATCTCTACTGGTGCAAGTTTTTACAAGCACAGCATTCAGGCTTTTGCTCATTGCTGGCAAAAATATGTAACTAATGGCAGTAACTGTTAAAAAAGTGTTTTGTAGCTGATAATTTGCACTATCAAATAGAGCAAACTGTTGTAGTTTCCGTGAAAATAAATAGGAGACATTACTCTTGGAGTGATCTATGTATTTAGGCAGAAGACATAAGCATGTGTCAAATCTCTAGCTTTGGAATTTACTTAGAGAAAGAAACTAAGCAGAAACTTTGTCTTGGATGGCTATAAATAGGCTTCAAGTTAATCTTGCCAAAACTGCATTGCTGTTGATTGATGCAGGACACTGGTGTATAGAGTAGTGAGTTTTTTAGGGTATGATTTAATAGAAGACAGATCACTTGGCTGCTGATTTTATTAGGTATCTTGGACTCAGCTTTTCTTAGCCAGACTTTCAGGATAAAAGTGTGCTTGTTTGTAATTGAGTCCCTAAGTGATAGTTGACTTGAAATTCTGTTGCTTGTTTATGGGTTGGCATTTTTCTGTTCGCTGTTACCATGCTTTAAAGGATTCACTTAAAATCAGTGAATGTTAATCTGCCTTTGAGAATGTAATGACACAGACTATCAGATGATGGAACATCTGAACATCTAGAATTAAGATTTAAACTTCTAGTTGTGACTGGCAGTTATGAAAGGAGAGTATAAATGGTGAATGTGCTTTGGAAGTTTACTAACAAAGAAATACAAAAATAAGAAGCTTGTCTTAGTTACTTTAACATATCCTCAAAATAAAGAAGTAATCTGAGTATTCTTTGTTATACTATAGTAGAATATGGAAAAACTCGAAGAATTTTTTTATTAAAGGACAAAAAGGTTAATAAATGTTTTAAATATGTATATATATATATATATGCGTATCTTCGTGCTATTTCCTCAGGTTCTGTTGCTGATCAGCAGGGAGAGGAGATCAGTGTTGCCCCACCTTGTGAGGAAACCAGAAACTGCAATGAGGTGTTTCCTGTAGGCTGGACAAACCAAGGGACCTCAGACTCTCCTCATATGTCTTCCTCTCTTGACCTTTCATAATCTTTGTAGCACTCCTTTGGACACACTCTTATAGTTTTATGTCCTTCTTGTACTGTGGTACCCAAAGCTGCATGTAGTACTCAGGGTGAGGCTGCACCCAGCTCAGTGTAGAGTGGGACAGTCACTTTCCTCACCTGGCTAGTAGTGCTATGCTTTATGCACCCTGGGATGCTGTTGGCCTTCCTGGCTGCCTGTGCACACTGCTGACTTGTATTCAATTTGCTGTTGACAAAGACCCCCAAGTTTCTTTCAGCAGGGCTGCTCTCCAGCATTCCCCATGTACAACCAGGGTTGCCCCTTACTAGGTGCAGAATCCAGTGTGTTAAACTTCCTGGGGTTGTGATGGCCCAGCTCTCTGTACACATCTCTCTGCAAGGCTTCTCCACCCTCAGTGGAGTCAGCAGCTCCTCCAAATTTCACATCGTCAACAAAGTTGTGAAAAACACCTTTTAGTCCTACGTGCAAATCATTTGTGAGAACATGAAGGAGAACTGACCTGAAAACAGAGCCCTGTAGATCCCTACTTATGATTGGCCACCAGCCTGATTTAACCCCATTTACTATAACCCTTTGTGCCTGATCCCTCATCCAATTGCTCACCCATTGCATTATGTTTTTGTTTAGTTGTATGCTGGACATTTTGTCCAGAATGGTACTGTAAGAAACAGTAAAGCTTTACTGAAATCCGTGGTCATTATTTAGAAGTGTATCGGTCTGAACAGCAGATGCAGTAAGTGATGTTCATTGCTGGGAATGAAACTCCTGCAGGGGAAGCTGGGAAGAGGAGTGTTAAGTAATATTTTCCCTGACCACCAGGTAGGGAGTAGTTTGTGCGCTCATGTTTGTGACAGGCAGACTCCTTGTGGATTGTTGAAGTCTGTCACGTGTCACAGGATAAAAGGCATCTGCATGGCTGAGCTCTCTTTTTCAAAACTGGACTGCTACTTGACTTTTGTTTTTAGCAGACTGTCAGAAACCTTCAGTGATAGGGAATTCATGATCTCCCTTGAATGATCAACTATCCTTTTTGCTTGAAGTGTTTTCAAATGTGTAAACTATATCTTTCAGCAGAGCTCTGGCACACAACTGTTTTTTTTCTTCAGTGGGTACAGAGAACATCCAATTCCTTTCCTCTTCATAGCAACCTTTTACGTACTTGAATGCTGTTATCACTTCTCCCCATAGGCTTCTTGTGTCTAGGCTAAACAGACCTAATTTCTCAAAGCTTCTACCATAGTTCATGTCCACTAGACCTTTGATCTCTTTCGTTACGCTTCACTGGACATTCTCTGGTTTATTTACATCAATATTGAAATGCATGAGTCTGTTCATGTAGTATGTGCAATTCTGGTAGGAAGGGTAAGAAGTTTCTTTTTGAATCCTTATTCTCAAAATATGCTTTATGAAACCTTCAGACTTGAGTCCCAAAACAGCTGGAAACTATATCGAAGTCTATTAGCAAATAACTCTTCACAATTGATATTTTGAAAATCAGATGGACATGCTAATGAAAATAAAAGCAACTGTGGGAGATGGCTTTGATAAAGAGCTGCTCAGGATAGAAACAAATCAGTCTTTTTGCTGACCTGTGTCTTGAGCAAATATCTTGCTTCTTTGCAGAATTTTTTTTAATTAAAAAGTATCTAAATGCTAGTAATTTAGAGAGATTTAAAGACTTATTAAAGATTTGCTGTCATGGCTCATGCAGAGTCAGTACTGTTGTTCTTAAAGACAGTATTCTTTTTAAGAATGTATCCTCTGAATTGATGAGCTAAGATGGTCATTGCGCTTTTTTTTATTTTGCCTTTATTTTCTCTGCACTGTTTCTCTGTCACTGTTCCTTTTGTTTTTATCCATTCTAGTCTAAAGCCAGATGAGTTAATTGGTTTGCTGCAATGGTGCACGAATCTTTGGAAGTATCTGGATGTGTGTATTGAGAAAGAAAGAGGACAGACCATGAGTATAGTTCTTGAGTTGGCAAGAGGTGGCAGTGTTTTTCATTTAGCGCCGGAGTTTGCTTATGTTGGAAGTATTGAAACGTAATTAAGAAACTTGAGCTTTAGACTTTGTAAATTGAGTATTTTGTACACTGGTTTCTGTAGGTATTTTGTGTAACTTCATCTCATAAGGACTCCATCTTGTTACCAGTCCTTTGGACATAAATTATTTTCTTAGTGTCCTAGCAAACTTCGATTTATTGGTATATGGTGTATAGCACAAGACGCTTCTATAGTCTTAAGTTGTATGAGCAGATAAACAAATCTAAGTTCCTGCATTCAATGAAGATAAAAGATTTAGACAGATATTAGATCAAAATTTAATTTCCATATCAGACTTGAGGTAATAAGTCTACAAGGCTCTGTAATAATGAATTTTTTATTTTTTTAATTTTGTAAACCTTCTCTGAAAAAATTGGAGAGAACATTTTAGCATAAATAGTAATCTATCAAAGAAAGGTCTTCTAAATTCCTTCTCCTCTCCTTTCATGATATCAGTGTTCAGCAGGCTGAGAATTGTAGGAATCAGTGTAGATTCTGTAGTCTATCACAATTTATCTTTAGGTTTGCTTGTAGCAATTGTATTATTCTACTGGTTTCTTGGAATGTACTTAAAGGAGTAAGAACTATACAAACTAATGTATTATTAAATATCATAGTAACTGCAGTGCTGTTAGTCGCTGCTAGATGGCACTGTGTAGCTGTGCTTTCACCAAAGTTATTACTGAAACGTGTATTTGAGAACTGTTTAAAGTCATGTTTAGGTTAAAAATGACATTTTATTGAATTTTATTTTCAATTTAGTCACTTAATTGAACACTAAAAATGATCTCTTGGCTTGGGAACTTATTTGATGGTGTTTGAAAGGATTCAGAAATTCAGGCAAGACCACAGTAAATGAGGTGAGATTTCCCTGTTTGCTCCGCAATTATTAATATGCTGAAGCATTGAATACATTAGACTTGAGTAAATACCTTGGAAGATTATTTAGAAGAAAATAGATCCGTTGTCACTTTAAATATGGTCAGAGAGAAAATGAAATAGTCATGAGTATAAATATCTCTTGACATTAGAGGGGTTTGTATGATTATTAACTGACGGTTAGTCATATATGTTAGTTCTCGTTACCTGAATGCTTTATTTTCATAAACTGAGCTAGTAAAGCTTAAAATTGCTCTAACTTTATAGAAAAAAGTCAACAAATCTGATATAACATAAAATGGATTTACCATATAAGCCTGGCAGTTTATTCACGGAAAAGATCATATCCAAATAAAGCTTATGGGTGTGGCACTAAGATGCTTGCTGTGTGATGCAGCTAGGGTTTTCTGTGTCCAATCAGAATGGCAAAGGGTTTTTTTCTTGTGTTAACAAGAGGTTTTCACTGTTCTGGAATTACGATACTAAGAAGTCCATTTCACTTACTGTAGTTGTTAAAAACATAAGAAATTTTGGCAAGGCAGATTTTCATGGTTCTCAGGTACGTACGTACTGGAAGGTTGCATCTCCATAAGATGTAGCTTCTTCTAACAAAAGGAAAAGATTGCCACTTGCAGCTCATCCTATGTATCATTAAAAACAGAACTTTGAAGAGTGCAAAATTGTGATTTATATTACCAGACTGCATGTTTTCTATGTGCATGTATGAATTTTTTTGGCATAGTGAAGTGTATTTTACTTTTTTGGGGGAGGAGGGGGCTTATACTGCATACTGTAGTTGTTCTCTGCTGTTATTATTACCTTGATTTAATTCATTACAGTGTATTTCTCATTTACTTCCTGTTATCTTGCTTGATACCTGTACGAGTGCGTTAGTGATTATTTGCATTTGTACATATGCAATGATTTTAATTTGTCTCACATTCCTGGTGGTGATTGAAATCACTTGACAGATTTGTACATGGAGTTCCAGGTGTTCTACCTAGCATGCACTCAAGGGAAAATAACAAGGTTTGGTGTACCACTTGATTGTTCCCAAGGTTATTAGCAGGTACTGGCATGAGGGCTTATTTTATAGGAAGGTTCTGAGGAAATATTTGGAGGTTACGTTTGCTTTTTGTAGCTGTAAAACTGCATTAAACATTTCTCACTCATTTTGTTGTGGAAACCTCTTTTATTTTAAATTGAAGAACTCTTACGAAGGTTGCATATCAGAAGGAAACAGAAAGTGGTTTATAAATGTATATAATTTTCAACACGCTGAAATGACAGCTCAGTTTGTTGTATGAGTCTGGGTAGCAAAATAACGTGTTCTTAGACTTCGAAAAACCGAGAAGCAAGATCTGTTGTTAGAAGTGAATAGAAGTTCTGTAAGTTTGAGGAAAAAAAAAACAAACAAGTACATAATTGTAGTATATATGCCCATAGCTGCTGATCCTTGAATGTGGTATAATGATTCTAAAGTAATTGTGCCTCACTTCAGAATGTGAAATAATTAGTTAACATAGCTTTTCTTCTTATTCTGCAAGTTTTCACAGCCTTTGGTTTGAAGCAGTAATGCAACTTCTAGGATCATTCAGTAACTTACAGTTGTCTCAAGTTAAGATACACCTTCTTCCTTTTTATTGGTTAGTTTAGTTCTCCAAGAAAATAGTTTAATATTGAAAATATTCTTTTTCTAGGAACTGATATGTTGGTTCTTATTCTTTTGAGTAGAACAACCGTGGAAAGACTTCCCCCCCCCCCCCCCCCCCCCCCGCCCCAAGAGTCTGGCATCTAAATTGTGAATCAAGAAGGCATTTGTAAGTTAAGAACCTGCCTTTTCTTATCCTTACTGTTAATGGACAAACAAAGGAGGACAATTAATTGGAGCTGGAAACAGTTTTCTAAACGTCAGTGTAACAGTTCATTTTTATTTTTATTTTTAACTCAGCTTCTGTGAGCGAGGATTGGGTTTGTTGTTTTTGTGAGATCCCAGATGCTAAGAAATGCCTGCAAATCAGCACCTTTCCCATGGTAAAATTGCTCTGAACTTTTGTAGTTACTTTTTTACGTTTCATTAACGCAGTCTAGATTTTTGTAAAAAGGAGTTCTGTTTCTGTTAACATCAGTTTTGGGGCCTAAATCAAGAAGACATTTCAACCTGTAGAAACTATGGGTCTAGTTAATGTTTTGCCAACATCGAGTGTGTGACTTAAGAGACAGCATGGCATTTGAAACCATGTTTCAGGATGTAGAACACATGCCATCTGTGTTGGAGACAATATTCTCAAATTGATTTCTGAAAGGATGAGCTGATTGAGGTGTTCTTCATTTTGTGATGTGACAGCTGTGCATTGTTGTCTAGAGTATGGCTTCTCAATTTCTTCACTGTCACCATTTCTGAAATGTACCACCCACTTCCTCACTGGGCTCACATCCATTCCTCGGTCTCCACAATTGTTTTACATGAAGGAATTCAGTTACACACCTTTGTTTCTTACAGACTTCAGTTCCAGATGCTGTTTTGTCAGCCTGCCCCTCTGCTGCCATCTACTGCATCGCAACAGAATGTAATGAGATATTGTTGGGAAAATACAACCTCTACTTCCATACCACCAGCATCACCTCTGATGTTGTGGTCTGACATAGTAGAATAGGGTACATTACATTCAGAGAAGCCCTGGTAAAAATCTGGTAAAAGAGGACTTTCTGTCTTTGCCGGAAGATGCATTTTAGCTCCTACTTTTGAAATTCAAAGATGAGTATACTGTTGAAACAGATGTTTATAAGCTTTTCACTGTATACTGTGGGTTCCTATGTTGAGTCTGGTTAACTGAGTCAAATAATAGTTGTGTTACTGAAGCGCCTCCTCAATAGTGTCAGCTTCTTTTCCTTTGATTGCACAGGGGGTTTTGTTGTTGCTCAGGCACCCAAGAGGTAGGCACAGTCATTGCCATGAGCACCATTCCTTCCACACTACTTTTTAACACAGTTAGATTTCCCTCCCTCCCCCCCTTTTTTTATTTTTATTTTTTTAAATCTTATCTTCCCTCAGATTGCACAAATCCTTTGAATGTTTGGCTAGCCTCAGAATTCTGAAGCCTTTTTGTGAGTATAGGTAAGCATGTGAAGTGTGTTAATAATTTACAATGGAAAGTTACGTGGTAGGGCTAAAAATTCAATTTTAAGGTCAGCTGAACTTTTCAAGTTTTCATTTTTCTATTTTTAGTTGAGATTGTACTGGGGAGAGCTCAGGATTTCATTTCGAGCTCATTGCTTCTGATTTGGTCTTAGTTAAAAATGAATTAGTAGTTAAAATGGTCTTTTAAGTTTGGTTGTAAGAGGTGTAATTGCTGTGCCTGGCGTGCCTTACAGTAATTTTTAGTTTGTATCTGTAGATCACCATTAAAGCAAATAAGCAGCTCCTCTAAATTTCAGTCTTTGGAAGACTATCTGTGCTTCTGGTAATAGATAGTAGCAAATTTACTGGACTGTCTTGCTAGTGTTGAAATACCGTGTTTGACGAGAGTCAGATTCAGTTGATTTCTTTAACATCTGTAGACTGCCTTATCCTTTTCTCTAAAAGAAAACAAAAATTGGAACAAACATGTGGGACACTGCTGATCTTGTATTCCATGAGTGTCCAACCTTCTAGCTTTACTGATCTGCACTGAATGAAGAGGAATTGTCTTGGGCTGCATGCATATTTAGGTTGCTCTGAAAGTAGTGCCTCTAGTTTAGTTCCATCGAAATAATGTCAGTGAGTGGATGAAATTTCCTCTTCATGGAGGAATTCAATGATGCATCTTTGCTTCATCCTCACTTCCATGTCAGATGCTATTTTGTCAGTCTGTCCCTCTGCTGCCCTCTGTCATATGGCAACGAAGTGTGATGGGTTATTGGTGGGAATGTGCAACCTCTACTGCCATACCACCAGCATCTTCATTTGATATTGTGGACCAACATAATAGAATAGGAGGCATTACTTTTAGAGGAGCTGTCATAAAAATCTGTTATATAGTTAACATATATGGAAGTAACAGAACATTTCAGTTTTTCATGTTTTTTATTGAAGTGTAAAAAAGGAGAGCAATGTAACCATAAAACTAGTGGTATGTTTGTCCTTGTTTTAGAGAAGCTAACACAACTCTGGTTCGAGGGCAGTGGTTGTCATTCTTACCTGACAAACATCTTGAGGACTCACTGTTTGATGAAATTTTATTCTTCCTGTACTTCATCCTTCAAAATAATTGTTCACAAATGTATGTACTGCTAAAAAGTGATGACATGAGTAAGGCATGATTGTGAAGTGAGGGGTACTTCTCTCTGCTAAAATAGGACTTACAGAAGTCCAGTGGAGAGATGTGATCAGGTTTTTGAGTTGTATATCTGATTGCAACCCTATACATAGTTTGAAGATCTGCAAGTAATGTATTTTTGTTGAATGTAAATGAAGTCACAAATGTACAGGAGAAAGATAATTTTTTGACAGTCTTGAAACAGGTTCTCAGTTTTGTTTATCAGAATGGAAAACACGGCTGTGTATCTTTTCCTGTTCCCAGGGCGGTGTTTAGCCAGTGCATCACAAGGCACACAATCATTTGCCGTTGCTTGAGTTGTGCCCTCCCTGTGCCCCAATTTCAGCCTGCATAGGGTTAATAGTGCACTGCTGTTAGGTCGTTGCTGGCTGTGGAGTGCATACTGCAGTCAGGCCAGCTGAAATAGCTGCTGCCATAGTGAATGGCACAGGGCAGAGTGGGGGTGGGCCAAACTGGGAACTATGCTGGTTATGGCTGTTGTTCAGAACTCCGCTGCATAGCATTAGAGAATATGTTTGATAAACAGGCGCTTGGTTTACCACTAAAAATTGACTTTTTTTTCCTGTGAAGAGTATTTCTGTTAATTTTCCCCCAACATAATGAACTTCAAATATTTTTAATTATGTTCCCGTATTTTAAGTATATTAACAGGGTATTTTAGTACTGTGAAAGAATGGAGAATGTAGAAGGGCAGTTTCGTAACAAAATCAGTGCAATGTATACTGATAACCATTGTTTAAATAGATCAAATTCTGGAGGGCTTTCCTGTTCAGTCGCTTTTGCAGTATCTGCCTGAAGTTCAAGTTTGTATGCACGGTCAGCCTAGTTTCCATAATGTGATTTCATTCAGCAGTAGAAACAAGATAGTTGGAAGGAGGCTAGTAACTGAATTGTCCATTTTCCACAGCATTATAGACAGTTAATTCTGTCCATTGCTTAGTAAGAAGCGCAGTTTATTTAACAGAAGCATTTTTTGCATTCAAGAATGACAGGTTATTTCTGGGATTTAGTCTAGTAGATTGCTACAAACTGAAAAAAAGGGAAGAACAGATTTGCAGTGTAATGTAAGATGTTCCAGTGTAAGATGTTGGGGGGGGGGAAATGTATGTGTTCCTGTTTACCCTAAAACTATGACTAACTTGGTATTTTATTTGGCAATCCAGGCTGAGGCAGCCTTTACTTAGTTTGCGCTGTTCCTGTAATTATCACTTATGAAGTGCACTTGGTTTCTGAAGTGACCAGAGACAAATACCTAATAGGGATTGACCTTCAACATTTTTTGTTACTTGTTACCTGAATCTCACATTGTTTTAACAAAGTATTTTGGTGCCTTTCTTAATGTCTGTTCTGAAGTAGTGAACTTCTTGGTGGGCAACTCTGGATGTTTGTTGACAGAATGAACAAGTGTAAGTTATTCAGGAAAGAATGTAATAGGTGATTTACATGTTTTCTTCAGGTTTTGGTAAGAATGGTCAGATTCTTAAGCTGCAGTGATGTTTCTATATGGAAGCTATTCATAGTGCATAACCCATTGTGGAAATCTATGTATAGATTTTTTAATTAGTGTGTTTTTCTTACCATTTGCTGAGGTAGAGTTGGTACATTTGCTGACCTGAAATGAGTGCATGTATTCAGTATTGATATTGCACGTCTGGGTCCAGACAGCAGTCTTTCATTTTGACATGCTCATAGTCAAAGTAAATCTTAAAAATCTGAATGCTTGAAGATTAGTCAGAGTACACATTTATAATCTTCTTCAGATTAGTTTGAATAGGAGTGCATAGTGCTTTTTTTTCTTCATTTTACATACAGTATATGCAGGTTAAGTTTGTTATACTAGTGGATAAGACAATTAGGTTGACTTGTTTTCTTCCTCCTTGTGAGCAGTATTTACTGAAAGCCTTTAAAACAGCTTGGTTACAGCATTAAGATTCTGCATGGTTCAGTGTGCACTGAGTTTTCATTTACCTGGAACAAATGATTTTGTTTCTGCATTTTGTTGAGAATATACATACAATTGTTCTTAGAAATTATTAATGTCCTGCAGAAAGGTGTAAGTCATCATAGATCTTGTGGTCAGTCACAGAGCTCTTCTATCTTTACTCACAATAAATATTTTTTGATGATCAGCTCCATGAACTTCCAGAGGTTTCATTTTGACCACAGTATCCCTTAGTTTAAGCTCTGTATTTTTAAGGCTTCAGGCAGATAGTATTTTGCCTGAACAACACCATTTATGGTTTGGATTGGAAGGGACCTTTAAGATTGTCTAGTTCCAATCTCCTACTGTAGGCAAGGACACCTTTCTCTAGGCCAAGATGCTCAGAGCTCCATCCAGCCTGACCATGAATACCTCCAGGGAGAGGACATTCACAGTCTCTCTGGGCAGCCTGTTCCAGTGTCTCACCACCCTCACAGGAAAGAATTTCTTTCTAATATCTGGTCTAAATCTGCCCTCTTCCAGCTTGAAACGTTTTCCCCTCATCCTATCACTACATGCCCTTTTAAAAAAAACAGAAAAACCAAAAAAACAAAAAACAATCCCTCCCCAGCGTTCCTGTAGTCCCTCTTCAGTTACTGAGACTTATACACATGTATGCGGTAACTATAATTATTGACAAGAAAGCTAAGTGATAAATATTTTTTATATACTACTATGTTAACTGCTCTTTACAGTAACATGATAATCATAGAATCACAGAAGAGTTTTGAGTTGAAGGGATTTTTAAAGATTAGTTCCAAAACCCTTGCTGCAGTCATCGTTTCCAGTGACTGGATCCGACTGTCCAGGGCCCCATCCAGCCTGGCCTTGAACATTTGTGGGGATGGGACATCCACAGCTTCTTTGGGTGGCATGTTCTCCTGCCTCACCACTCTCTGAGTAAAGAATTTCCTTCTAACATGTGACCTAAATGTACCCTCTTGTAATTTTAAACTGTTCCTCCCTTGACTATTGCTATCAGACTGTGTAAAAAGCTTGGTTCCATCTAAATAATGAAAGACCCACTGTCCACATCACCAGTGGAGATATTAAACAGTGCCGATCCCATTAATAATCCCTATGGGGCACCACTTATTACTGGTCTCCAACTGTGTACATCAGGCTGTTGACCTCAACTCACTGAGTACAATCTTTCAGCCAGTTCCTTATTCACTCAATCCACGTCTCTCCGAATCAGAGATAAGGATGTTGTGTGGGACTCTATCAAAACCTCTGTAGGATATACACTGGTTAGAAGACTGAAAAGTCTAATGATACATCTTATTAGTCTCAGTATGAGAAGTAAAAGTTTTAGAGACAAGCCTGCTAGCTGTACAGCTCTGTTGAGCTCTAAATAGTTCAGATAATGAACACTTTAAAAAATCTTAACAAAAAAAGAGGCCCTTTAATTTTGAGGGAGAAAACTTTCTATATAGAATTACAAATAGATATTAAAAAGTTTGTGTTAGTTTAACTGGATCTGCATCATTGTTTGTACTTCAGTCTGAAAAAAATTGTCATCCCATTGCTGTTTTTTTCTTTTTTTTCCAGCAAGTGTCAGTAGATTCACAAAAAGGAGATTTGAACACATAATTTGTAGTTACTTTGCTTTCAGTGAGGAATCTTGCTGTGAGCCAGTGATGACTCATTTTGCTTGTTTTGAACTATTAATTGATGACTGGCTAAACAGAGAACAGGTAACTTTCTAGCTTGCAATAGATGTATTGCCTAATAGTAGAGTATCTTGAGTTTGGAGGTTTGTTGTTAGATGATCTGTTCTAGTCTTGTTGTGTCCCGTTTGTAGTGGTTGTTGGTATGCCATATAGAATTCCTTCTGGAAGGATTCAGCCATAGGGAATATTCAGGTTGTTGTTTTATGACTGTCAATCTGTTTTTAAACTGTCTGCAGGGCAAAAAGTGGATCCTCAGCTCTTGTTTTCTCTTGTCTTACCTGCTTCTAGAAAGAAACAAATACTGCTTTGTCTTAAGGAGTATTTTACAGTAGGAGTTGTGTGCGTGTCATTCTTAAATTCAGTACAGCTCTTTCTGTGGAGTTTTTCCTTCCTGGCTCTTCTAAGCATCAGGTAATGATCACTGAAAATGTGTAATTATTACTGTCTGCCTACAGAGGAAATTTTTCTGCTCAGTAATAACTCTGGGTTCTTTTCAACAAATGTTAGTGTGCTTATTGCTATGGTGTGACAGTATGACCTACATTTAAGGAAGCCCTCTGGGTCTGTCTGCTTCATTACCGTCTACTTTCAGATGCTTCTTCGTGGATGTTTAGTTGAGATGCTTTTGCAAAAAGCCCTAGAGGTTTGGCAAAATTTTGGTAGAGTGGTTTGTAAATTCATAGTCTCTGGCGATACAGAGCTTACTTTATGAACAGAATCTATCTGGAGCATAATTTTAAGCATCCTTCTGTCTCCTATATAGCAATAGTGGTGTTGTTTTGATTTTTTTTCTTTTTATCACTGAGCTTCATGTTGCTCCAGGTGGTTGGATGAAAGCAAATATAGATGTATTTTCACAAATGAAATGCCCAGTCTCTATTCTGAAGTATTCTTAGGAATGTATTTTCACTGAATTGTTGGAAGTGGATTTCTAATAACGTTTAGAGGCATTTCCCAAAATGGAGTGGGTTTTTTTTTTGTTTATTTTTGTTTGTTTTTTTCCAGTAGCAAAGGAGACTGCCTTATATTTTCTTATTCAGTGTAGCAGCAGGCTCTTCACAGTGATTGGTGTAACTTTTAAAGGTAGTAATTACTAAGTGAACCAGTGCTGCTTCTGTGTGGAAGCTGCTCCATCAGACTGTATGGTTTGCTGTGCAATTAGTATTACTGCTCTTTGTCACTTAATAGTTAAAAGGTTAAACAGTTCATATCAGGAGGTGGAGGGGACAAAAACAGTTCATGTCTTGTCAATTTTAGACTTCAGATATCAGTAAATCATTGCAGCAACTTTTCGTTATCAGTTGTTTGCACAAAATAAAATGGAATGGGGGGAGTGGGGAGTTCTGTCTGAGGGGACCATCTGCTGTAGTTCCCAGTGTTGTCAGTGAGATAAGGGATAAGCTGTGTAAACAGAGGTACCACAAAAAAAGGTCTGATCGTGTTCAGAGAGGCATATGCATGATTTGGATTTGGGTTGATAACAGCCTTAGAAAGTCAGGGGACTTAGAGTAGAAGTCTGTCAGGCAGAGGAGTGATGTATTTAATCTGAAGTTCCAGATGTAGCTTATTAGCCTGAGTTTGCCTTTGGACTGACTTCTTTAGCTTTCTTCTGATTTGTTTGAACTCCCACAAATAGAAAATATGCTTGAGTTGCAAAGGATTTATAAAATACTGACTCTTTTCCATATCATAGAAACCTTCTCTAGCTGTTTTAATAGATGCATAATCAACGAAAATAAATGGTTTTAAGAACAGATGGTGTAGATATTAAATGGTTTTGGTTTTGAGAGTGAAAACAGATGATCACTTGGTAAAATAAATTGGCCCATATAAGCAAAAACTGTTGAAGAACATGTTTGACTGTTCACCTGGTCTCAGACCACTGGAAGAGCAAAGTAGGAACAGATCCCCTCAAATAGGGAGGAGGATACCGGAGCCTTTTCTGCAGTTATATCTGGGCTGTAAATTGCAGCACTGTGGGGTGCACGTGTCTCTTAGGCTACCAGTCCTTCTGGAGTGCTGCTCAAATGGAGTATGTTGCTGCCTGTATGGACTAAACTTAAATCTCCATGGGCTGAGACAGGCATCTGTTACTATAGCCCATTCCAGCTGAAATTCCTCTATTGGTTTCTATGAAGTATCTAGTTTTGTGGTGACTGAAGTATTGGAAAATGTTGAGGAGGTTTGCTTTTACAAAAAAGTTGAGCTTTTTTACCTACCACCTTCAAGCAACTTCTGGTAGTCTGGGGGAAGTGCATGAGCAACTCAGGATTTTTTGGTTAATGTTATGAGTCTTTTTGCTAAGGTACCTGGAGCTGTCTGTTACAACAACTAGGGGCTCCTTGGGGAGATACTGCCTAGAGTAATGTCATCAGCCCTTCTTACCCAGGACTGTCTCCCTTTCTATCATGTGAACGATCCTCTCTAGTAAGAATAGAGAGAAGGTAGTTTCTTAGTGATGATGTGAAGAAACTGAAGATACTCTAATAACTTCTTGCTAAGTGCTGGAATATGGCACCCTGTGTTAGGGGAGAGTTAGCTGGAGTGGATGCTGGCCCATGGGTATGTGGTATTACTCCTTTGGGGAGGAATAGCTGTGGTGAACAATGTCCCAGTGGGATTAGAGTCTAGAACTTGAAGTGCTGAAATTTGTAGCAGGCTGGAGGGTGGAGTTTTATCTGTGGGAAGGAGAGGCAGGAGCTGTCAAACCGTTGTGGAAAAGAAGGTAACTACAAAATCCAGGAAGAAAGCATGAACATGGTGATGTATGTGACAGTTTGTTTTTTAGTGATTATATAAGATGTGAATATTTATTTATACAGGTTATTAGTGAGCTGCTAGCAGCATAAATGCAACATTTTCTTGACTTTGAGATCTGGCAGGAAGTCCAAGATGATCCTATTTAAAATACATATGTTTCTTTCATTAATACTCATAGACCTTTCTGTGCTGGGCTTGCCTAATGTCTTTGTTGCACATGGAAGTAAATATTATCATAGAACGGAATTGCTCAGATTGGAAAAGACCTTCAAGATTGAGTACAACTGCAGCCTAACCATACTACCCTAACTCTAACAACCCTCTGCTAAATCATGTCCCTGAGCACCGCATCCAGATTTCTTTAAAACACATTCAGGTTATGGTGACTCAGCCACCTCCCTGGGGAGCCTATTCTGTAAAGAATAAAGAATAAACCCTTTCTGTGAAGAAGTTTTTCTTGATATCCAACCTGATCCTCCCCTGGCAGAACTTGAGGCCATTTCCCCTTTTCCTGTCACCCGTGAGAAGAGACCAACCCCACTCTCACTGCAATCACCTTTCAGGTGTTTGAAGAGAGCAGTAAGGTCTCCCCTCAGCCTCCTCTTCCCCACACCACATCCCCAGTTCCTTTAGTCGCTCCTCATAGTGTACATTCTCCAGGCCCTTCACAAACCTTGTTGCCCTTCTTTGCACATGCTCCTGTACCTCAATGTCCTTTCTGTATTGAGGTGCCCAAAAAGGTAGGTGAGGTGAGACCTCACCAGCCCTGAGTACAGGGGCAGGATCACTTCCCTAGTCCTGCTCATCATACAATTTCTGATACAGGCTAGGATGCCATTGGCCTTCTTGGCCACCTGGGCACACTGCTGGCTCATATCCAGCTGGCTGTCCATCAACACATCAAGGTCTCTTTCTGTCAGGCAGCTTTCCAGGCACTCCTCCCCAAGTCTGTAGGATTGCCTGGGGTTGTTGTGACCAAAGTGCAGGGTCACAACAACCCTATTGAAACTCGTACAGTTAACCTTGGGCCATTGATCTGGTCTGTCCAGGTCCCTCTGTAGTGCCTTTCTATACTACAGTGGGACAGCAGTCCCTCCCAACCTGGTATAATCTGCAAACTTACTAAGGGTACACTTGATCCCCTCATTAAGGTCATTGATAATGGTGTTGAATAGGAGTGGTCCCAGAGCTCCTTTTTTAATGTTCTTTTCCCTTGTACGTCATCTTTTCTTTGTACTGACTTCCAAAACTGTTGTCCAAAAGATACCACAAAATGCCAGTTATGTTTTTGTAAATAAAGTAACGAGAACTTTAACATAATGGACAGCTCTGAAGAGGTGAAGATTATGGAACTGGATAATTTTTCTCATCACGAATTTCAGTCAATTTTGAGTTGTTTTATTTTACTTGGATACTGTATCCTAATGCAGGTAGCACATTGAGAGTTCTACTTCTCTACTGCTGAAGTTATCAGATAGTGAGAATGCTTGGTCATAGTCTTCCCTTCACCCATGTTCCAAATGATGGCCTTCAATTTCACTTTATGGTGGAGTTGAAAGGAGGTGGAGATAGACATTATGAACCTTACTTCATGGTAGCCCAGCTCGTGTTTTCATTATGAATGGAAGGAATTGTGGGGACCACAGGAGTAACAGTATGGGTATTAGTGCTGTAGATGGGCAGGTTTTCTTGCAGTTGCTACTGAATTCTGATCAGTGCTGGGGCTGTGCGCCAGCTATGTGTGGGAATGCTGCTTTAGTGCTAGCTGTGCTTCACACCTCCCCCAGCCTTAGAGGCAGCCTGCTTGGGTATACCAACATACAAGTAGCTAAAGAGTTGTATGCATCTTTGAACATTGGCCCAGTATCTTCAGCTTTCGTATAATACAAAGAAAGTGTCTTGGAGTCATCTTCTACAATGTTGGTGGGTGTTGCGATCTCTGAGGTAGAAGTATCACTGGAGCAAATGAGGTCCTGTGACTGATTTAAACATGTGGAAGCAGTTTTGAGGTTCCATTTTAAGCTCAGAGCATCTTTTTCTCACTTGCTTATCTTTAATTTACAAAATATGGAAGAGCTTCAGAAAATGTTGGGCTGTCTGGAAAACCATCTATCGAATTTTTGTCTTAATTAAAGAGCAGTATGAAAAGAGTGATTAATTCCTTATTCACAATCTACCATAGTGGGCAGTTCCCTAAAACAAAATCTAGTAATGTTTGACTAGAGATTTTATATCTGTTAACAATAACAAAAAAGAGGAATAATGATTACTTTAAAATGCTTTTATGTTTTAGTGGCAGTGGATGTGTGAATTTGGTAGCTGCTGTTTGTCATCAGAAATAAAGGGCAGATCTATGCTGGCAGTCAGTTTATGTGTAAACTATCTGTGGGGCCTTGCAGGGAGTAGAACCCCTAAATGTGATAATTACATGTATTTGAATTGGGGAATAGGGAGAAGCAAAAGGAGAAGTAGATAGCTGTGAATGTGGGATGGAAGAGTTTTCTTTTTAAGGAGAGAACTGTAGACTATTCTCATGTGGCAGAGGTTCCTGAAGAGAAGAAATGAGAAATAGTATATTGGGAATAGGAGGGAAGTTTGCAAAATGTGAATCTTTTTTGCTGCCATCAGTGGATTACTTTGTTTTAGGAACGTATGATTTGACAGAAAGATAAATAAATGCTTTTCATGAATATGCTTCCCCATTTGAAGACAAAGTAGTTTGCTGTATTGTAGATTGTTAAAGGTGTATATGCTGTTACAGACTTGGTGACCCATTGAACAACTGCAGGCATGTCATCTTTGTGGAGACAGCTTGTGTTGGAATAAGTGTTGTAGGTAATTGTGCTTGTCGTAGTACAGGGCCTGATGTCTGTTCTAGGGAACCTGCAGTGCTGTCAACCTCCCTGGTTCCCACACCAGTACAGTCCTGTCAGTACATGGGTGCTTTACTGAAAGTGTGAGCTATATGATGCCATAGCATTGAAGACTATTTCAGAATGTACTGGTCTTTAAAATGTGGTATAACTAATTTGTTCATGTATTGAATGATTCAGGATTTAACAGTAGTGACAGCATTGTGGTCTAGATGTTTCATTTCATGCCATATGTCCCATTTGTATTCTGAAATTCTGAAACTTGATTGCATAATAATTCAGAAGAGCTTTAAGTATTTCACTGCATGTCACCTAGATCTTTTGACTAGATTATTCAACACCTTGTTTAAAAGACAGATGATGTGCTAAGTGTCTTAAATTCAACTTTGTAACTTCAAATTAGAAAGTAATACTTGGGTATTAACAGATTGATCAGTGTGATGCATGACACCAAATGAAAAACTTGTACCTCCGGCTTACTGTGCCTTCATGTTGTCACAACTGCATGTTTAACACCCTTCAGATGCATCCAGTCTTAAACAAGTATGACCGCTATAGCCTCATCTGAGCTTGGAAGTAAATGTACAAAATGCTGAATGCCTTTGTGGAAGTTGACTTGGACACTTTGAGCCTACTGGCCTTGCCTGCAAGGGCAGAGATTGTGACAACTGTAAATAAATGTGGTTTTCCTTTCTTTATCTCACATACCATGAACTAAAAGATAAGGAAAAAAAAAAATCATTTGATGATCTAATAATGAAATTTTGTTCAATCACGAAACTGTTCGTTTGATATAACTAAGCTTTCAGAGACCCATCTAAGTTTCTGAATTTTTTTGAGAGATAATATAAGGCATGCACAATATTTGTTTGTATATATTTCTAACTTTTGTAGATGCCTGCCTCAGTTTTTTCTCCTGTATAACATCAGCATGAACTTAAAAGCAAAACAAACAAACAAACAAAAAAGCCACACCACCACAAAAAATACCAAACAACACAACAAAAATATCCAACTCAATAGAAAACCCACCCCAAATCTACCATTAGTTCACTCTGCACTTGTAGGTCCGTTTGGGATTTGAGATCTTCCTGAGATCAGCAGTTTTTCCAGGAGCTGAGCACTGCTTAAGATTGGAGACTGTTTTGGCTCTTGTCCTTGTCTCTGTGTGTCATTTATGACAAGTGTCTTTTGAAATTGCACTGATTTTTTATTTTTTTTAATCGTTCATGCACCAAACTTCAGATTATGCCACAGGATTTGCTTCTTTCCAGTTAATGCCTTAGGCAGCTTAGTGGAAAGTCTCTTTAGCAATGCTGTGTGAAGGATTAAGTGTGTTTTTTATAAATGTATAATAAATTAGCTTCCTTATTTGGAAAATGCAATCACTTAAATGGCAAAGCAGCATGGGGGGAAACTTGCTTGTTTTGGAGAGTTTGTTTTTAGTGCATGTTATCTGAACTTTTGTTTCTGAATAGCTCAATAATGAATGCCACTAAAATCAGATCACAATTGTTATGAAAAATTAAGTCTTGCAGTTCCTTGTTCTGAAAGCATGTGCTATTTGAGCTGTCTGAATTTTTAATACATTTTCTGAGAGTTAATCAAATAAAGCTTAATAGACTACTGAAAACGTGCAAATTTATTAACAATAGGTTTTTTATTTTTATTATTATTTTTTTTTTGTGGTGTTGAACTACTGAAATTTTGTGCCTGAAGAAATTCTGCCTATCCAATGAATTTTTGAATTAAGTGTTTAGTATTCTTTAAAAAGATGCACATCCTGCTCTCCTTCATGGCTACATGTATTCCCTCTGTTTACGTCAGGTAAAAGGACTGAGGTTGGATATTAGCTGTTTGCATTACAGATTTTACTGTGAGATGCTGTCTGTTAAGATTTCAGCATGAAACACTTTTACTGCTGTATGAAATTACTTGAATTGTAAAATAATGCATTTTGTGTTCATTAACAAAAAAAAAACAAACAAAACAACAACAACAAAAAACACCACAAAGCTTTCATTCATTCTAGGTGGGTGATCATTGTTTGCAGTTGTTCACCAAATTTGCGTGAGTTCTTCAGAAATGTAGATCGTATTTAGAACGTCTCCTGCAAACTATCCTAACTATGGGAGTTGTTTACTTGATTTATTTTCTTTGGGATTAATAAGCCCTGAGGTAACAGGGTAAAATTTGTATTTTCTTCATAACTGCAGCATCCAAATACAAAGTAGTAATAGCAGGAGAGTTGTTGGCCTCCCTGCTTACCATCTGTGGTAGCCAGCTGCCTGATTGCATTGCTTTGTGTTGTAGGAAAGACGTGCCTGGGATATGTTTTGATATGAAAAGCTGGCATTTGGAAGCCTGATCTCCAGTAGCACACAGTGCGCCTTGGCCTATCTCTGCGGGGCAGGTGTCTCCTGGTAGAGTACAGTGATTGTGAGGAATTCAAATGTGATTGTTTACATCGACTTTCAGGGAAGAAAGACCCCTCTGGAGGGGGACAGTGTGGGGAAATAGCACTCTCTATCTATATCAGTTCTAGTATTAAGAAGTAAATGACTACAGTTGTGTGGCTGTGATGGCTTGTGCTTGTTTCATTCAGAACAGTGTTACTATCACACTGATGTTTGGTTGCTGCTGTGCAGTGAGAGCGTACTTGGGGCCAGGCCTCCCAGTGGGGCAGAGCTGCTGCGATGGTGGTGCGGCAGCAGGGGTGGGGTGGAGTCAGGACAGTGCCTGAGTTGGGTCAGGGGTTATTTTGTACCCCACAACACCAGAGGGCTGTAACGCAGAGGGCTGTAACGCTGTGGGCAGCTTGCTGGGGCAGCTGCTGCCCAGGGGCTGCGGTGGTGAGACCTTGCGGTGCTGGCAGCTGTCATGCAGTTATACTGTTGCTTTGTGTCGGGTGGTGAGTAATTGCATTGCAGCTATATATATTGTAATCACTGCAATTCTGTCCCCATTTTCCTCTTCTGTCTTAGTAAATAGTTTTTATTTCAACCTGTGAGTTCTGTTTTGTTTCTGATTCTTTCCCTCATTCCACTTGGGGGCAGTGGGTGAATGGCTGCATGGTGCTGAGCTACTGTCAAGATAACCCACAGTAGGGCTTCTCCAAGCATGAGCTTGGTTGATGTGCATGGACCAAGGTTTGAATTCTCACTTCTTTGGTCAAGGGAGGCCCAGTGGGATGGCCTTTGGGATTCCCCAACTGATCGTCCTCACGGAGCTATTCTGCTCCTGTGCCTGCATGTGGCTGGGGGTAAGAGCTCCATTGTAGTCATGTGGCCAAGGTTGCTTAGATGTTGTGGTCTTCCTGTTACTGAGGAGTAAGGGGGAAGAAGATGGTGTGTGGCCCACTGGATTTTTGTGTGGGGACAGAGAACTTCAGCTGGGGTGCAGTAATGAGCAGTTTACTCCAGCTGTGTTATCAAGAGCTGTAGTTCTAGGTGGTGTTTTGTTTGTTAGTTTGTTTTAAACGAGTGTTATTGTTGATGGATCACTTCCCGAGTGTGTGCAGACAGCCGTAGCATAGGCAGCACCTCAGGGCTTTCTTTAAAGAAGGTCCTGCGATTGTTTGCAAAAGAAGTAGAGGGAGGAGGAGCACACTAAGGAGGGGAGAGTTCACTATGCAGCATTGTTTGTTTGTTTGTTTTTCCCTGTGAAATGTGTGAATGTGCCTTTCTTGCTTGAAAGGTGGTGAAGAAGCCTTATTTATTTATTTATTTTGCCTAATACTACAACCAAGGTCAGGATTGCAAAAGCTGAAATGCTAGTTTTTGCTTCTCCATAAAATAATAATAAAAAGATGATCTATTTTATCAGTTGATTTGTCATTTGTATTTCCAAGTTGGTTGTAGTTCATTATTCAGTATTTCAGTGTAGTGCACTTGGTTCACTTGTGGAGATTATTCTCTGGTTTGGTGTTTCTGTGTGTGCTCTCCTTTTTATTAAAGTGCTGATTTGAGCAGTGTCAGAGTTGTTGTCAGTTATGGTTTCCTGGGGAGTGCTGTGGAAAAAGAAGTAGCTTGATGTAGGGAATTATCGATGAGAATGCTCAGAAATTAGGATTTCTTCTCATGTTGCAATAGAAACACTGGAAGAAATGTGAATTGTACACAACTGTATATTATTAAGGCTGTGGTGTGCTCTAAGACAAAAAGTGTTTATATGCTCTGTAAAATGAAGTCAGAAAACTTATTGCTGCACGTATCTTGAAAACTAAAGATTCAAGAATAAGTTCTGTGTTGAGAGAGGGTAATGCACAATATAACCTGTTGGTCTGCAAGCAGCTTGGTTTTGTAACTTCTAAAATATCCTAGGTGCTGCTCTGCCATAGCAATAGGCAAAAATACTAGCTGTGACCAGTGTATCAATGATAAAGAAATCACTGAGTTGAAGAGCTTAACCAACTACTACTGTTATTTCTCTTTTTGCATCAACTAATCACCCAAGGAACATGTGGGAGCTGTACAGATAAGATAATCTTGTAGTTTTTATAACTTGGTTGAAGAGAATTGAAATACTGTATCAAATTAGTAGATTTTTAACATGCAGAAATGATATTAGGTAACAAAATACTTGGCTGTGTACATTCCTGAGAGAATTACAGTATTTTCTCCAAGGAAAGTTCTTGTTGGACAACTTCAGAATAATTTTTCTAATTTCCATAAATGTACCACATGACCACTGAGAAGAAGTTAAGGCTCTTTGTGTTTAATGTCTGCAAGCAATACGCAAACATCTGTTTTACACCATGTTGTTTTTTCTTCATTCACTGCTAGACTAAAAAGAAAACCTATTTCAGCTTTAGTATTCCTAAAACATACAACTGTGTGAGATATAATAACTTGTATGGCTGCTGTTCTGGCCACAGAGCCTGCTGGGGAACGAGACTCTCAGGACTCTTTCACTGTGGTTTTTTTTTGTACTCACCCCTATGTGTTTGAATTAAAATTCTTTTAAGGGAAATTTCAGGTAGTGAATCTGCTGAATGAGGACTGGTATTTAAGTGATTTCAAACTAATGCATAGTCTGGTGTAGAATAGTCCAGTTTTCTATCTAGCTCAAAAACCCTGACATCATGTATTTCATATTAGTAGCTTAAGTTGTGCTTCTTTGCTACAGTAACAGTTAACCTTGAATTCTTGTCTTACTTTTAAAATCAAGATGGTATTGCAAGCTGTTACGAAGTGTCAAAGTCATCCTGAAGATAGCATTACATGTTTACAAGTGTTGAAGTGGTAATATTTTGTGGCTAATGTTGAAAGACTAATGGTTAATCAAGATTTTGCTGAACTTTGTGCTACCGCAGGAATTGCATGTGACATTGTACTATTTTGACCAAAGCAGTTGTTCACAATTACAGTTGCTTAAAGGAAAATGGATTTCATTTTCAACCTTTTTTCCTTCTGAATCTGGAATGTTGGGTTGTATCAAGTGTTACAACTTGATTGGCAGAAAAATGAAGGATTTAGCCAAAGAAGGAAAATGTGCCACCTTCTTCAAAGCTGTAATTTTTTGATGTGTTCTAGGCCATTTTTTTCAGCTTCATCTAGCATCTGGTGCCAAATTAGTGTAAGATAAGGACTGGAATGGGAGGTAGCCACATTGATAGCTCAAGTTAAGAATATGTGAAAAAGAAAACACTTTCAAAAGGAAGTAGTGAGTTGATACATTTCCACTGATACTTAGTTGAGGATCTCTGTAACGTCTTATAGTGAAATTAACATGGAATAGGATAAACACTCTATTTAGAAGCTGGTATAGAGTATTGTTTTTAACAATATAAAGATATCTTTCACTTTGTGAATCTCATTGCAATTTTAAATTTTTTAGTTGCTGTATTTTTTTTTTTATTTTTTTTACAAATTGGAGATAGCTTTTCTCTTGAGCTTCGGTGTTGATTGTCACACTTGAGATATGTTAGCACTGCATTTGTAAATGAAACAAGTTGAAAATTGTGTATATGTATTTTTGAAGCAAATGGAATTTTAAATCATATTGCGTGAGTTGCTGTCTCAATTGGAATGAATTTGAATTGCTTATCCTGCCATCTGATTGACTGAGTGGTTCTTGTACTAAAAGATCTGCTGGAATTACAACAGTTTAATGGCTTACTGTTGGAAGCTAAGCTATGTGATGTGCCTTCACATTTCTCTGTAGCGAATGCATTTAAAACACTGCCTTGAACTGCAGTGATATGCCATCTAAGAGACATGTCCATTCTGATTATTGATAAGCAGTCTTATTGCAGTTACCTAATTTTCTGTAGGAGATGATTTTGAAGGTGAGATGGCAGCCTTAGTCAATCACTAGTTATGAAGAGGGGGGTATAGTAGGTTTGAAAAATTTCAAATGCAAGATTGAGATTGCTTTTTGATGTCAGCTTGCAGTAGATGTTGGATTTACTCAAATTCCCTACTAAGAATCCTACTATATGGGATTATAATTTCCACTTGGCAGGTTACTAGCCTGAGGAAAAAGGCTTGTATTCATACAGTGGAAACTATTCTCTTAAATTTACTATTCCACAAATGTACCTCTCTTAGTGGATAAAAATAACTTCACATGTTCCTGGATTTCAGTCTCCTGGTTATTCATAACTAGACTAATTTCTTGGGGCTTCAAGGGTCTTATGTAGTAGAGGCAGTTAGTGATAAAGCGTCCTTGTGGAGGCTTTATGATAACTCCTTGTGAAGTAAAAAAGGTGAAGTGAACAGAAATCTGTTGGTGGATTTGATGAATCCTTTGTCCTCTGAGAAGGATCATAAACTTAATCTCGCAGCATCACCTGTTTCGCTTGGCTAAGAAGGGCAGTTGCAGGATGGCAGTTCTCAGGACTTTTATAATTGCAAGACACAGTTCTTCTTGGTAACTTTATTGACAGCAATTGTTTTTAATATTTAATTATTAGTTGGAGATAAACCCTCTTTGAGCTAAGATAGGTTTGCTTAATGCACTAGGATTTCCGTGACAACGTTGTCGCCTTCTCTGTAAGTAGCAGTGGGTGACAGAGATGTAGATTACTTCTGGTGATGTGACTGGCAGGCAGAAAATAGATGTTCTCCAGGATTCTTTTTTACCTATAGTATCTTGTACAGTTGCTTCTCATTGCTCCAGGTACTCAAGTTGCATTATTTACAAGGACATCAGGATTGTGCTTCATTTTAGGGAAAATGATCTATTTATGGAAGTCTAACAAACCTATCTCTTAATTTTCAGCATTTGTACATTATCCTGGAGAGGCTATATTTTCTGATTGTTCACATTTAACCCAGCCCATGCAAAATTACATTTGTATGCAAACAGTCTGTTATATAAATGTGACCTCTTACTTTTGGTTGATAATTTTCAAAGCATTTTTTTATTATTTGCCTAATTGCTTGACTCACCTAGTATTTTATATTGCTGGGAGTGCAGATGTTATATATATGGAAAATATTACATTGTGTGTAAAACAGAGAAATGTGGTGCGACAGGCAGCATTACCAGGTTAATATCTTTCATAGATGTCTGCATGTATTTTGCATACTGAATGTTCTCAGGTTAGTTTCTCATAGGTATTTACATGGCATTTGCATAATGGAGCATTCATGTGCTTATTAGCCCCACACTATACTTACAGTTAAGATATTTGCATGTGGTAGTTTGCTTTCTGTTTAGTAAAAGAAGCTTTATATGGAGTTCAATGCTTTAACTCCTTCTGTGCATTGCTGGATAAAAGGCACTTGAAAAAGAGAATATCTAGTAGTTTGCTATTTTTCAAATCTTTTTTTTAATAAATGCAAGTGGAATGCTGGTCTTGTATGCTTCTGTCCATAGGACCTTTAAATGATACATGTGCTGGTGGCATGTTTCCAACTGTTATAAACCATCTATACCTTACAAAGGACTTAGATTTGAAGCTTATTTTTCATAGCATATGTGGGAAAGGAGAGGTAGGGGTTATGTTGTTATTGTTTCTTTTACTCATTTGTTGTAGAAACTTCTTAGATGTTTCTGGTGTGCTGATGTACTGCAGCTTTCCTGACTGATAATGTGAGCTGTTGATTTCTTGTGTTCCTGATAGTAAATTTCCATTTGTCTTCAGTGTATTTCTGGTATGGTATATTGCTTTCGTTTTCCTTCCGGCGCACAATCAGTATTCACTGCTATTTGAAATTAGTCAAATTTTGAAGAGTTGACTGGGTCCTTTTACTTGCACTTTTTTGAAGACTGGAGAACAACTGTAGTCTAAGCCTGACTGTCTGTAGCCACTAAGAAAATTTGTCTGTGAGGCGCTCTGTAGTTCCACAGGATGTCTAGAAACATCTCATCTGCACACATGAAAGTATTGCAAATGCTTATGACTAGTGATCTTTTTGTGTTGGATTTACTTTCAGTAAATTGTAAGTTGTGGTGACTTTATTCTGGTAATTCCAAGTACCTCTGCTAAACAGTGCTAACTCAGTTACCTGATTCATATACAACAATTGCATTTTTTTCTTTTTAAGAACAGTTCTCCTAAGTCCTAATAGTCTTACCTGCATGCTCAGATCTTCTGGCACTGGAAAAAAATATTCCTCTGCTTTGGATGCTTCTGTTTTGTCATGATTAGATTACAAGCACGATGTGCAAAGATAAAATTGCTTGTAATTTCTGGGACTGGGAATTACAGTGCTTCCCCTTGGTTGGTTATTTATGAAATAAAACAGGCTTGTTTTATGGTACTACAAAATAACACTGTCTTCAACACTGTGTGATAGTTTTCCTTATCTGTAAAATGGTTGAAACAGAAACTGATCTAAGGTATGGAGTAACCTCAGAAGTCCAGAACATATGATTTGCATTTGAAGATGTTTGGATATGGATAGAAGCAGAGCTGAGCCAAAGAAAACAAACTGAACAGAAAAACAACTCTGCACGTCTCCCTGCTTTGTCCTTGAAGTTTCAGTACAGTTCAAGTAAGCTGTATTGCTTGATGTTGTACGTTAGTCACTGAACGACACATTATTAGCCATCGTGAGCTGATTGTGCTCCACTGGCAGGCATCAGCTGCCACTGTGTATGTGCTGTTCTACTGCCTGGATCAGTTCAATGCTGTAACTGTCGGGTGGACTTTTTAATCCCAAATGATTAAGCGGCTGATGGTGTGGCCACAGCTGTATAATTTCAGTAAGAGCATCATTCAAGAAAGAAAGGAAGGCTAACAAAGTTTGGACAACTACTAAGAGGAAGGTCTTGTTATACTATGCCATAAAGCTGTTACCTGTGTTTGTGACTTGTGTGCCACCCTTGGCCTTACTCACTGCTATTATAATGGGACTGAATAACTTCTATAATTAAACTGCTGTTTTTTTCAAAGTGATTTAGTGCTACCACTGATGGTTTTATGCTTCTTTAGCTTAACACGGTGAACTAGACAGAATAGGAAGCAGTGTTCATAAGTCTGAATTTTACCTATGGTGTCTGTATGTTGAAGTAGATGACTCTAAATGGTCTCTTCCAACCCCTACAGTTCTGTGTTTCTGTGAGTATACTTGGAGCTCAGGAAGCTTGAATTCAAAGAAAGGAACGTTTTTTTGGTACTTTTTTTTCCCCACAAGCAGGTTATTAAATGTTATGCTACTGTTTTTCATTATTAACAAGAAAAATAACTTCTTAATCACACTTCATGAATGTCAGAAATTGAATGTTGACTGGATTGTGCAGCTACAATGGGAGAAAGTATATTATTATAGTCATTTAAAGTACTTTGAAGGGAGATGTTTCGAAACAATCTCTTCCAACCAACTTTGGTATCAAAAAATGTTTTTTCTTTACTGTGTTTTAGGATTTATATTTGTCCATATCGAGAAATGTTTATAGTGATTGTGTAGCAGTATTTTTGGTCACATGAAGATAGTGTGTAAGAGCTGTTATTTGAAAAGAGTAGTCTAACAATGTTTCACTGTCCTGATTTTACTAAAAATAGTTGGAATAAATAACGAGAGAGAGCTGACCAAAAATCACTGAAATCATTTTTTAAGTTCTTTCTCCTGATTTTTCTCAACTGATTTCTGTTGGTAAGGATAAGATAGCAAACAAACATTTCAATTGTTTGAGCTGAGTAGAAGAATGTAGGTTTTTTCCTGCCCAGTGATAGGAAGAACTGTGAGATAAGCGTGTTACATTGCCTTTCTGTTACATTTAGCAGGGAGAGGAGGAAAGACAGGAATATGGGGGAATGATGTACTTCATTTGTGGTTATATTTGCTAAGCTGCTTTGCTTTCTGTTCTGTTAGCATGGGTGACCCATCTAACTCTTTAGAGTTGAATTCAATATGTTTGGTAGAGTTATTTACTTAGTTTGAATTAAAAATGTTCTTTTGGATTCTACTTCTCAGATGCTTGTGTATTTTGTGTTTAAAGCATTTGTCTATAATGTTTAGGATTGAGTGGTGTCTGGGGAGGTGATTTAGTGGTTCTTTGCATAAAATTGTAAACTCGTTCTGCAGCTGTACAAAATGTCTTTTGCAGATCTGCAGAAGATGGTGAAGGACCCTGTTTTGATTTTCCAAATATATGTATTTGAATTCTGTCCTTGGAATTAAAAATTGTCTGACCTTCTAGAAAATGTGAAAGTCTCTTATCTTCTTTCTTTGATAATCTGCTGGAAGAGAAGCTGGGCAGGAATTTTAAGTTAGGCATGAATTGACTTAATTTTCACTGTGTAGTCCAAAGAGGTATTCCACGTTTTAGTATTATTCCTCATTTTTTATTGCCAAGTGAACAATGTGTAGTCATTTCCTGTTTCCTTCTATAGTTGAAAACAACTTTACCAGCATTGCATACACCTCAGTCTACTTAATAGTATGCTTGGTTATTTATTTATTTTTTTTTGCTGATGGCTCTATTGCAAGAAAATGGACAATTTAGGTCAGAATTTGTAGTTAGATCCCAGATTTCTCTATAATTTAAAAACTGTTTTACAAATCTGAAAGTCCATACTGTGGGACCAGAGTAAAAGTACCCTTGAAAGCTGTCTCAGTGTAAGTTATCCATGTGAGTCAGGACCTCTGACTGAGATTACATATTTCTGCGCTGTTTAGCATCTGTTCCTCGAGACTCAAATGGCTTTATTTAAATATCCTTCTAACCAGTTACACTTATATCCCTCTAATTTACAGGCAATGATCTTCATTTATAAATAGAGAATTTCTTATGTGAATTATTATGACTGAAGTTAGCACAGTTTTATTTACAATCAAATTAGTTTCTGCAACTGGGGTGTTTTATAGGTGGTTAATGCTGTAGTTACACATTGAAGTTCTGATAGTGGTCGGCTTGTGTACTTGTCTCTCCAACCTCGACCATAATGAGATGTTCCTTTCTGTTGCCTTGTCTTACTTTTGGACTCTGGGATTCCTGAGGGCCAGTCTTAGTGGTAAAGACTGAAACAAAGAAATCTTTTGGTTCTTGGCAGTACCTTTCATTGTCAGGGCAGCCACATTATTGAGCAGCACACCCACATTTTCTGTAGTTCCCCTTTTGCAGTCAGTGTATTTAAAGATACCATTCCCAGATGGTAATGACCGGTAGCACAATGTATTGTAGGATGCTACTAACCGAGCTGTTAGTGTGGGATCCAGTACTGTTGCATATCTTCATTAATGATCTAGGTGATGGACGTAGAGTGTATTCAGAAAGTTTGTAGGTACTTCAGAACTGACAGGAGCAGCTAATATACCACAGGGTTGTGCTCCCATCCGGAGTGACCTGGACAGGCTGGAAGAAATGNCTATAGCATTGCATGGGGTTATTGTGGCCAAAGTGCAGGACCCGGCACTTGGCCTTATTGAACCTCATCCCATTGACCTCAGCCCAGCTATTCAGCCTATCCAAATCCCTCTGAAGGGCCTCCCTACTCTCAGGCAGATGGACACATCCTCCGAACTTGGTGTCATCTGCAAACTTACTGAGGGTACACTCAATCCCCTCATCTAAGTCATCAGTAATGATGTTAAACAAGATGGACCCCAATACCGACCCTTGGGGGACACCACTCGTAAAGGGACGCCAGCTGGACTTAACTCCATTAACCACTACCCGCTGGGCACGGCCCTCTAGCCAGTTCCCCACCCAGAGGAGAGTGAACCTGTCCACACCACGGGCTGCCAGTTTCCCCAGGAGAATACTGTGGGAGTTGACAGTTACCTCGTGGATTTTAACAAAAAGTGCAAAGTTCCCCACCTGGGGAGGCATAACCCTGTCCGCCATTGCATACCGGGGGCCATCCAGCTGAAAGACAGTTTTATAGAAAAAGAGCTGGGTGTCCTGGTGAACATCAGGTTGAATATGAACTAGCAGTGTGCCCTTGTGGCAAAAAAAAAGGGCTCTTAGTATCCTAGACTGCAATAGGAGGAATGTAGCCAGTATGTAAAGAGAGAGGATCCTTCCACTTTAATCATCAAAGTCAACAGTACTGTGTCCGCCTCTTCTCTGTCCAGTATGAGTGACATGGACATAAAGGAGAGAGCTCATGGAATATGATGGAGGGCTGTTAATACTGTGTGAGGAGAGGCTGAGAGTCTTGGAACTCAGAGGCCTTGAGAAAATTTAGATGGGGAGGGAAGGGAATTCTTACTAATGTACGTAAACTTCTGAAAGGAGATTTTGACGAAGATAGAGGTAGGCTCTTTTCAGAGGAGCCCATTGCCATCGCAAAAGGGAACACAGGAAGCACCAGAAGCACTTGTTTTATATGGGAGTTGGTGCACTGCCACAAGTTGCTCAGAGAGACTGTGGAGTCTCCTTCTCCAGAAGTCTTCAAAATCCTATGGGACACAGACCTAGGCACCTGCTATGCGTGTCCCTGGTTGAGCAGGGTTTGCTTTAGCTGGACTCAGAGGTCCTTGCGGGCCTCAGACCTTCTGTGTTTTTTGGCTAGGGCTTAGCTATATGGGAGGTTCTTACAGTGCTGATTCAGTGCACAACTTCTTACTTCTTTGTAATGTAGAATTCAGATTACTTTGACAAAGTATAAGCATGTCCTCCAAACACCTCACACAAGTCCTCATATTGTATGGTAAGTGAACTTTTGACTTCTGTTGTATGGTGTGGCTATATCCTTTTTGAGTTGCTGAGGTTGTTCATTTAATGATAGTTTAGAAGTCTGTAGAATTTTCTGTATGTAGTCTTACCTAGAGGAATGTAGGATCTGTTCAGATTCACAATGAGCCTTGTTCATGCTTATGATTAAGGCAATTTTCTGCAAATCTTCGAGGTTATAGATCATCGGGGTTGGAAGGGACCTCAGGAGATCATCGAGTCCAACCCCCCTGCAAAGCAGGTTCCCTACACCAGGTAATGTTTATATGTTTATACACCAGGTTACGGTTATAATCAAGTAGAAAATAGTTTTGTAGAATGTTGATAAAAGAAATCTTCAGCAGTTATGTTCTAAATATTTGTGAGCAGAATTTTACTATTTGCCTTTCCCTTTTAATTACTGATCAGCAAATTTTATGTTTTTCCATCACTTCAGACTTCTACATTTTGATAATATTCTGTGTTGATGTTTTAAGTATATCTTAGCCTATTTTTCACATCAAACTGAATTGAAATGTCTATTTTTCCAGTCTCCGTGCTACTTTGGAGTGGTTTGTGCCAGAGTGATGCTTGCCAGTCAGTGACAGTGTTTGACTCTTAATGACTTTTTTCTGACTTTCTGCTTTTTCCTTAACCCCTTAGGTATATGTGCTGTTGTGAAATACAGTTGTGTTTGAGTAAAGCGGCAGTATTGCATATAGGGTGCGTGTGGAAGTATGTTCATCTCTTCCCATAAAATCTAGAAAGTAGGGAGGCTATTAACCAGCTACCAGTGTGGATTTTTTTATCCTATCCTAGGAGCTCTGCTAAGTCATTAAAATGAGAACGCGGTATTGTTATGCAATTGCTATGGGAAAGATGGGAATTTTCGTGAAGAATATTTACCTACCAAACCCCAACTTTAGTTTTAGTATTCCGTGTCATTTTGGTGTAAATCTAAGAGCTTAGCTTTTTTTTTTTTTTGCTTGCTTTAGGGTTGGTATGCGTTTATGTGATGCAGTCTCAATATATGAAATTTATAAATCCTTTCAATTAAACCAGTGGATTAATTTCCTGCCTGTTGTCCAACAGAAAATTGTTGCAGAAAGAAAGGCAAATATGCTTTAGGATTCGAGAACCTAGTTATGTTGTCAGAAACAATATACAGTTGAATTGTGAAGTGATAGACAACTTTAAGTTCTTGACTCCTGTGACACTGCACAATGCATTATAACCTAATGTAATGTCAGATATTTGGAGAGCTGATTATCTGGAGCAGATACAGACATAAGAGTTTATGAGCTGATTCATGAATCACCCAAACTGCGTAAGTCAGCTACCTTCTAGCAACTTCAGTATTAAATTTAAATGCCAGAATAACAGTAAATATAGGAATAAAGTATAAACTTATGTATTCTGTTAGGACAGTTCTCATTTTTCAAGTAATAGTAACTAAACTTTTGTTGGAATCTAGTCATATTTTGTATTTTTCCAAAGGTAGGTCTGCTTAAGTGTAGGTTTGGAAAATACTGCCTGTAACGGTCTTTTATAATCAGTACAACATTTATAGATAGGGCTAATACTGTTTTATGAAATTATTAAATATAACTGAGGAGGATGCATGCACTGACTTCAGCTCAAAAATAAAGACAGCTGCCTTCAAAGGAAAATACAAATTGAGAACTACTACTAAGTTGTATTAGATATGCATCCATCAACCACCTCTGGCGGGAAAAGAGAACTGGTATTCAAGGTACGTATGGTGATACAAATGAAAAAAACGATCCTTTTGGGAGAAGGAAAAAGTTGTACTTAGTTTCTCATAGATGATGTGAAGTATGGAGTGAAAGGTGTGGTGGCAGAGTGGTTCGCTTACCTGTGGTATGATATAGCCATGCAGAGATCTTTGTACACTAGCAAGCTGGGCATTCACTAACTGCAAGAAGTTTAACAAGAGTGAGTGCTTGGTTCTGCACCTCAAAAGGGGCATCCTGTGATAAAAGTACAGACCAGGGGATGAGAGGCTAACGAGCTGCCCTGCAGAAAAGTATCTGGGAGTTCTACTTGGTGACAAGTTGTATCTGAGGCAGCAGGGTGGCCTGGCAGCCAAAAAGGGCTGGGGTGCATCAGATACAGCACTACCAGCTGGGCAAGGGAAGGGATATTCCTGCTCTGCTCTGTACTGTGCAGCCTCACTTCAAACACCAGTGTGCACCAGAAGGGGCGGTGCACTGTGTCCATTGACCTTTCTGTTGAGCAAAATGGCACATAGGAGCTGGCCTTAGGAAGCGTCTAGATAATGACAGGTGGCACAGACATCCTCTGATCATAGAACACCAGGGAAACAAGTTCATCCAGATGTCCAGAGAATGGCAGGGGGCTCAGGTATGAACACGATTCAGAATACGGCGTGGTGCACCACCACGACCGTTGTTCAGACAGTGGCGTAAAAATGAATGATTTCTGCCGCCCAGACAACAGCAAAGGGAAAAATTTTGCCCATTACTAAGAATAAGGTCGTATAGAGAACTTTTTTTTTTTTGTTTTGTTATTTTTTGGAGGGGATGAAGGGGCCATGGCAGAAGGACTTCCATTTTTATTTTCTGTGTGAAAGCAACCATTTGATTGTAAAACAAAGTTTGACAGGTGATTTAGCTGACCAAATGACAAAATAGTGCTCTCTTATAATGCCTGATATCAGAGAAGAGCAAAGACAGGTGGGTCTTTCTGTGAAAATGCAGCTATGCGGGAAAAAGGAGACAGTGAATCTGTACTGAATTCAGTAATACTTCTATCCAGAGTATCCATTGTCATCTCAAACACATGTTCAGAGGATCATAGGGTAGGACAGACTAGAAGGGACCTAAGGATATCATCCAACAAACTCTTGCTTGTTTTGGCAGAATCACCTATGGACTTGGGGGTTTCAAAAAACCCTCCCACTTCTTATTAATATCTTCAACAGAATTTACAACTACAAAACTTCTTAAAAATGTTGCTGCCTTTTAAATAAATACTCATGCACTAAAGAAAAAGGACTGAACATGGGGCACTGCAATGTAAGAAGATTATGAAATTATTAGAGAGAGTCTAAATGGGTGTTATGAGGATGGCAAGGGATCCAGATGGCAAGATATAAGAGGAGTGGCTGTGGTCCCTTGATTTGTTCAACCCAGTGCAGAAGAGGCTGAGGGGAGACTTCATAGTAGCCTGCAGTTTCCTCATAAGGGGAGTGTGGGGTTTTATTCTGCTTCCCATCTGAGACTTCAAGGTCAGGGGATAGAGTTCCCTGAGGGTAACTGGTCTGACTTTTAAAGACAACAATGAAGAAGGCATTGAGACCTTCAGCCTTTTCCTTATCCTCACATTCCCTGCTGCATCCAGTAAAGGGTACAGACTCTCCTTAGCCCTCCTCTTACTGTCTATATATTTGGAAAAAAGTTTTGTTCTCTTTCACCCCAACAGCCAAGTTGAGTTCAACCTGGGCTTTTGCCTTTCTGATTTTTTTCCCTGCACATCCGAACAACTTCTTTGTACTCTTTCTGAGTTCCCCATCCCTTCTTCTGCAGGAGGTAGGTTTTCTTTTTCTCTTGGAGCCTCAGGAAAAGCTCCGTGTTCATCTGCACCAGCCTTTGTCCCCTCATCTTGCAGCACAGGGGCATAGTCTGCTCCTGTGCCTTTGAGACTTCCTCCTTGGGGAGCGACCAGTTTCTCAGTGTTCATTTCTACTAGAAATTAATATAAAGCGAACTGAAGAGAATACTTGAATCCGTAGTTCTCTCTGTTTTTGTAGTACATGTATAAGAGTGACACAGAATTGAGGGACTTGGTCTAGACTTTGAATCTGCATTAAAATATCTTTGAAGAAATTTAAAGAAGAAATGACTGAGAGAATGTTACTGCTCATAGGGAAGTAAAACTTCAGAGTCTTGATTTAATTTTCTGTAATTTCATTTTTTATACATAGGCAACAACTGTCAAATAAGTTGTAAGATATTTCTTGCTAATAACATTTTCTTAATATATTCATGTAATGGAATATGATATTGTACATAGAATTACCAAATATACAGGGAAGCAGAAACAGCTGAAAGACTATAGTAGCATATTATTTTCAGCATTATCATTAAAATGAAAAAATAAAAATATCAGATTGTGGCTTTTTAAAGGAGCAGTATGCATTCTGTTTTTCTTTTTTTTTTCAGAGGAATTATTAAATATACAACAGCTTGAAAGTGTAGTACGTTCTTGGTATTTGTGGTAATTGTAAAGGTAAAATTTTCTGCTGTAGTATAGCAGAGAGCACTTAGATTCCTGTTTCAGCAATGCGTATTCCTGTGAAACTGAGTGTGATGTACAGAGTATGTGTTTTACATAGATTTCAAGGGTTTTCAGTTTACTAGCAAAGCTTTTTATGTATTTCTCCAAAGACTCTTATGTGACAGTGAATGTGTTATGCCTTAACTTCCTCTAGAAAATGTATTTCATGGATTAAATTTTACCACTCAGTTATCTAGTCATTAGCTGTTTCAATGGGTAAGTCAGTAAGCATGCCTATTTATATATTTGAAAGGCATCTTTTCTAATCATTCGTTCTGCATAGATTGTGTTTTGTATAGTAATGTTATGGTGAAAGAAGTGTTCCCTCTTGTGTTTTTTTAATGTGTTCTATGCAAGGTGTTAAACTGTATCTTTCCTTTTGATATCAAACTGGAACCCTGTGAAAAAGAAGAAGGTTTTGGTGTTGTCTTTGCTTGCCTTACATGCTTTTGATGCTGTGCTTTTCATGCTTAATTTGTCTCTTAGAGTATGAAAGATCTGTATCTGCTTAGCGTATGCTGTAACATTTTGAGTTAAGTATTGTTAATGTTTCTTGACATAAGTCTGCCTGAAACAACAGGGACCTTCAATAAACTTCATAAAACAGCTACATCTTTTCATTAGCCATTAAGCACGTGGCAGTAATGTTTAAAAATGCAGAAGGGGCACATCTGTAGTTATTACTCTAAGAAATGCTGTACATCACTAAAAGAGGGAAAAGTGAACTAAATGTTTACTTTATGATGCATAGTAAAGCTATAGTAAAGCTCTATTTTTAGTATGCTTTTTTAATGGGAGGGAAGTAGAGTGTACTTCCAAAAGATGGAGAACAGAAAGAAGTCACAACAAATAAATTGTTAGACAGTGTTCAAAATCTTGATAAATGAAAACTTATTTTGAAATTAAGTAGTCAAGATCTCAAGTTGCTCAGCAAAAATTGAGATCCAAAAGCATATTCCATTCAGTATTGTGAATTTATTAGGAGCTGCATATACTTGATTTAAGATTTTTAGATGGTGTTGGGAAAAACTTATGTCTGTCTGTTGTAGAATGGTTGTTTCTATTTCAAAACGCGGGTTGACTTATGAATAATCTGTGTGCTTTGAGGCAGGACATTTTTGGTAACGATGCCTGTTATCTTCAGTGTTTGCTGTTGTCCAAGGATTTAGTTGTACTTGATGGGTGTAAATAATCACATTTGTTGAAGATCTGGGGCTGTGTGCAATTTAAAATTGGATACAGTGATCTAATGATTACTTTGTTTTATCTGTTTCAATTTTAAGGTTGATACAGAATGTGACACAAGACATTTCTTGGCATGAAAAATGAAAATTCAGTGATTTTAAGTACAGTATTCTTCTAAAATGAATGAATGTAGCCTGGTGCTAACTTGAAAGTGGATTTGCTGTACATCATTTCCCAATTGTAAGAAAGGGTAAATACATATATATATATATTCTGCTTGATTTGGGGCAAAACTCTAATTTCTTTTTCCTGCAAATGAAAGCAAAAGTTTAAGAGAACTCCTTTTTTTTTTTTTTTACAACATACTATTAGGAGGTGAATCTGAAATAAAAATCATGTGGGGGTTGCAGCTTGTGTGTGAGCTTATGAGTTGTTCCCATTTGCCTGGATAGAGTTCCCATGACTCCCTTTAGCTGGCCCTGCTGCAGGGCTGGTGCCAGGTTGTGCAGGGCTTCTGGATTTGGACCTGGTCAGTGGTTTCAGTTCACCATTGGTGATGTAGACAGGGTGCCAGCAGGCTGAACAGTTGGGAGACCTGAGCCCCCCGCCAGTTTTGGCGTAGTTGTGGAGCTGCAGCATTTTGGGGATGACAGTAGGGCTACCAAGGTCTGAGTGCTGGATGCAGAGCTTGCACTGGAAGTTCTCAGTCTGATACTATTCTCAGAGCTGAAAAGTGGGTTTTTGGGGTGATGTGCTGCAAGTGCTGGCATTGTTGAGTTTCTTCTGGGCTGTAAATCCTGAAGGCAGCTGGACTTCAAGTGGTGCACCTGATAATGGAACTTCTGACATGTTAATTACAGAAACCTCTGCAGTGAAATAAATGCCTTTAGTAATTTACAAGTAGTAGTGGTTTCGGCAGAATATATCTGTTTAAAGTCACTTCCTACGGTTGAAATGCCAAATGATTAACAGAAAATGGATGTTTTATCAAAGCCCAGTGATCATTAATAGTCACTAGAAGTCCGTACAAATGCAGTGCTATGGTATCTGTGTGTTTTTTTTTGTTTTTTTTTTTTAATATATAACATTGACATGGGTTGGAATACAGATCTAGGTTGTGTTTTTTTTTTAAATCCATGCTTGATGTAAACTAAGGATTTTCAATTATTTTTTTTTCCAATGAAAAATCTCTTGAATTTACAATAAATTTTGACAGATTACATCTAGGGCATAATAAATACTTACTGAAAACCAAAACAGTGCTATTGGAAATTGTCCTGTGGTGGTAGGACTTCATTAGTGATTTTCATTTTCTGAATTTCATTCTGAATCTATTTATTGCTGTACTACTTTTGCTCCCCTCTTCATCTCAACTACCTCTTCTTTACTACTATTTATATGAACACATACTTCTCCCTTGTGGTATCAGTTCTAACTGTGGATTCAGTGCTTGTACTGTTTATTTGGTTTGTAAAATGCATTATCAAAACTGACTATAAATATTTATCAGTGAAAGACTACTTTATTTGAAGACGGTTCTGTGTTGTTCTGAACGAATTGTTCCTACACTGTATACCTTCAAGATTCCTCAGTCAGGAGCGTTATCTTAACTGTCTATTTGAAAGTATTGTTTCCCAGATTGCTTGCTGTCAAGTGAAATGCTGTGTTACTCCTTAGGGGTTTTTCATGTTAAAGAATTTTTATGGATCTGAGATAAAATAGAAGATGTGAGGTTTCTCATGTCTGGCACTTGGAAGAACTTTATTTTTTAATTCTGTTTATATCAAGCACTTTTATTCTGTGTTCACCTTGGAGAAAAAATACAACACAATGCCATAGCCTTTACTTTTGCATGGTTAGAACAGTAGTTGCTAGATTTTAGTTGTTTTGTAGCTTATTTTCAAGAAGAGAGTTCAGTGAGTTGAATGCAAAGGGTTAAACCCTTTGCTGTGTCTGTAAGCCTTTGTCCTTTATAGAGGTTCAATTTGTGGATGAACCTGAAATGATAGCTTGTAGGAATACCAGGTGCTTCCTTGTTGTCAAGTTATAGGCTGAATTAGAAGCTGTATTTGAATTTAGAAAGATCACATCTTAGCTGTGTCGATGACCCTAAGGCTGTGTTGATACCTGTGTTTATGGATCGTATTGAACACATCCTGACATCATGTCACTTCTGGACTTCTTTCTCCCAACCTGGAGATATCTGTTATTGCAGCTGTAGGATGTGTGGCTTTCTCTGGGTTGTTTCAAGGTCAGTCAAAAGAGAATAAGCAAGTAACTTCATGAATTGTAGTAGCTAGTGTAGTCTTTCTATATACTCATGGATCACTTGCGGTACTCTATTGCCTCTTTGCCACTTACCTTTATACCTAGCAATGTTTTTATTCATTAATTAGGACTTTTTCTCTTCAGAAACATTGAAAACAATGAAGGTAGGAGAAACGGATTCTATCTTCTTCTACTGGAAGCAATTGTTACCCTGTAGCAAAGGCTGGTAATGACCAAAAGCATTTTTATTGTTGTATATGAGAATTATAAAAAGTGGTGTGTATGTGTGTGTGTGTTTTAATTAATGTTTACTGTGAGGGTTTCAGACAAATATATTCAGTGATGAATATTTGCCTGGATAATGTGCCAGATCTGCTAGAGTGTGTGTGTGACTTGAAGGGACTTGATAAAAACATTTTTTTTAAATTTGTGTCTGAAAGCAAAAAAAAAGGTAAATTACTGAGTATGTGCCAAATGGAAACAGCTCTGAAGACAGTTAAGTTGTAAGTATTTGAAGTGTGATAGCAATCTTGGGAGATAGCAGAATACACTTAAGCTATCAAAAATGGGAAATAGAATAGAAAAAAATTGAGTAGTTACAAGCTTACTGAAGTCTTAAAATTAAGAATGTGATGTATTCGAGCTACTAAAAATGAGAGGTAGAAGTGGCTTCTGGAAGTTTTCTGGCTACTCAAAATGTGAATGCAATTTGAATTTATTTGCAACTGTAATAGAGCAGAGAAAATGAATCAACAAAGTCAATTTGAGCTACATAATAAAATGGAAGCTTTCTGTTGCTATTCTTCAGCCTGCATTCAAGAATAAGGAAGATTGGGGTAAACCCTTCTATCTGAGCCTGGCAAAGAGATAGGGTTGACCCAAAATGTTTTGACTTATATCATTGGCCTGTAGGACGCTTGCACTGGATCTTCTACCTGTTCCTTAAAGGAAATGGAGAACAGCTAGATAGCACTGCACACCTTGGAAGTGCAGCATTATGTTGGAACGTCACTTCTTGTGACTTTGAATAAAGACAATGACTGAAATCTTGAGTTGCTGCTTCCAAGTAAGATGAAAGTGAATCCTCACACATACGTTCTCTTGTTTGTCTGATCAATACGTTCTCTTGTTTGTCTTCTTTTGTTTTTATTTTTGGGCGCTGCTGATCCATAAAATAAAACATTCTTGGTGCCTCAAACTAGTATTCAACCAGTTTGTGCTTGATGAAATTGAACCATTTTGGAACCACAAAACCACAATTGATTCTCTGTGCATAACTGGCATGCTCGAACAATTGGCAACTTGTAAACTCTGCTGAAAGCTTCAGAATAGGCTTGTCATGTTGTATGCAGCCTTTTTAGATATTGCCTTGGCTTTTTTTTTTTTTTTTTGCATGCAGATGGTGGAGGAACCTAAAAGAGCTGGTTTTCTCTCCAGACTTGCAATCAAAAATCAGGAAGAGATGGGGCAGAAAAATCATGAGTGTGAGGCTTTGGTGGATAAGTATGTAGTAGTGTAGAAGTGCTTGACCTTTTAAGGAGCTGCTTTGAGCAAAAAGTGTTTTGGTTTTCTTCTGTCCATGCCTGTTGGTTTAATTAGACTCTGTTGGACACATCAGTTGCAGAGGCAAGAACAGTGTTGGAGAAACTGAGTGAATGGCTAGAGGCTGCAGGTGGACTCTCAAGTACCATAACAACTACACAGGTTGGTGTGTCTGTTCAGTGTGAGTAATGCATAGAGAAAGTGCAGGAGGGGCACGTGGCACTGGAACAAAGCTTTTCACATCTAGTCTGTGTGGCCTTTGTTTTTCTTTCCCACTGCATCTTTTCTCATCTCCCCTGATCAGGCTTCCTTCCCACCCTGGACAAAGAGTAGTTATGTTGAACTGTTTTATAGCAGAGGTTTCTTAGGCCACCTGCAATGATATGCTTGAGGGATTTTGTTTGTGGGATCTTGTGAAGAAACTTACACTGCTAATTCCTGCCCTGTATCTGTCTGTTGTATATAAAAAGTAAGCTTTAATTTCCTGTGTGGTCAGTCTGGAGCTTTCACAAGCACTAAATTCTGTTGATAATCTGGACTGGAGATGATGCGTGGGAATTAACTACACACAGTAAAGGCTTATCTGGCTGCTGGGTACGGTACCTTAAGCCCATATCTCCAGCTTTTCAGAAAACTGATAAAGTAACGAGTAGATGAGGTGTGAAGGTAGTTTTGAGAAAGTCAATAAATACCTGGAAGCTAAAATTTAATAAGTGTTTGAACATATCTGGCTCAAATACTGTATATATTTTAGCTCTCTTAAAAGCAGTAGATGGAAATTGAATCCATATTCCCTGTGGTTTTAGGTATCAGGAGAAATAAGTAGCAGCAAGACATTTGAAATCAATATATTGCTTCTAGGTATAACTTAATGCAGATAGAATTTAGAGAAAAAAGATTGTGAAAAAGATATGGGAATAAAATTTAGCTTTAATTTGCAAACCACAGCAAAACTGTAATCTTGGCTGTTGTGAAATTGAGTATGAATTCGTGCAGATTAGGAAGTTGCAGAAGCGAGAAAGTTAATTGCCATAGGCCAATTTATACAGAATAGTTGTACTGAAAAAGTATGAAATATGTGGAGTAAAGTTGTGACATTTCAAATGTAATAAAAACTAGATCTTAAGTAATGAAATTTTCTTAGAATTACACATTTGTGGTCTAATTTATCTGGAGAGCTAAGAATCTGAGAATTTTGCTGAACTTGACAACTTTATGCTTCACTGCTTTGAGCTTCCTTCTGATGTAACTGCATATTGCTTAGAGTAGGCTTTACCAAGTAAGTAATTACAGAGCTGCAGGATGGTTTCAGTGGGCAGGGTGCTCTGTGTCCATCTGATCCTACTTGGAGTATCCTGGTTCTAGTAGGGACACCATACAGCGGTGCGCCCAGGCTCGTTTCCAGGTGGCTTTTGGAGATCACAAAGGAGGAGACTCCACAACCTGTGCTGGTGCTCCATCACCTGCACGGCACAGAAGTGTTTCCTGGTGTGCAGAGGAAACCCCTGGTGTTCCAGTTTGTTCGCATTGCTTCTTGTCCTAGTACTGACATCTCTGAAAAAGTGTCTGGCTTCGTTGTGTCATTGCTTTATTGCATCCTTTGAATTATTTATACACAGTGAGCTCCCTGAGCCTCTTTCTTAACAGTCCCATAATTACAGGATATGAACCTGTTGGAACAAATTCAGAGAAGGGCAACAAGGATCAACAGAGTGCTACAACGCCTCTCTTGTGGGGAAGAAAAAGGGTGAGAGGGCTGGGCTTGTTCAGTCTGGAGAGCAGAAAGCTTCAGGGAAGGGTGGGAGAAGGAACAATCTGAAAGCTGGAGAGGGACTCTTTGTCAGGGAGTGTGGTGATGGGACATGGAGCAACAGCTCTAAACTAAAAGGGAAGATTTATCATAGAGCCATAGAATTATATGGGATGGAAGGGACCTTCTACAAAAAAGACAGAGATCTCTTGGAAAGAGTCCAGCGCAGGACCACAAAGTTGGTGAAGGGCCTGGAGGATCTCCCCTACAAAGAAAGGCTAAGTGAACTGGGTCTGTTTAGCCTTGAGAAACGAGGACTGAGAGGGGACCTGATCCAGGTTTATAAATATATGAGGTGTGGGGGGGCCAGACTCTTTTCAGCAGTGTGTGGAGACAGGACAAGGGGAAACGGACAGAAACTGCAGCACAGGAGGTTCCGCACAAATGTGCGCAAGAACTTCTTTACGGTGAGGGTGACGGAGCACTGGCACAGTTTAAAATTGACATTAACATTTGTGTGGGATCTTATAGTGTGTAGCGAAAGACATAACTTCTTCTTTTGTTCACCTGCCACTTTACTGTCAGTATATGAAATTAGCTAGTGTAGTGCAGGGTTTTTTGTACCTTAAACTGCGCCATATTTCAAAATACTTCGGAGGACATTTCTAACTTATACTTTGTCTTGCACATTGCGTACATTTTACAGCTAGAAATTCTGGTCTGTCAAATATAGTAAAATCTTCTTAATTGCCTTTACTCAGCAAGTTGTGTTTTTTTCTTTTTTTTTTTTTTTGAGACAATAGATAAGCATGTGGAGAGTTCTGAACTGCTATTCTAAAGTATTGTGCTTAAGATGAGAAACATTTGCCCTGTTAATGGGAGAGGTTCTTCTACAGGTCGTACATCACCTACCCTGATGCTAAGGAAAGCAGGTGTTTAACCTGGTAAATTTTCAATGGATTCTGTGACAAGTTGATCATACATCTGTAAGAGCAGTGTTTTAAGTACTCTCAGGGAAGAAAGTGGAACTATTCTAGTTTTTTCTTTACTTGTCTCATAGATTATTGAATAGCAGATTAAGTTTAGTGTTTTTTTTCTCATTTACTATGCCATCCAAATTACAGAAGGATTGATTTTCATGGATATCTTAAAACTTATGAAAAATCGGCTATTGCTGATCTGATTTGTAAGTAACAAACTGAAGGAGCTGGTGTATATTTATGCACTCCAACCTGTGGCCCAGCACAGCTTGTAGTGTGGCCTGCTCTGCCTCTGCCCTGTGCTGATGTGTGCTGGACATTTATGGAAACCAAACAGTGGATGTGAATGCAGTGAGGTGGTGCATTTCAGCAGTGGCAACAGTGGGTCACCTCCTCTGGTGCAGATTTTTAGGAGTGTGGCATACTGGCTCTAGTTCATCACTGACAAAAATGTGTAGCTAATGGTGGTGACTATGCTGAGAAGTCAGTGTTTTGTAGCTGAGAATTTGCTCTAACAAATAGTATTTTTGTGCTCTTTGTAATGGTTGTAAAATAAATTGGTTGGAAATAAATAAGAGGCATTACTTTCAGAGCAACCTTTGTAGATGAGGCTGTAGACAATTGTTCTTCACTCAGTGTGTTCCTGGCAAGCCAAAAGATTAGACATCAGTGATCTAGGCAGTCATTTTGTGTATAAGGAACAAACCTTAAATTAGGGACAAGGGTAAGATATTGGCTTGCTTTCGTAGTTTTCCTGTGAAGTCTGATGAAACTGCTGTAAAAAACTGAGAAACTAACAGAGATAATGTCTCGACCACTTGGCAGAAGAAAAAAGATTATATGATTACCTTATGAAGGCTGGATACCTTTCTGGGGCTAAATTCCTCAGTTTGGGTATCTTATCTGAGTTAACATTGCACCTGCATTTCAGTGGA
>VXAB01004727.1:142861-165936 GCA_013399175.1 Odontophorus gujanensis | reverse complement strand
GGGGGGGGGGGGGGGAGTGAGTTCCCCTTCTAGAGAGTCCTAGAACAACAGACAGAGCAGAGGTGACACTGACCTCAAAGGGCATGAGTGATGTGATTGACAGATGAGGACTAGACTATAAAAGACACAAATGCATGGAGCTGGGTGTGCACCCACTTGCCTAGGGAACTGGTCCAGAGACATTGATGGAACCCAGAGTGAGGATCCAGACTTTCCTTTACCTTTGCTCTTCCATCTTTGTTTCTTTGCTTTTTTCTTTTCTCATATGTTAGGTGCTACTAAACTCGTTATAGGTAAAAATGTTTAAATAGACCCTGCCTGGACTATTTCAGTCAGCAATAAAACTTTCAATTGATCATTTGGTGTTGTCACCATAATTTAACCCAAGGGTACCTTGAGCATCTGTTACTTTCAAGTGGATTGTCCAGGATGGTCCCTGTCTGGGCCTCTAAAACATCTTAAACATCTTTTCTGCATTTAAAAGGTAGAGGAACCTATATTGGAATGGGTGCATGTTCACTATATGGGTGTTGAATGTAAATCTGTTAATGTTTGCAATGTACTTTGAAACTTAAGTTGCATGTTATTGTGCAAGGATTGCCTTTTTTGTTTCTGTTGACGATAATTAACTCTATACTGTTAGTAAGTGAGAAGCAATTAATCTGTACTTGTTCATTTGAATAACTTTTGCTTATGAAGCAAGTGCAAAGGGACAAAAAAAACCCACTGAATTGTATTTCATGTACTATTTTTGGAAGATGAAGTAAACTTAAGATTTAGAGGTGGAGGATTTAATTGGATTTTTCTAGTTTTGATCTAAAGGAAAATTTCTACCCTTGTTAATCATCATAATGATTACTGGAGTTATTTGTATGTCACTGTAAAGTAGCCTGACTAAAACAGCTTACTTGAACTTGTTTCTAGTGTAGTAGGACTTTCTCTGAGAGACTGATAAATCAATCAACGATGCTTTCCATGTTTAAACTAGTACCAGCAGACTTGAGTCTTCTGTGAAAGGAACTCTCTCGAAAGCAGCGATTGACTCTCGCAGTGCATTGAGATTTCTCCTCCTTTTTTTAAGGTCTCGTTTTCTTCAAGGAGTAGTTGCATGATCCGTCTTGAGAAAAGTGCTGAAGCCCTGAAGGAACTGGCTAAAATTCAGGCCTCTTCCACATTTTTTATAAAGCACCATTATAGCGAGATTTTTGACTTCTTGATTTTTGAATGAAGAGTCATGAGAAAAAGATGGCTGACGGACATATGCTCATGTCATGATGGAAGCAGCTCAGTTTTAGTATGTGAAGAAATGCATGTAAAATTTAATGAGTGGGAGCAGATAAAATAGCACAGTACCTGTCAAATCCTATTGGTTGCGCTGAGTAAATGGACAGAATAATCAGCTGAAAATTGGAGGGTGAATTAAAACTGAAGCTATAATATATAAATATATAAAGACAAACCTTTGAGGTATACTTTAGTATTCAATTTCTGACTTAATTGGAAACATGACTTTGTGCAGCTGAGGCATCACTAAGGCTGGGCAGCCTGATGTGGGAGAAATGATGCAGATTGCTGCAGTCAGGACCATAGTTAGATGTGTTATAAGTCTGGTGTAAGGGTGTAGTAAAGTTGGAGAAAAAGGTGGTTACTCCAAGGATCATCTGAAGCCCAGGCTGCATCCTATGCCATGCCTAGAATGGACAAGAAAGGTGCTCAGAGAATGGAATTTTCAAGTGAGTTATTCAATGTAAATGGAAGCAGTAAGTTACTGATAGTTACAGGAATGTAGGCTTTTTATTAGTTGGAATTATGGGAATAAAATTTGTTCTTTTGTATGACTTTTATTTTGTGGTGTGTTCTGTGTTCATTATACCTACACCAGACCTGAAGAATTTCATCCGAAGTTCAAATTGTCTATTTTTTTTATGTGTATTAAATTGTTAGTTCAGATATTCAGCTATTCTATTTTTAAGTCTTAGTTGAATTAAAACATCAAAGACTCCTTGCACATTTTGTTTGGTACTGGAAAAGTTTGTAGAATCCTTCAAATACCGAAAGGCTGCTCTCAGGTCACCTCGCAGCCTTTTTTTCTCCAGGCTGAAGAACCCCGCTCTCTAAACCTGTCCTGTTAATAGAAACCAAAAACAGTGAGTTGCCTATTTGCAGTTAAGGTAAGAGGCATGATAACAGAAATTTTACTAATAGACGTGTCAGTATTACCTTTCTTGATAAACAGCCAGCTTTTCTCTGTAGAGCTTTAAATGATGCATATGCAGAGTGAACCAGGTTGTAATGTTTTCATCAAATGTGGGTAGAGTAATTTTATATTGGACTTCTGATGTAATCTGTTCATAAGAAAACAAAGGTCATAATGAAATCAAGATGACCCTTTCTAGATTTTGCATCCTAAACTGTCAATAAAAGGCCCCTGAAACTGTGCTGAAAGACGTTTGCAAGCTACAGTGTTTGTACTTTAAGCATGTGTTTTCCTGAGTATTATGTGTAACTGGTAAATGTGTGAAGGGTTATCTCAGATCAGAATTGAAAATGTGATTCTCAAATCTCAAGTGTGCCATCTGGAAGTTTGTGGAAACTTTCTTAGCTTTCATTTAAAAAGAAAATAAAAAATAAGGAAACGGGAAGTACTAGTTTATAACTTCTTCTGTAGGATGTATATAAAAATTGGTAATTATACGTGTGATATGAGGTACTGAAAAGTAGCATATGGTAACAAAGTATTTTGTGTACTGGTCTGGGAAGAAAAAAAATAGCTTTCTGATGTTCTTCTCAACCCTGTTGTCTGTTTTCCCTCTATCAAATGAAACCTATTGTCTAGAGACAACCAAACTTTAGGTCCCTAGAGGATGACATACCTTCTGATGACTCGTGGCGTTTCTGAGGTGATAGTTTTGAAAGAGATTCTTTCCCAGTACTTATCAAGATCCATTGATGAACAGTGACCTAAGACATCATTAGTTAACCTGCCCCTAATCTGTGGGGAGATTATTTGTATGGGGTCCAATTGTAACTACACGCTCCAAGTATAAAACTTGAGCATTTCTAGATCTTGCTTTAGGATGTAGAATTCCAAGCAGGGGGTTGAAGGAAGAGGGCAGAGCTGTTTGGGAAGTGAGAACACACAGGACAGCATAAATGTGCTGACTCAAAAAATGGGAACGTAGTGATTTCAATGCGCAAAGCAGTGATAATGCTGAGGAAAGTAAAGAAACGGTGTTCTTTTAGGGCTTCTCTATCTGTGTTTCTTCTACTTCAGTGCTCCGTGTGTGTCTTGATTTTTAAGTTGAGTAAATTGTGGAGGGGAAAGACTGGAAGGAAACAAAGTTTGGTGTAAAAATGAAAGAAGAAAGACTTAAGATAGAACACCAAGGCAAAACAAACTCAATTTAACTTTAAGAACTGATAATATTTCTACAGTCTTAAAAAAAATCTGCTGATGTATGATTTCCACAATGATACACAGTCCCCGAAGTACTTGGCTGGAGAGGAATTGCAAATGTTGTTTTCCTCTGTAGGTGTAACAGTGTTTCAGGCTCATGCTGTTTTAGCCTCTTAGTATTGCATAATGTAGTTAGTTCATGTTTTCCAAAACTTGCCAATTAAGTTGGGTGTTCAGAAGTTTCCATGACCTTTAGATTTCTTTGTAGTCTATGCTGTTTTGCAGAGAATATGATAGAATTTGTGGTTTATTTCCAGTGTAGTGTTTCCTTCATGGAGAAGATGTCATAAAGCAAAAAGGCTGTGGTTTTGAGTCCTGTTTCTGAGCATTTAGTATAAGGGTGGGTTGGTGTAACGTTTAAAAAGCATCTTAACATACAAGGCTGTCTTTTTAGGCAGCTTACCAAAAAACAGTGAGCAGCTGTTATTTTGGAAGTACCATTAGACTGAATATCAAATAAAAATGAGGTAAAGAAAATCCCCTTAGTGAAAGGCAGTTTGTTGCAGAGTATAGAAAAAGGCATCTGTCTGATATTCACTAATGTAATCAGTGTTCACTGTACTGCTTATGATTCCTGCTTCAGTTTTATCTGTCACAATATGTATGGCTTGCTAGTAAAACCTGCTGTAAATGTTAGATTGTCCTCCTCAGGAGGAGCTGTGACAATTCCCGAACACAAACCTCTGTACTTCACTGCAATTTTTACTAATGCTGGTGTTGAGGAGATGAGCACCAACCTGCTGAATGAATCAGTCCCCTCTCCACTGGAATCTGACAAGGCGGGTGGTAGAATGGATAAGATTGGCAGGGAGAAGACTTTCCAAGGAATCTTGTTGCGTGGGCTGCCTTAGTAGGCACAGCACTGTATTCATACAGTGTTTACCATCCAGACCTAAAATAGTTCACATTGTTTGTCTTTAAGCATACACGGAAGCCTCAGGTCATTCTGATCCTGCCTGTTTATGTATTTAGAAGTCTGAGCTATTTGTTACAGCTGTTTTACTTCAAGCCCGCACTGAACCCTGGTGACTACTCGTGTCAGAACACTGCTTTTAAAAGTTCTTGTTCCCACTGTTGTTTAATATTTAGTGCTTATTAAGCTTCATGGTGACTCATGTATTCATCTATGTTTGAACTGTGTTTTATTGTTTTTTTTTTTTTTATGTATCCATCAAAGCCTTGCTTGCATTTAACATAAGTGTATCAAATGTTCTGAAAGCAAGAAGTGCTCCTGCAATCTGAACTGATGTGTTTTTCTGCAGCATGATGTGAAAATACGCTGTAAATAATGTTTTGAAACAGGAATTTGATTGAGAAAATGCAAAAGATCCTATTGAATCTAGACCAAATTTGCATGTAAATAATGCAGGAGAGAACTAAGAAAGTTGAGCTATCATTTTGAAGTTATGCTGTGAACTTTTGTTAGTAAATAGATTTCTTAATGTGATATTTAATGTTTTTATATAGATTAATGAAAATATGTCTGTGTAGGAGAGAGAGTTAATAAGAAAAAAAAAAAGACAAATTGAAAAGCTAGATGAAATGTAATAATCCTACTGAAAAGAGGAGACAAGCTTCTTCTATACTTCTTTTTCTCATAAATGGTTTTCAGACGTGTAGATTTTTGAGACTTCAGTTTACCTGAGCTACTAAGGAGATGATTTTCTGCAGATAATTTTATTCTTCACTCTCTATTCCGTGGAGGAGTGAAACCTATGAAGAAATAGATTTGAATGAATTTGGGAGGCTTTTTATATAAAATGTGTGCAGGTGTTGCAGTTGTTGTCCCGTAGACTCCCAGGCAAGCAGGTAATATTTTTGTAGCATGGAATGCAACACATTGTGTGGAATGGTCCCCATTGAGTTACTATGCAAAGGCTTACTAAACTTAAATGTGTACTCCCTAAATGATTTCTGATAAAGGTTATGCTACGTTTAGTGGAAAGGTGGAATAGGCTGTCACATCCTTTTCCACAGGGGCTCTGCATGTGGAGCACATAGTGCAGGGAGGAACTGAAAGCAACTTTTTCATGCATTATGGCTTCTGTCTTGTAAATAAAGACAACTCTGCGGCTTGAAACTTTTTGATGGTTTACAGTGATGTGTCTGTTTTGCTGAAACTCTTGTTAAATGTGTTCATGGCCTTTCCTTACATGGAAATCTTGTGATTAGCAGGTGGGTGCATCATGAGTGGTCTGTTGAATTTATAAACGTTTTATGCTGAAAATAATAAGAAATACAAAGATTTGACAGTGTTACTGGAAAATCTTGTTCTAAAGAAGTGTCTGTTTTTATATGTGGTTAATTTGATTAGGCCAGAGTTCACCCTTTTTTTTATTTTGAGACTATGCTTTTCCTTACTTTCTGTACATCGTTCCAATTTTTTTCTGATCTGATATTTATATTTCTAACAGTGATGCTAAGTTCATTAGTATAGAAACATTGAATTATTTTCATGCTGACTGGGTTGAAAGAGTCTTTGGCTTGTTCCATTTTTGTTTTGACATTACTGCATGCTGAAATTAAACCTGCTTTCTTTCCAACCTGTTAGAAGGCAAAACCAAATGTTGGTACGTTTGCTTTATGCTTAAAATAGCTAGAGGTCTAAATGTTATTTTTGATGACTCCTTTGTAGCTTTTGGCCTGATGAAGAGGCAAGTGTTTAATTCAAATTGTGTAATATTTATCAACAAAAATGATTTTAAGAACTCCGCAAACTTCTGAATATTTTTTTCTTGTTTAACGTAAACATATCTTTCAGTTGCTATTTTATGTATTGGTTTCATTTTACCTGCTTCCTTGGTTAAGTGACTGATAGTTAATAGAAAAGCATCATTTCTTTGGAAACAATATTGGTAGAGACAGATGGAAAGATTTTTCTTTTTCAGTGTTCGCAGTCAAAAGTATGGTGTAGTTGAAGGATATTCATCCATATGCCAATGCATCCTTGACAAAAGCGTTTGTAAATGTGCTTAAATCATTACCAACTTTCTTCCACTTAGGATGTCAATTCAGATAAGGCACCCTGAAAGTGATTGATGTTTTCACTCTGTTCATGCTTAGTTGACTTACATTATTTAAAAATACCTCAATACTCTGAATATTCTGAATAGTATCAAGTGTGACACAATTTTTCCTGTCCAAGCAGATGTAACTGTTCTGATCAATACTTAGAGTGCTCGAGTATTTGAGATGGGTTAACTTAATTTCTTTATTTGAAAATAAAGACATTCTGTCTTTGCAAGAAAGACAACTGTTTTAGAAATTCTTTATGATAGGAATATTTTTACAGGATTAGAGTTTGCATGTGTTTCTGCAGGTGATGGTAGAATTCAGTTCTGTTAATGTATTCAGATATCAGCATACAGAAAGGTTTGGTTCTGGAAGTTTATATGCTTATCTGAGTGAATGCAGCTACTCACTGCATGAATATCTTCTGTCTAAATGTAACTATAATTAAACCACAACCAATACTTAATCTAAACTAGAAATATGCCTATTTCCTTCTAGATCAACTACTTGGAATTTTTAGTGGAGATTCATGCTTGCTTTGTGTGTTCTGGTTCTCTCTTGTGTTAGTAACTTAAAATAGAGTGGAGGTAGTTACTCTGTTTTGTTAATGAAACCTGCTTTTCTTGACTACTTACTTGATCTTCAGAAACTGCCTTTATCAATTTTGTAAATTTCCTCCCTCTATGTAGGCCAGGAATCATGCATTTTTTCTTTATTTTTGAGGATGTGCAACCTCCTGGCATCTCATGTAATATTGGGATAGCTGTTTACTGCTCCTTTACAAAAAAAATAAGTTCTAATGGAAGTGCTCTTATATATTAAAAAAAATAAAATAAAATAAAAAAAGTTTAGTCTTTTTTTTATGTGATATAAAGGAGTTAAATATTTCTTAATATCTTAATATTCTTAATACATATTTCTGTCTTTTTCTTCTAGATAACTCTGCTGAAGCAGATTTGTGGTTGCTGAACAGTTGCACAGTAAAAAATCCAGCTGAAGACCACTTCAGAAACTCAATCAAGTAAGTTGAAACATGTCTCTCAAGATTGAATTATCAGTGAATGTGTACTTAAATTTTGTGAACTTCTATTTTCAATAGAAATGTAATTATGTATTTTAGAGAGAAAAAAAAGCCCATTCAGTGTGAATGCTACAGTGATAAATTCTCCAGAATGGATCTATGTAGGTTTTTTTTAGCTTGAATTACTTAGCTTGTGAGTACAGTTATCTAGGACAACTGTTGATCTGTTAGATGCTTCTCTGTTACTTTTCATGGTAATGTTATTTTCTTCTGAAGAGTTTATTTTTTTTTAAAATGAATTGCTAGGCTGTTTTTTTTATGATTCAATTTTACATAATCAATCTCTTCTAATTAAAAGTCTATATGGTACGTACTTAAAACTACTGTGTGTTTCCTTAAAAGGTGAATTTACTTGTCATTGACAGTAGTCTTCTGAAGGTTGTTTTGTTTCTGTAGCATTCCAATGATAATGATAAGTGTGACGTGGTAGTCTAGGCTTCTGTCACTGAGCTCTGTGGAGGTGTACTTGTAGTGTGGTTGTGCAGGATAAATAAATGTTTCAGTATGTTACTTGTAAATTTTTACCTTTATTAAGCAAGTGCAGATATTTGTGTAGTTACTTGTTTAGTGTGATACATTGCTGAAGGATGGTTTGTCAAAATCCATTTTGGTTAGAGGAACATATTTCATGCTCAGGAATTTAGAGAGGCCAGAGAAGCTTCTTGCGGTGCTGAAACACACCCTAGGGCTGTAACTTGGAATAGTTTGCCCACAGGTGGTGTGGTTAAAATCTCCTCCACCCATCAGAAGGCTTTGTTTCCTTGACTGCTAGTATTACACTTCATGATTATATTAGAATTTTTTTTTCCCCAAACTGTTGCAAAAACAAAACAAACAAACAAAAAAAAACAACCAAAACCAGAAACCCCAAATCCCTCTTCCCAGAATACTTCCAGTTAGTGCACTGGCTAACAGAACTGTTGACAGGATTTTTTTCCAGCTGTGGCCATCTTTCTCTTTTATTGATCATATGCCAGAATTGAATTGATGTGGTGTGCTGGTGTGTCCTTTAACCAGTAGAGTGGATTTGGATAAGGGTCTAAGTAAAAGCAAAGGTCTAAAAATATTTACTTGAACTTAGTTTCTCATGCTCTTTTAATGAAGCCAATACAATTTGTAGCCTGGGTTTATTCCTCTTTGTTCCCCGTATACTCTTTTCTTCTGTGACACACTAGTAATGAAATCATTCTTTGTTTCTTCTCTTCCCTGAAAGTTATTCCTTTCCTATAGCGTGCTTTATTTGTTTTATACTCTCAGGTGCTGGCATTTCCTGATGATGGAAATGGACAACTTTGATTTTTGTTTCAGGCTGTTCTTTATAATGCTCACTGAGTGTGGGTATGAGAATCATGTGTGTGTTCTAACATGTTTGAGGGATATTTAATTTTTCTGTTCCATCTCAGAAAATAGCAACTTACACTTTTATTGATTTCTACAATGAAGTGATGAAAACCTTGCATCTCTGAACAACAGGATGCTTCCCAAATACATCTTAAATTGTTACAGCAGCAAACTGTATATATGAAGCTTGGGTGATACAAAATTAGGTAATGTTGTGTTGTATCATTATATTGGTTTATAGTTTTGTTTTTCTTGAGTAACAAATCAAACATCTAGTGTGTGGGCTCTCAAAACAAAGATACTTAGAATAGGAAAATTAGTACTCAACACAGGAAGGGTCTTTCAAACAAAAACACTCTTGCCTGAAAGTGCTGCACAGCATTATGAATGTCATCATAACATATGAGAAAAGTATTTCAGTTTTGTTTATCCACTGCTATATTTTCTCGTATGTATTTTTCATGAGCAGTGATCAATGCTTGACTATACATGAACCAGCAGTGTGCCTGGGTGGCCAAGAAGGCCAACAGCATCCTGGCTTATGTAAGAAAATAGCATGGTCAGCAGGACTAGTGTTTGATTGTCCTCCTGTACTCAGTTCTAGTAAGGCCACACTTTGAGTACTGTGTTCATTTTGGGGCCCCTCACTATGAAAAAACCATTGAGGCCCTTGAGTATGTCCAAAGAAGAGCAACAAAACTGGTGAGAGGTCTGGAGCATAAGTCTTATGAGGAGTGGCTGAGAGAACAGAGGTTGTTTAGTCTGGAGAAGAGGAAGGTGTTCATGGGAGACCTTATTACCCTCTTTAACAACTAGAAAGGAGGTTGTGGTGTTGCGTGGGTTGGCCTCCTCTTGTACGTAATTGGTGATGTGATAGAATGAGAAGTACTGGCCTTCAGTTGTGCTGGGGAGGTTCAGGGTGGATCTTAGGATAAAATTCTCCGGAAGAGTGATCTGCCACTAGAATGGACTGTCTCATGGGTTGAGTCACCATCCCTGGAGGTGTTCAAGAAATGTTTACACCATAGGTGTTCAACCTTTTGGCGTGCCTGGACCACATTTAGTGAATAGAAATCATTTCAGGCCATGTGCATATATTTAGGTCACTCCAAAAGTAATGCCTCCTGTTTATTTCCGTGCAAATGACAACAGATAGGAAGATCATAGTAACACTATTTGGTAGAGCTAATTCTTAGCTATGAAACGTCACTTTTCAACATAATCACCACCATTTGTTATGTGTTTTTGCCAGAGATGAACAAGAGCCTGCATGCAGAGAAGGTGACCCACTATCACCACTGCTCAGATGCACCACCCACTGCATTACTGTGTTCACATTCAGTTTGGACTCTGTAAACATTCAGCAAGCATTGGTGAATGTTAATGGGTGCCATTTTTTCTGCATGGAGAAATTCAGTGACATACCTACCTTTACTTTCTACGTGCTTCCATGTCAGACACAATTTGTCAAACTGCCCCTCTGCTGCTATCTGTCATAAGCAAAAAAATGTAATTGATTGCTGGTAGGAAGTTTCAGTGTCTACTACCATACCACCACTATCCACCTCTGATGTAATGGGATAATACAATAAAACAAGAGGCATTATCTTCAGAGCTGCCCTCACAAAATAGAAAATAATTACTATATAAGCAACAAAACATTTTAATTTTAAATACTTCAAATTCTGCCCTGATGAGGCTTCACCTGGAGTATGGTGTCCAGTTCTGGGCTCCCCAGTACGAAAAAGACAGGGATCTCCTTGAAAAGTCCAGTGGAGGGTTACTAAGATGATAAAGGGTATGGAGCACCTTTTTTATGAGGAAAAGCTGAGAGACCTGGGTCTGTTCAACCATGAAAAAAAAAGACTCANCAGTGTCTACTACCATACCACCACTATCCACCTCTGATGTAATGGGATAATACAATAAAACAAGAGGCATTATCTTCAGAGCTGCCCTCACAAAATAGAAAATAATTACTATATAAGCAACAAAACATTTTAATTTTAAATACTTCAAATTCTGCCCTGATGAGGCTTCACCTGGAGTATGGTGTCCAGTTCTGGGCTCCCCAGTACGAAAAAGACAGGGATCTCCTTGAAAAGTCCAGTGGAGGGTTACTAAGATGATAAAGGGTATGGAGCACCTTTTTTATGAGGAAAAGCTGAGAGACCTGGGTCTGTTCAACCATGAAAAAAAAAGACTCAGAGGGGATCTAATCCATATCTATAAATATCTAAGGAGAGGGAGACAAAGGGACAAGGCTGGACTCTTCTCAGCAGTGTGTGGTGACAGGACATGGGGAAATGGCCACAAACTGAGGCATAGGAAGTTCTGCACGAATGTGCGTGGGAACTTCTTCACAGCGCAGTGACGGAGCACTGGCACAGGCTGCACAGAGAGGTGGTGGAGTCTCCTTCTCTGGAGGTGTTCCAGACCCGCCTGGACACCTACCTGTGCAACCTGGGCTAGGGAGCTGCTTTGGCAGGGGGTTGGACTCGGTGATCTCTAGAGGTCCCTTCCAACCCCTACAATTCTATGATTCAGTTTTCTTAAAACATTAACAAGAAAAAAAGACGAAAAAATAGAAAGTAAAACTAGAGGGGTATTTGAACGCGTTTTGGTGAAACAAGCACACCAGTTGTGTGATTTTGATGGTAGTGAGTTGTGATTGTTAGTGAGGTCTCAATGTATTCAGCAGAGATTTTTTGATAAAAGTTTACCCTACCCTTAAGAGGTTTAGAGTCAAAAATTGATGACGTGAATAAGGTGTGATTGTGAAGAATGTTTTCTTTGCTTAGCTAGGCATTATGAAGGGCCAGTACAGAGACATGATCAGACTAGTGAGTTGAATATCTCATAGCAACTCTCCACATTTCATTTGAAAATTTATATATTTGTATCAACAGAAAATGGCCGTAATAACTTTCTAAGTTATAAAACGTTTTATCAGTTTAACATTAGCCGATGACTTTTTTTTTTTAGTCTTGAAATTCCTGCCTGTGGGGTGTAATTGATGCAACCTAGGGACGGGAAGCCATTCAGAGAGACCTAGACAGGCTTGAGCAGCGGGTGCAGGTGAATCTCGTGAGGTTCATGAGAAACCTGAAAAAAACAAACCAACAACCTGAAAAGATATCCACAACCTTTGGAATTGCAGGTCACATCCCCTTTGCTTACAGACAGAAAAGGAACATACAGGACTTAGCTTAGCAGTTGACAAAACCATAATGTCCTCCAGTTTCTGGTCTCAAAAAAGAGCACAGTCCTGTGGGTCTTTCTGTGAAAGTGTAGTGCTTGAGGCACAGACACGACTACCAGTCAGAGGGCTGTGGGAGCCACAGCCACTACCAGTGATCCGACGGCTGCGGGTGGCACAGCTGTGGCCACCACTCAGGCTGCTACAGAAGACACAGACATAGGCACCGATAAGAGTGTCTAAGCAAATACTTTTTACTCTCCTGTGAACTGGAAGAGACCAAGACATTCCTGTTTTTTAGAAAATAATGTTCTCTCTTGCTGAGTTTTTGCACATCTGTTTCTTTGGGTGCAAAGAAGGGCAACAAGTCTGGTAAACAGCTTGGAGAATATGCCCTATGAGAGAGAGTGATGGCTCTGGAGCTGTTTAGTTTGGGGATATGAAGTCTGAGGGGAGACCTTATTGCTCTCTTGCAATATCTGAAAGATATTTACAGTAAGAGCAGGGTTGGTCTCTTCTCACTTGTCACAGAACAAGGGGAAATGGCCTTTAGTTGCACCAGGGTAAGTTTAGGTTCGATATAAGGAAGCGTTTCTTTACAGAAAGGGTTGTTAAGCACTGGAGTAGGTTCCCAAGGGAGGAGGTTGAGTCACCATCCCTGGATGTGTTCAAAATCCGTGTGGATGTGGTGCTTAGGGACATGATTTAGCAGAGGATTGTTATTAGGGTAGTACAGTTAGGCTGTAGTTAGACTCACTGGTCTTTGAGGTCTTTTCCAACCTGTGTAATTATATGATTCTGTGTGGCCTACAGGCTGTGGGTTGGAGATGCCTGGTTTTTATATTGTACTAAGATATATGCTTCAGGGGGGAAATAGTGATGTTAGGTGGTTGGTTGTACTGGACGATCTTGGAGGTCTTTTCTAACCTTGCTGATTCTGTCATGCTATGAAATGTTTGCACTGAATGTGCAGTTTATCTATAGCTCGTATAAGTCAACACTCTTTCTGAATTCATATGTAGCTCTTACAAACTGTTCGCTCTTTAGCAGTTAAAGCTGCTGAACTGGGGTTGTGATATGTAGGACGTGGAGCTGCCTGAAGACCATTAGCACATGGATAGGAATTGAGAACATTTATTATAGATTTTATTTGTCATTGGCTACTTTTAAAGTAAAATTAAAAAGGTAGTCAATAGTAATAAAATATTTCCAGTGTAATTATGTAAAAAGCTACAGCAAGTAATTTCTATCATGACTTATACTTTTGAAGACTAAGATAATCATGTAAGGCAAATTACTTGGCGAAAGAAAAATTATATCTTGAGTAAGTAAATAATTAAAAAGAAACAAGACTAAAGCATGAATCTAACATTAATGAAAGGATGTAAGGTAATGAATACCAGGGGGAGACAGTCCACATTCAGTGTAGTGAGGCTCAGTTACATTGCAGTCAGCCTGTTCTAATGCAAGTATGTTATTTTATCATAGAATATTCGTTATTCCCAGCCCTGGCTTCAGTGATTCTAGAAGTGTAACTTTGTGGCTTAGGATGAAAGCACTTGTGATGAGAGGTTTGCCAGTTGCTTTTGTGAGTAAGATTTGACATTGATAGGAGTAGTTTATCTGTTGTTTAAATGGCTCCAATCTGTAGTTGTTATGGAACTGAAACATAAGCTTCTTGGAATAGGAAAGCAAGAACTTGAAGCAGTTGCTGAAGAGGGAGACATAAAGGCAAGGGAACATGTATATGTGATGGAAGTTGTGCAGTCTACAAGCAATTGCTTATCATGTAGTATACACAGAAATCAGTTATGTCCCTTTGTGTATCCCAGTAGTATATGTAGTATACATAGTGCTACATAAAATCAGGAAATGATTGGGGTTGTTGGGACCTCTAGTGATCCCTGTTCAAAGAATTGACAAGTGGACAGGCAACTGAGGGCTGTGTGTAAGTGTGGAAACTTCGCAAACTGTGAGCAATTTGTTGGAGTGCTTTACCAACCTTATAGTAGAAAAGGATAGTCTTAGGAGTAAACGTAATTTCTTGTATTTCAGTTTGTGTTTGTGCCCTCTTGTCTTGTCTAGGCATCACTGTGAGGCATCGGACTCATACGGCTTCAGTGTTTTATCACTTCCCCTCCTCCTCAGGTATAGATACAGATAGATGATTCCTTCAAGCCTTCTTTTACCCAGGCTGAACAGTCTGAGCTCTCGCAACCTCTCTTCATAAGTCACATCTTTCAAAATTTCACTCACCTTTGTGACCCTTCATTGATCCCATTTTGTTCTACTGTGCCCTCATCTCACCTGTACTGATAGCCCAGAGGTGGACCCAGCACTCCATGTTTATCTCACAGGGTAGAGGTAAGGATCACCTCCCTCAGACTGCTGGTAATTATTTGTCCTAGTGAACTCCAAGAAGCTGTTGGTGTAATTTCTCACAGGGGCTCATGGTTACATGCACTGGGATCCCCTCAGGTCCTTTGCTGCAAAGCTGCATTATAGAGTGTTGTCCCCACTGATCTGTCTTGCTGCACAGACTTGTTCCTCCTTTGGTGCAGGACTTCACAATTCCATTTGTGGAACTTCATGGTGCTTACACATTACATTAGTTTAAACAAATCTAATTTTCACTAAAGTTGGCTCTGAAATATTTTCTATAAAGAAAATAATTTGCTTGGATTAGTTAGTGTTTACTGCAGGTGAGTGTTCTGCTTGTCTTACAATGAATTTACTATTTTTGGCTAGGATTTTAGAAATAGCTTTCTGTTCTGAAGCTCCTTTTTCTGTAGAGAGTTTATTTTTTGGTGGTGATGGACAAGTATTTTGTGTTCTAGCAGGTAGCTGCTGCTGGGTAATAGAAGCTTTTGGAAAGGTCGTGGTTTGTTGCATCCCTCTGATCAGCTTTTTTCTAATGCCAATGTAATTGGTTTCCATGAAAAACAACTCTCTACCTATGTCTGTTATTGCAGTCTTAAGTGTCTGTGAATCCTAAGTGGGTTGTTTTATTATTGGTCTTTGGCCTTGTGCTTTGCAATTTGAATTTTTTCCAAGTCCCAAGCATAAGAGATGTCAGGTAGTTCCAGTATCAGATTTGCTTTTACTAATTGCATGTCTGTCTTTTAAGATATGTATAAAAGAGATTTTAACAGCTTTTCCTTTTCTCTACATGAGTCCAGCGTAATCTCTTCTCTTAGCCTGAACGAGAAGGATAATCAGAGGATTTTGAAATTACTGATTGTTGCCCATCAGTCATGGTCAAGAAGATAAGACTAGACCTCAGACAGGCTGAGGAAAGTGAATGCTGTTCTTCTGCAGAGGAGGCCAACTGGACACTGCAACAAAGTGTGAGACAGTCATCCTTCTTTTGCTATGATCGTGTGACCTGCCTGGTGGATGAGGGAAGGGCTGTTGATGTGGTCTACCTAGACCTCAGCAAAGCCTTTGACATTGTCTCCCACAGCATTCTCCTGAAGAAGCTGTCAGTCCATGCCTTGGACATTGTTTGTACGCTGTACACTGTTTGCTGGGTAAAGGACTGGCTGGATGGCAGGGCACAGAGAATGGTGGTGGATGGAATCATATCCAGGTGGTGATTGGTCGTGACTAACATTCCCAAGGAGTTGATACTGGGGCCTGTCTGGTTCAGTATATTTACCGATGTCCTGGATAAGGGCATTGAGTGCACCCTCAGTAAGTTTGCAGATGACACAAAGTTAGGAGGAAATGTCAAACTGCCTGGAGGTAGGGAGGGCCCTGCAGAGCGATCTGGTCAGGCTAGATCACTGGGCAGAGGCCAGTGGGATGAAGTTCAGTAAGACTAAATGCCCGGTCCTGCGCTTTGGTCGCCACAACCCCAGGCAACACTACAGGTTTGGGGAAGAGTGTCTGGAAGACTGTATAGAGGACATGGACCTTAGGGTATTGGTCAACACCTGACTGAACATAAGCCAGCAGTGTGCCCAGGTGGCCAAGAAGGCCAATGGCATCCTGACTTCTATCAGAAATAGAGTTGCCAGCAGGAGCATGGGAGTGATTGTTCCTCTGCACACAGCCCTGGTGAGGCCACACTTTGAATAGTGTGTTCAGCTTTGCGCCCCTCACTACAAGAAAGACATTGAGGCATGTTCAGAGAAGGGCAGTGAAGCTAATGATGGGTCTGGCACATAAACGTTAAAAGGAGCGGCTGAGGCAGCTGGAATTGTTCAGTCTGGAGAAGTAGTTCAGGTGTGACCTTATCTGTCTCTACAACTACCTGAAGGGAGTTTGTGCTGAGGTGGGGCTTGGCCTCTTCTTGCACATAACTGGTGATATGACGGGAGATACTGGCCTCAAGTTTTGCCAGGAGAGATTCAGACTGGATGTTAGGAAATACTTCTTCTCTGAGAGTGGTCAGGTGCAGGAACTGGCTGCCCACAGGGGTGATTGAGTCACCGTTCCTGGAAGCGTTCAGGAAACTTTTAGGTGTTGTACTGAGGGGCATGGTTTAGTGGAAAGTATTGGTGGTAGGTGGACAGTTGGACTTGGATGATCTTGGAGATATATTTCCAACTTTGGTGGTTCTATGATACTGGATAGAAATCTAGGAGCAAATTCTCTTGGAACATTTCTGGGAGACATGGAGGAGAAGGTTGTTGAAAACAGCCAACATGAATCAATTAAGGCTAAATTATGCCTATTTAGTTGCCTTGTATGATAAAATGACTAATTTGCAAATGAGTGAAGAGTAACGGATGTCATTTTAATTATAGGGAGAACACTAATACTGTGTCCTGCTATAATCCAACTGTGTCCAAGTTGGAATGTAATAGTCTGATAAGTAGACATCCAGTTAGAAAACTGAGTGGATGTTTGGACTCAGAGGGTTGTGGTTAACAGGTCACATTCTACTTTGAGACAAGTAGTGAGTACCATGGGCATCTCTCCAGTGCTCCTTGGACCTGTCCTGTTTAATGTCTTTGCCAGTGACCTGGAGGAGGCAATGGAAGGCTGGCTTATACAGTTTGCAGATAGCACAAATTTGGGGAGGCCATTTCATGTGCCTGAGGGCAGAGTTACCATTCAGAGCAGTCTACCCACAAAAGGTAGGCTTGTGCCTAGGAAGAAGGGAGTTGGAACGGAGATCTGATTTTGGTTTATTTTTTAATTATCGAATTGTTTAAAGCTCTTATAATCCAGTGAACTAAGTGGTAGAGTAAAAGGCATTAACACTTCTGCTTGCGACATGATTTCTCTTAATCTATTGCTGTTGTTGCTGTTATGTACAGAAGGAGATTAGTCTTTAATAACTACAAAAGGTTGCTTGGAGGGAAGAGATAGGAAAATTTTTTTGCTGCTTTTCATCTTCGTAAGTGAAAATAACCCCAGAGGAAGACATTTTTTCTTTCGTTAACAATTGTGTATTAAATTTATATTATTCATTTAGTGCAAATCAAACTTTTGTTTCTGTGAGCCACAAAAAAAAAAAAAAAAGGCAACCAACCCCAGAAAAATAGAATTCCAAGAATTCCACACCAAATTAAAATAGTGTTACCACATCTTTTAAACAATCTTTATGCTTTTTGCTTTTACTAATTCATTTCCAGCGTAAAGATAGACTGCGACTTGTACTTGCTTATACTTTCAGTACAGTGAAGTTTAAACTGGAGTACCTCTGGAAGAGGAAACTATGCTATTTCAGTACATTTTATAGGTCCTGTTAGCATAAGGTGATTATTTCCACTGTGTTTGAGATGAGTATTAAAGTATTATAACCTTGCTGTTTATTGCATTTTTTATAAGCAGTATGTTGCTCTGAGTTGGAGCATTTCTGTCTGAGTACTTGACAGGATAGCTCTAAGAACTGTAGTTAAGAGTGGTGCTCTGTGAATAATGTTATTGAGAGACATGTTATGCCTGGCTACCAACAGGCATAGTCAGCATGGATTCACAAAAGGAAAGTCTTGTCTTAGTATTTTGATCTTCAACAATCTTATGTTGAACTGGAAATCTTCACTAGAAACATAACGATCTGGAATATTTAAAATATAGGAGAAATGTACTCAGAAAATGTTTCTCAGAGTCTGTATGTGCAAGATTAGAAGAAGCTATAGTGTTGTTGCAAAGCAATGTATTTCTCAACAACAAGTAAATTCTGTTGAAGGTGTATATTTAAGTTCATAGCAACTGCTGTATATTTAAGTTCTTACCAGTGGGTTATTGCAATTAAAAAACTAACGTGCCTAGAATGGTTGAAATTCTTTTGGAAGTAAGTAAGAAATGATCACCATGAACAGGAGACTGGAGCCATATGTTACACCATAGTTAGAGAGCTACTGTGTGTAAACTACTATTTTTTTTGTTAACACTTTGAATGTTGTAATGCATTCCTTTCTTGTCTCAGGCTGATAGAAGACACAGCTGTAGGTGATGTATTTGTTAGTGAAAGGCTTTTTGCGACATTTGTGTGCATTCCCATTCTTGTACCTATCTCTGACATAAAAGAAGAGCATAATGCTCTGTAAAATCATCATACATACATAAACGCTCATCCTCCATCCATGTCTACAAACTATCAGCTCTTTCTCTTTCCTTCGACTGCTCTTTGGCTATTCTTTGCATAGCACCAAGGATGATCTGGCTTTAATTTCCCCTCACTCACTGGGAGTTTGACTGTATTTTTGTGCATGCAATCTCACATACTTACTATGAAACATTCTAGAGAACTGGTTAAGTGTGTGCTTTTCTTCAGACTTTGTTGTTATGTTTTTTCCTTGTTTCTGAAGAAAAGCTTTGGACTGAGTTCTGAAATAATAACATTCCAGTCTGTTGATAACCTGGAGCTTCATAATCTTGTTAATTACGGGATTCTGCATTTATTGACATCCTAAATTTTATGTTGTAATGTACTGATCAATAACATTCTTTTTTTGTCAGTGGGTAACTGAGGTAGTCATGCAGAAATTTGGGCTGTTTTCCAGTATTCCCAAGTTACATTTGTATGCAACTGTGTAATTTTTTTTGTTTGTTTTTATATTGTTCTTATATTTTACAAACATCAATCAGAGCGTAGCTTGTGTACGGTTCTTTGAGGAAAAAAAAACACCATCATTTTGGAATGTTATTGGGATAGGAATGGGAAAAAATTTCTTGTGCTTTTCATCACTGAATTAAAGATAGCAGGTCACTAACAATGTGCATACTGATCTGTACAGACCACAGGATTGAAGGTTTTAGTGATCTCTTTGGTAGAAAAAATTAGGGTAAAAAAGACATGAACAAGGAAGAAAACCACAAATTTTCAGTCTTGTCCAATGTTGCAAAGACGTTAATATGTCTTGTTTTTTAGAATGTGAAAATTGAAATGCCAGCTGAATTCTTAATATCTTATAAGTTAATAGAGCAAAAATATGTACTTACAAGGACGGTATTTATTTGCTTCATTATTTAAGTATATTGTGTTTTTTTGTTTGTTGTAATATGAATTAAATACAGTATTAAAATATTTCTTGAGTAACTTGTTTTTTAATCCAACAGTTTATAGGTTTACAGTAATAAGTGTTTGCTCTTCATCTTGTGGTTTCCATTTCTGTTTCACAGAAGATACCACTTAAGCATGACTGTTGCAAAATTTTTAGTTAAGCTGTTGTGAAATGCTGCTCAATGGTTTTCAGTTATTGGAGAAAGAACACTTAATTAGAATATACCATGCATTGCGTACTTGCTGTTGTCATCCTTTTTCGATGCTGTGTTTAAGATGCAGTGTGCCTTGACAGAATTTCTTGTGACTATTGGTCAGAAACCATAAAATGACATTGTCTTATTCTAAGAAAATTGTCAGTGAGTATGTTTTTATCAAGTACATGGGCTGTAACTAATGGCTTCTAAAATCCTGTATTGTATTGTATTGAGTGCACGAAGTTTCCAGCTGGAGTCTGTTGCTTGGTGCAGTATTTTTGTGTGAAGAAACTAAAACAGATAGAATTGCCACATTGCTCCTTTGTCTTCTTTCGCTGTACTGGAAATGTACTGGTCGTTCAGCTGATATCAGCTTCACCATCTGCCAGAGATTCTGTATTGCTTTGTGACTTGCAAATGGCAAGTGGCAGGATAGAGTACAACTCTATCTTCTTGGAATATATCTTGAGTAGCTCTAGTAGTGAGTGATGCAACTTTCTCCTTTCTTTCAGTTATCATCCCTGATGGTGAAAAGCTGTTGAAGTAACACAGCTTTTGTGCTCTTTTTTTAACTGTTGTTTCAGCAATGAGGATTTGGGGGATCTGGTTCATACATTTGAAACAGAATTAGGAAATCATAGCACTGGCATGTGGGGGTTTTGTTTACTTTCAGTGCTGATTTGTAATGCTTTTTTTAGTATTTCCTCTTGGTTTCTAACTTTGGTATGTTTACAGCAGAGTGAGAAATGTTTTCAGTATGAAAATTTGTTTTCTGCTTTGCCTAGCTTGAATGATAACAAAAACTTTATTGTATGCGTTAATAAGGTTATCTTTTCCTCAATATTCAGATCTGAAGTTGTATGATAGGATGCTGTCCTACTGACAGACAGTAAATTTGGAGGTCGTAATTGTTTTTAAGGAATCTTTTCTCTTGCAGTCGTGTAGGGACACTGACTCGTTGACCCTACTGGTACTATCAGTGGTACTATTGCTCAAGGCTGTTGGGATAAATATGCTTCCTGACCTTACAGTGAGTGCTTTTAATAATGCTGCTATTAGGACAGTTTCTTAGTTTCAGTTGGGATGGAGTAGTTTTTCTTCATAGTGTCTAGTATGATGCTTTGCTTTTCATTTAGGTGAAAACCAGTGTTGATAACACACCAATGTTTCTAGTTGTTGCTGAACAGTGCTGTACAGAGCCAGGGATGTTTTGTTTTTTTCAGCTTCTCCTGGTCCCCTGACAGCAAGGTAAGTGGTGGAGGTGCAAGGAGCTGGAAGCAAACAGAAGCAGGATGGCTTACCTAAACTGGCCACAGAGATATGACATCATATGGAAAAAAAAGTTTGAAAAAAAGGGGATGCTTGGAAGGCTGCCTGTCCGTGGTTGAAGATTAGCTGGGTATCGACCAGGGGTGGTGGGCAGTTGTTTGTGCATCACTTGTGTGTGTATGTATATGTATATTATACTAATATATTAGATATAATTATATATATTATTATATAAACGTAATTAATAGAGCATGTTTCTATACTGATCCCTGAAGGACTGCACTTGTCACTGATCTTCACCTGGACCATATTAGTCAGCAATGATAATTCCCTTAGTGAAGCCATGTTGGTCTATCGCCAATTACCTCTTTGTTTTCCAGCATAATTTCCAGGAGGATCTACTCCATGATCTTGCTGGGCACAGAGACTCTCTAGCCTGTAATACCTTGTATCTTCCTTTTAGCCTGTTTTAAAATGANTCTAGTTGTTGCTGAACAGTGCTGTACAGAGCCAGGGATGTTTTGTTTTTTTCAGCTTCTCCTGGTCCCCTGACAGCAAGGTAAGTGGTGGAGGTGCAAGGAGCTGGAAGCAAACAGAAGCAGGATGGCTTACCTAAACTGGCCACAGAGATATGACATCATATGGAAAAAAAAGTTTGAAAAAAAGGGGATGCTTGGAAGGCTGCCTGTCCGTGGTTGAAGATTAGCTGGGTATCGACCAGGGGGGGTGGGCAGTTGTTTGTGCATCACTTGTGTGTGTATGTATATATATATTATACTAATATATTAGATATAATTATATATATTATTATATAAACGTAATTAATAGAGCATGTTTCTATACTGATCCCTGAAGGACTGCACTTGTCACTGATCTTCACCTGGACCATATTAGTCAGCAATGATAATTCCCTTAGTGAAGCCATGTTGGTCTATCGCCAATTACCTCTTTGTTTTCCAGCATAATTTCCAGGAGGATCTACTCCATGATCTTGCTGGGCACAGAGACTCTCTAGCCTGTAATACCTTGTATCTTCCTTTTAGCCTGTTTTAAAATGAGGATTATTTTTTTCCCTTTTCAAGTTGTTGAGAATTTCACTGGACTGACAAGGGTTCTCAAATATGGTAGATAGCGACTTAGCATCTTCCAGTTTCCTTAGAACCCTTGAATGCATCTCATCAGGTCCTGTAGATTTGGGCACCTTCAGGTTCCTCTGATGATCTCCAACAGTCGGCAGTTCTTCATTCTCCCAGTCCCTGTGTTCGCCTTCTGTGATGTGGGTGGTGTGGCTAAAGCACTTGCCAGTGAAGGCTGAGGCAAAAATGTTGGATAACAAANTCTAGTTGTTGCTGAACAGTGCTGTACAGAGCCAGGGATGTTTTGTTTTTTTCAGCTTCTCCTGGTCCCCTGACAGCAAGGTAAGTGGTGGAGGTGCAAGGAGCTGGAAGCAAACAGAAGCAGGATGGCTTACCTAAACTGGCCACAGAGATATGACATCATATGGAAAAAAAAGTTTGAAAAAAAGGGGATGCTTGGAAGGCTGCCTGTCCGTGGTTGAAGATTAGCTGGGTATCGACCAGGGGTGGTGGGCAGTTGTTTGTGCATCACTTGTGTGTGTATGTATATGTATATTATACTAATATATTAGATATAATTATATATATTATTATATAAACGTAATTAATAGAGCATGTTTCTATACTGATCCCTGAAGGACTGCACTTGTCACTGATCTTCACCTGGACCATATTAGTCAGCAATGATAATTCCCTTAGTGAAGCCATGTTGGTCTATCGCCAATTACCTCTTTGTTTTCCAGCATAATTTCCAGGAGGATCTACTCCATGATCTTGCTGGGCACAGAGACTCTCTAGCCTGTAATACCTTGTATCTTCCTTTTAGCCTGTTTTAAAATGAGGATTATTTTTTTCCCTTTTCAAGTTGTTGAGAATTTCACTGGACTGACAAGGGTTCTCAAATATGGTAGATAGCGACTTAGCATCTTCCAGTTTCCTTAGAACCCTTGAATGCATCTCATCAGGTCCTGTAGATTTGGGCAC
>VXAB01004727.1:0-142385 GCA_013399175.1 Odontophorus gujanensis | reverse complement strand
TCTAGTTGTTGCTGAACAGTGCTGTACAGAGCCAGGGATGTTTTGTTTTTTTCAGCTTCTCCTGGTCCCCTGACAGCAAGGTAAGTGGTGGAGGTGCAAGGAGCTGGAAGCAAACAGAAGCAGGATGGCTTACCTAAACTGGCCACAGAGATATGACATCATATGGAAAAAAAAGTTTGAAAAAAAGGGGATGCTTGGAAGGCTGCCTGTCCGTGGTTGAAGATTAGCTGGGTATCGACCAGGGGGGGTGGGCAGTTGTTTGTGCATCACTTGTGTGTGTATGTATATATATATTATACTAATATATTAGATATAATTATATATATTATTATATAAACGTAATTAATAGAGCATGTTTCTATACTGATCCCTGAAGGACTGCACTTGTCACTGATCTTCACCTGGACCATATTAGTCAGCAATGATAATTCCCTTAGTGAAGCCATGTTGGTCTATCGCCAATTACCTCTTTGTTTTCCAGCATAATTTCCAGGAGGATCTACTCCATGATCTTGCTGGGCACAGAGACTCTCTAGCCTGTAATACCTTGTATCTTCCTTTTAGCCTGTTTTAAAATGAGGATTATTTTTTTCCCTTTTCAAGTTGTTGAGAATTTCACTGGACTGACAAGGGTTCTCAAATATGGTAGATAGCGACTTAGCATCTTCCAGTTTCCTTAGAACCCTTGAATGCATCTCATCAGGTCCTGTAGATTTGGGCACCTTCAGGTTCCTCTGATGATCTCCAACAGTCGGCAGTTCTTCATTCTCCCAGTCCCTGTGTTCGCCTTCTGTGATGTGGGTGGTGTGGCTAAAGCACTTGCCAGTGAAGGCTGAGGCAAAAATGTTGGATAACAAAGTTTCCTGTTTCCTTCCAGAGAGTGCCTGCATTTTTGCTAGTCTTCCTTTAATTGCTGGCTTACTTACAGAAGATTTTCTGTTGGGTTTGATATCTCTGGTCAGATTCTATTATCATTTTAACAGGGCTTCAGCTTTGCTAACCAGATCCCTGGCAGCTTGGACTTCTTTCTGTACTTCTTCCAGGTTATGTATCCTTGTTTCTACCTTCTGTAGGTTTCCTGTTTGTGTTTGTCCAGGAGCTTCTTGTTCATCCACATAGTCCTTGAGGACATTTTGTCTGACTTTCTCTTTGTTGGAATGTATCGCTCTTGAGCTTGGATGAAGCGATCCTTGAATATTAACCAGTTTCCTTGGATACCTCTTCCCTCCAGGGCTTCACCCATGGTACTCTACCAAGCATATCCCTGAAGAAGCCAAAATCTACTCTGTTGAAGTCCAAGTAGTTAGATGGCTGTGTGCCCTCCTCCCTTCCCTCAGGATTCTGAACTCTACCACTTCATGGTCATCACAGCCAAGGCTGCCCTTGAGCTTCACATTCCCACCATCCCTTTCTTGTTGATGAGAACAAGGTTCAGGTGAGCACCTCTGCTCATTGGCTCCTGTACCACTTGCAGAAGGCATTGTGAACCACAATCCAGGAATCTCTTGGATTGCTTGTGCCCTGCTGTGTCCCTCCAACATATAGCTGGGTGATTGAAGTACCCCTGGAGGACCAGGACTTAGAAATTTGAGGCTGTCTGTAGAAGGCTTTCTCCTAGTCAAGTGGCCTGTAGACCTCCAGTATAATGTATTTTCTTTTAGCTGAGAATGGTACTGACTGAAGGCGAAGTCATACTCTTCAGATCAGAACTCTGTATATCACTTGTTGCTTTTGAACATTAGTAAATTGGTGAAAGCTTACGTTCTGTCTTCACTGTTGTCCTGCTTTCCTTTAATGACTACTGCTACTGTGATGAGACGAGTATTGGAAGAACAGTCTGGTATTGCTTAATTCTTTCAGAAGTGTCAACAAGCAAGACTTGTTAATTTGGTTTTGGAGTAATGGGTAATGCCTTCGATGAAATCCCATTGGGTTTGTTTCTAAGGCATGTGTTATTAAACTTCACTTTCAGTTTTCTTCATGTAACAATTAAAAACCCTAGAAAAAGAAAACAATTCTAACTTCACTTTTTTGCAGTAATGGAGTTCAGTTACCTATTTTTACTTGAAATATTGTGTCTGCTGAGAACTCTCAACCTCTGGGACTTTCAAGGTGCACCGTGTTGATCTGTGATCACTAAGAAGATGCTGTTTCCTTTCCTGCTTAGGCATAGTTTTAAGCTTCTATTTTTGTCAGCTCTTGTTCAAATCAACATTAATAGGGCTGTTTTCCAGGATGTCTCTGCAGGTGGGGAAAGTAAAAGTATTGTTAGTGGGGCTGGTGAATGGAGTACAGTGCCAGTAAAAAAGAACGTGCTTGTGTTTCTATGTCTACAATTTTAAGAATTGTAGGAGACAAGTATTGAAATTAAACAGCTATTTTCAATTAAAACATTTCTCCATGACATCATATTTTTAATTCTCCATATATTTTCCCAGAAACATATGCACAATTTTTCTTGTTAGGGACTACCACCTTGGAGACGTTGTAAGGTTTATATCCTCGCTTAACACTCAAAATTGAAAATATTTCAGATGTGAGGGAATACTGATAAGGTAATACTGATAAGGTAATTAAAACACGCAAAATCTGCTGAAAGTATTGTGACATGCTATTAGACCCAAGTTACTATTGTGCTCTGATCCTTTATTTAATATTATTGATATTTGAAAACCACTGGTGTATTTTTTTTCCCATTTAGCTGCATCTGTCCTCTTAGCTCACTTATGAGGAGCAATTCACAAATAATCTGTAGATGATTTTTCATAAAAGTACAAGAAGAAGCACATTGAAAATCTTGATTCAGTCATTTATGAAGAGGTCTGTAAAGTTTAGTATAAGCTTAGTGGCTGACGTAAATTGATCTCAAGGCATATATCTCTGAAATACACAGCAGCAGTCTTATGTCTACAATTTAGAATTTGGATCTCAAAGTAAAATTTCTGCAAAAGGTGCAAACAGCTAACTGCTCCTTGGCTGTTAAGTTCCTATAACTGTTATTAATTCAGAAACACTGGCAAAAATAGTTAAAAATGTCTTGTCAGATAAGAAGCAGAAACTAATTAATTCTGGGTTTGGGAAGGTGAAATAAATGTCCTAGTTAATCAGTGTTAAGCTGGTGGCAACCTATTATGTCAGATGATCATGGGGAATAGACGTGTGGTCTGTTTTGCTTGCAAAGTGTTTTTTTATTTTTGTTATGTATTCTAAAATAAATACTAAGCAACTTTCAATAATATTTTCCATGGCACTACTTATTTTGAAAAGTATATCTGATAGTATTTCAAAGCTCACATCCTTCACTACCTTTTGAAAATAAGTAAATTGTGCAATTTCTTACATTTTTTTTAGTAGTAGTCTTAGAGAAGAATTTCAAAATTCAATGCAATGCTTGGAGGATTTGTTCCTTTTTTTAAACGTTTGATGGATGTTAGAATAAGAACCCATTGTGAACCTTAGTATATTGGTAAAAGATAATTGCGTGGTAAGGATATAAATTGCTTCTAATCAGGAGCAGGTGATTTTTCTTGTAATTGTTCCCATAAAATATGCTCAAAGGCTACTTTTACCAGTAAATGATGCCTAGCTAAATATTCAACAGATTTATTAAAATAAATAAATTATGCAGACAAACATTTTAATAAGAATGTTTCTTTTCTACTTGTATTTCATGCCTAGCACAGTGTCATAGGAAAGTATTACAGAAGCCAACATCTAAAAACAGGATAGTGAATTTGGAATATGAATGTTGATGTCTACTTTGTTAAGTACAGAATGACCAAGAGGAGAGAAAACATAAACCAAAGAAATCTTGTTCTATTCTATAAGTGTTTTATTGTACTGTGGCCATTTTGCCTGGAGTCTGATGGCTTAAACTAATGGTGTTAAGTTGAATTATGCTAACTCCTGCACAACAAAAATATCTCTTACCTAAGGTGTTGCTGCTTCTGTATTGGATGTTATTGCCCCTGCAGCAGAATTAATAGAAGAAAAGCCCGTATTAAATTTACTTCGTTTTCTTTGATTCTTTTAAGCAGTTCTTTAGTCTTCCATATCAAACAATAAAATAAAGAGAAGGAGGAGTTTTTAGAGAAAAATTTAGAAGTTTAGAGGGAACTTTGGAAGATTTTGAAGTTGAGGACTATGTTCATTTGCTGCACTTTGTATCAAGTTTTATTTGTCTTAGAATTTCAAACCAAAAGCTTTGAGCAGTGACCATCTCTGCACAGCCTTGGCTTAGTAACTTTTCCTTACCCTTCTGTGTATGTGTGCGTGCAGCTAAAATGCACATTACTGAATTTTGGAAAATCAAGTACTCCAAAGTATCTAACTAAAGAGTGCAGCCATATCTTTTTTGCCTTATGGCAATTCTTATAATATGATCACAAGGTGTTTTTTACTGAAGGTTATTGTCATATTCAGTGCTGTGATGAAGTTTTGTGATGATGCAAGTTTTGAGGTGATATTTATTGCTAGTTGAAAACATACAGACAATTTTGTCAGGGCAGAATTTTTAATTACTTTATGACTTTTCCCTACTTCAAATCACTACAATATGGAAATGCTTCACACAAAAGGATTAATTTGCTTTTCACAGTTTTCTTTGTGTTCAGAACTTGCGATATTCCTTATCTTATCCCACCTTAGAGTGGGAATCCCAAGTTTACACATCCAGTGTTAAACTCTCCAAGTGGTGATGCATCTGAACATTCACTTGTAGCTGTGAGCTACCATGTCCCGTGTCTGTTGATGACAACTGCTTCTGCAGATCAGATGAAGTGAGGGTAGAGCTTTCCCAAGGAGAGCAAGAAACAGTTTAGGTGTATAAATGAATTCTGGATCAGAAGCGTGTTCAAAGTGAGTTGTGATTTTCAGTGGTTTGTTTGTTTGTTGACTTTGCTGATTTGTTTCATTTTCATTTTACAAATATGGGAAGTCTATCTTGTAAATTGAATGAGACTAGAGTCCTGAGAAAAATGTATGACCCTGCATCCTTGTCTTAGAAATGCACTGTGATTAGACTTGAAGTAGGAACTGATCATGTGTAAAGATGATCTCACCTTTGGCATGTTAGCATTTTCAGCATTTGACTTTGCAGCCTATATAATATTTTTTTTTACCTCAGTTTTGTGTGCATAATTTCCTAGGTTTGAAAACTGGCTGACAGCAATTTGATATCTGATACTGTACTGGCAGTACTGTGCATCACAGGAACCTTTATTTGAGGCTGTGAAGACCCCTCTTCTCTGGTTCTCATCTGTGCTGCATTCGTGTTGTCCAAATTAATCTATTGCTTGAAGAGTATTGATTCAGTAATGAGTACAGTGGATGCAGGGGCTCTATGGATACTTGGGTTGCAGACTGTTGCATTCTGAGTTGTTTGCAGTGAAACTTGTTTCGAGGTACACCCAGAGCAGTCAGACTTAATGGTTTGGGTTGGAAGGGATGTTTAAGATCATCTAGTTCCAACCCCCTGATATAGGCAGGGACACCTCCCTATAGACAAGATTTCTCAAAGACCCATTCATCCTGGCCTTGAATGTTTCCAGGGATGGGGCATCCACAGGTTCACTGAGCAGCCTGTTCCAGTGTCTCACCACTCTCACAGTAAAGAATTTATTCCTAATATCTAATCTGTTCTTGAAGAATTTAGTTAAATTGTTATCTTCTGCCCAGCTAGAACACCTGCAGTTTTTAAGAAGTCTGTGCACTGGCTAAATTTGATCCCTTTTTCTTTGCACTGTCAGAATGCTCTTCTCTCATAAAAGTATATTCTGTTGCCCATTTCAAAATTTGGCTACTGAAATGAGGTGTTAATAACTTTTAAGAAATCTTTGGCAAAATACCAGGTATTTATTCTGATTCTTGGAAGAGTGTTATGGTTTTTAGAGAGCTGTGATTTCATGTTGAAGTTTCCAGATTCAATTTGTCACTTGGGAAGCTTCAGCCCATAGTGGAGTAGAGGGACTGAGCAGAAGAAAAAGGTGCTGGCCAAATGTTAGAATAAACTTTTTGCGAGTAGTCTAAGAAAGTGAATAGAAATTGATTTTAGTTTGGCAATCCTGAAATTCTTTGTAAGTGACAAATAATAGAATGATTGTATTTCTACAATGAAAAGTGTTGAAGTACGTAGTACTGAATGTTCAGTGATTTTGATAAAGGAAAACAAAATGATTTAGGCGTAATAAAATGATCCAAAGGGTAAATTACAGCCATGAATTAATCTTGTGACTTGTCTGTTAACAGTTTAGTGCTGTGAGCTCCAAATGTACTCAGGCAAATTGCAGGTGTGCCTGTGAGTGAGAAGTGGCACAGTCTGAGGTGGGTGCTGTTCTTCCTGGTAGCTACGTTCAGCAGATGTTGTACCAAGTGTACAAAGATGTAAAGCCTTCCATCCACTCTCCTTTCTTGCCTCCGCTCCGAGTGAATTTTGAACCAAACTGTTTCACAGGTGGTGTAGGATTATAATCAGGGTTATTTTCTTGCAGATGGAGATGGAGTTACCAGATACGCTTTATCTACCAAATGTCAATGGCTTCTTAAGAAAATAGTTCTGTGCCTTCAGGGCTGGAGTTTTATAACTGAGTGGAATAGGTAAAGATGAACAAACTGCATTTTAAAATCATCTTGGTAATTACAAACTGGATAATTCAGTGTGAGCAGCAGCAGCTTGAAATGCTAAGCATGATGAACAAATTTTTGTGGTCCTTGTAGCTTATGAAATGGTTGAAGAAACCTTGGTGGGTTCTGATTTTACCCTGAACTTTTTAAACCATCACACCATGGCAGGGGGGTGGGATTAGATGATCTTTAATACCTCTTCCGGCCCAAACACTCCTATGATTCTGTGATCATTCTAAGAATGAAATGGAGAGAGATTCCAAATTGATATTTCTGCCACTTTGTAATTCTCTGTTACACTTACAGCTCAGTTTTAATCAGAAAAATTAGCTATTACTTTATACAATTATCTCCTTACTATTAAGTACAATGCCTAATGTGTTTTGGTCTTTTTCTGTTTCATTTGTGTGTCTGTGAAGAAGGCTCACTGAGCTTGAACAATGAAAGAAAATCTTTTTCATCTTCTATAGGTTAAACAGAGAGGGCTATCTATCTGCAGACTGGAAAAAGCAAAGGGGATTTTCATAGCTGTGCACCTGCCAAAGCTGTAAACAATTACTTTTCTAAAGTCAAAGTTTCTAAAGCAAAACAAACCCAAACTAACAAAGCAAATAAAAAATCCAACCACAAAACCATAACCTGTACAGCAACTGCCCGTGTTGGTGTGTTTGGTACATTCAGGTATCTGGACAGAGTGTTTGAGAAGCACAGAGCTTTTGCAGTGCGAAGTTGAGATGTGTCTTGTAGGATGGAAATCATAGAATCATAGAATGGCCTGAGTTGAAAAGAACCTCAAAGCTCACTGAGTTTCAACCCCCCTGCCATGGGCAAAGTCGCCAACTACTAGACCAGGCTGCCCAGAGCTGCGTCTAGCTTTGGAGTGACAGGCAAACTTGTCTGAAGACTGAGAAGTGAAAGCTGGCCTTCCACCTCAGCTTTATTGTGAACACAGTCAACCTGCAGGTATGCCCCTACTATTCTCTGCATTAAGCACGTGTATAATTAGCTTTGCATACTCTCCTCGAAGAGAAGTAGGCATTTGAGTTACTGACTCAGAGGAAGAGTTGACATGGGTAGACAGTAGGTACTGTAGTATTTTTGTGCATTTGTACAACTTCATAAAGCAAAAGTACAGAACAGAATTAGAATAAATTGAACAAAGATATTTATATGTACCTCAAGCTACAGTCCAGGCAAGCAGTTTTAAACCCCATATCTTGTAAGCAAGTGTCCTCCTGCCTTAGCCAAACTAAAGAATGTCTTCCCTTAAAAATGATAAAAGGCAACAATTGGTTCAATCTGCCCATGTGTGCCAACAGGGTGTTTGTTTGTTCTGTTTGCTGCAATCTGAATTCTTCACTCCTTGAAGTATTTGTTTTCACTGGAAAACTACATTGTAACGTAGTGTGTATAATAACCACGTGTAAGGTTGCCTAGCACTTAGTATGAGAAAAAGGGGCGGATGATTTTTTTTTCCCCAGGAAGACAGCTGTAAATGACTACCTGACAGAGAACTCTTCCCTCAATAATGCTCTGACAGAACCTGCCTTGAGTAAACAAAAATACACGTGTTATCTTGCCTAGAATTTTGTCTTGCCATCCTTTCCTTGGTTAGTAACCTTGGGGAGAAAATACCCCTGCTGTCAAAAAAAACAAACAAACCTGAAACAAAAGGCAAGAACTGCATTGTTTATCTTGTTTATCCCTGCAGCTAATGCTAGTTAACTGCTGCATGGTCAGCGTGTAAATGCTTTGTTGTTAAGTGTTCCTGCCAGCTTCACAGAAGTCAAACTATTTTTCATCAAATATGTTGAAGTGGTGAAACGGAGATGAACAAAAGCAGCACCCTGGGCACGTAAATATTAGTAGGTAGGAGTCTGTCTTCTCTTCCTCCCTCTGTATTACAAGAGGGAGCCCCTAGAAGTTCACACCATCTGTCAGCAAAGAAAGGATATTCCTTTAATACATCGTAGGTCCTCTTCATCTCACTTCAAGACCCGTCTGAATGATTTGGGGGACTCCAGAAATACAGCCGTTTTGCTCACACTTTGCCATTGCAATCCTTGCTTTATAAACTCTTACTTCGGAAGTTACAGTTACAGTGTAAGCAGCAATCACATATGCACCATATAATACAGAGGTAGTAGTACTTAATTTCTTGATGAGAAAAGACAGTTGAGTATTCAGTAGCCTTTTATTTATTTCTTTATTATTTAATTTATTTGTTTTTTCTTAATGAAAGATGAAATGTGTGCTTAGAGTTGAAATAATTATGATCTTGTTTGAACTTGAGTCATGTATCAAATATACTCGAATGTGCCAAACAATATATCATGTTCACTCCTATTGCTCTATACTGACAAAAGTACTGTAGCATGGACATAGATACCAAAACTAGGATACAAATTTCTTACAGGGTAAAATAGCAATGGAAATGTATATAAATATTTTATGTGGAACAGGTGAGGAATTGCGGAGTATAATCTGCCACAGTACAGTGATTCATTATTTCAGTAGTTCTCATGTATTATGTATTTCTATTTAGGAGATAAAAAGTAGATTACACAACTGTTTTTAATTATCCCTCTGAACTGAGGCCTCTTTTACTGAGATAAGTAGCTACCATAGAAAGTGTTATGGAAATCAGTGGTGCTGCAGCAATAAAGCAACAGATTGAATACATGAAAAACAATATAAAATGCTGGTAATGTTTTCCTGATACCATGTAATTTTCCATATAGTTAGTGCCTCTGCCTCTGAAGCAGGTCTCTGCTTTTAGACTACTAAGCTAACAATAATCAAGCATGTTTTTAAGAATATTGAAAAAAAAATTTAAAAAAAGAGGTCAAATTTCTAACTAACTTTTCAATTATTTAGTACTTTCTATTAGGTAGTAAGCTGTTTGGTTAAAGATCTCTTTGCTTCTGTAAGTGCTGCTTCATTTTATTTAAAAAGCAAAGAAAGAAAGAGAACGTGACCATAGTAATTACAGATTAATGTTATTTTTACATCAGTGTTTGAATATATAATTTTGTCACCACCCATTCAACAACGTGATATTACTAAAAATATTATAAATAATGTGTTAATCTTTGTGAAGTAGTTTCAAAACATTTTTACAAATATAAAAATAATATCAGGATGGGATTGGAAGATATTTACCCAACCTACTGTTTAGGAATTTAGAAGGGAAGGTGTTCTAAAAATAGTTCTACCATAAGTTGATCCAGAAGTAATGTGACCTGTTTATTTCTGTGGAAACTACACCAGATATAAACACCACAGTAATACTACTTGATAGAGCAAATTCTCATCTGCAAAGCATGGTTTTTCAGTGTAGGCACCATCATTAACAATGCATTTTTGCTCACTGTGAGCAAAAGCCTGCATGCCACACTTGCATGTGGCATGCAGTTTGCACCACTGGAGGTGATTCACTGTCACCACTGCTGAATTGCACCACCGTTGCCACACTGTGCTCACATCTGCATTTTGGTCTCCAGAATTGCTCAGCAGGCATTGATGAATCTCAGTGGGTGCCATTTTTTTCCATATGTAGGAATTCAGTGACACGCCTTTGCTTCATATGCACTTCAGACACCATTTTGTCAGACTGCCCCTGTGCTGCCATCTGTCACACAGCAGTAAAATACAATGGCATATTGCTGGGAAGGTTCAGTGTCTACTGCCATACCACCGTTTGCCTCTGATGTCGTGAGCCAACATGTTAATATAGGAGGCATTACTTTTAGGGCAGATCTCATAATAACTGGATGTTTTTTCATCACTTCAGGTGAACCAGATAACTTCCTTTTATGATGCACAATGAAGTGTGTAAGCCAAAGAATTCTTTACTGAAGGTTAAAAGTAGCTGATATAGTTGATTCAAATTCAGGCGTTTTAGTGTGTGGAGGTATAGGTTGCATGTTGTAGCTTAAGCATGAACTCCAGCAACCTTCTGGTCCATAAAATTTGCTGAATTGGAAGGTAGGTATGGGGAGAAAATCCAGAATACATAGTCAGCTGCACCATGAGGCCTTTAGGAGAAAAGATTTTTAGGCCTGGCCTGCCCTGGCCTCCCTCAGTTGCTTACCTGCCACATCAGGGCCATGGGAAAAGGTCATTTATGTTGTATGAGAAAGCAATGGGAAGCTAGTTATGCTTGCTGTAGTGCTGTGGCCGTTAGTCATAAAATGGCTGAGCCATCTGTTGCTTGAAAGCTACCCCAGCCTACCACCTGGTGTTTTGTTGAACCCAAGGATTTGTTCCAGATAAGCACTGGTTTGCTTAATAAATACTGGAAGGGAAGAATGGGAGGGGGAAATTGTAAGGTGTTCCTCAGTTCTTTTCAGTGCTGAATAATATCATTTGGATCATTGTAGCTTTCTATGCTTTGTCATTAAAAACAGTTTATTTTTGTTTTCAGAATCAAAGATGAATAGTAAAATTAAACAAATGCAACATGATACAGGGATTGGTGTAAAGTTCAGAGCAGTACATGCTTTAATTTGGTAGTGTGGTAGAGTGGTAGATAGCCACCTGCTGTACTCCTGTTCTTCTGGCAATCTGTCAAATTGCTGTGCTGTTCTGGTGCCTTTATTTATTGGATCTACTTGGAGCGTTTGAGAATCTGCAGACTATCTCATGTAGCATGGGCTGGAAGAGTGTTGGGCTGCTAGCTGCCTGAATGCAAAAACACCAAACTTCTTAAAGTTGTGAGTTTTGCTTCTTTATTGTGTGTGGTTTTTCTTTTTTTTTCTTTTAAACAGTGATATATATGCGTTAATATGGTGCTACCATATAGAGGTAAATTGTGACTTAACTGTAGGCTAATTTATTTTCTTTGACAATCTTTAAGGTAAGAAGAGCCACACCGCTCTTGAGTAATGTATGTAGGCTACTCCAAAAGTAATGCCTCCTATTTGTCTTCATGGCAACTACAACAGATCCATGGAGCACAACGCTATTTGATAGAGCAAATTCTCAACTGCAAAGCACTATTTTTCGACATAGTCACCCACCAAATCCGAACTACAGAACAGTCCATACAAGACAGTGTGCTTTATGGCCTTCAGACTGATATGGGGCCTTGGTGTTACCGTATTGCAGGAAAAAAAGTTTGTCGTCTTCTCTGGCCTGACTCGAAGTTTGAGCCTTCAGCTTAGGCAGTATTGTGACGTAGTAGTCAAAGTTGATGGTTTGTTCAGGTTCCAGGAAATCCAGAAGGATCATCCCATTTCTTTCCTAAAAGACAGTGCACATCAACATATACCTTAGGAGGACTGAATCTTGAATGTTTTCTTTGATGAGGAATTCTCATATCACCACTCAAAGGAATGCTGTTTTAGTTCCAGCTCGTAGTTGTTGTATTGATTCAATAGATTCTGGCACACTTGCATGTGGTGTTCTTTCTGTTCCTCTGTGAGCATTCATTGTCCCCACCTAACATAAACTTTGTGATATTCCAATGATGTCATCATTGTTTCCAGTGCACTGAAATTGATACCAAGTTTCATACAGACTTCCCTGGTTGTAATCTGCTGGTCTGTGTGGATGAGATGATTGAGACATTCTTTGTATTGTGGTGTGACAGCTTTGTGTGACCATCTGAAACATGGCTTGTCTTTCACATTGCTATCACCACTGCTGAAACACACCACCCACGTGTGTACTCACATCCACTGATTGGTCCCTGTGAGTGTTCAGTGAATGTCAGTGCAGTTTTTTTCCACACAGAGAAATTCAGTGATGCACCTTCGTTTCATATGCACTTCCCTATCAGATGCCTTTTTGTCACACTGCCCCTCTGCTGCCGTCTGTCACACAGCAATGAAACGTATCAGTGTATTGGTGGGAAGATTCAACCTGTACTGTCATCCCACCAACATCCACCTGTGACATTGTGGGCTAACATGAAACAGGAGGCATTACTTTCAGAGCAACCCCTGTAATTCCTAATGCAGTACCAGCACCTGTCTCCATGCCCCTTTGTAACTACACTGACTGATTCACAGGGAGGTCACTATAGAATGGGTTGGCTTCTGCTTCTAGGTGTCAGGGTTGGGCTGAGTTGAGGGCAAGGCACCACTCAGAGTATTCATGTGTCCTTCAGAGAAAACAGATCGTGTTCTGTTCTCTGCCAGGTTGTTAGTTCTTTCCTTACTAGTAAAATCAGCATAGATTTGGTTTTGAATTCTGTCCGAACTACAGTGTGCTGGTGGAAACCTTGGGTTCCCCTCATTTTGTCCTTTCACAGTTTTGGTGCCTCCACTAATATAGGAAATAAATGTGAGAATTATTTCACATCTAATAGGCTTTGTAATTTACTTACCATTACTTTTTTTCTTTATTCTTTTACTTTCTTTCTTTAAAAAACAAAACAAAACAAACTAATTAGTCTGAGAGTTTTTTGGGATGAGGAATTCTTAGAAAGCTGAAGGATGGATGGGAAGAAGCAGCTGATTGGGTGATTTCTTGAAAATTTTATTGTAAACCACTGGATGTATAGAGTCTTCTGTAGTGTTTTTTCTGTTGTTATTGTTTTAATTTATTTAGGGAAAGCATTTATTGGAAAATAATCACTATGGAAAAGTATGAGCACCTGAAATCCTTTGATTGCAATAAATAACAACTAGTTTTGAACTAACCTCTTGGTCTTTAAATATGCTAGCGGTTAAATATACTATATTCAAATCCTCATAGTTTGAAATGTGTCTTCTTCATTTAGTCACCTTATAGGATACTGAAAATGACCTTTGACAATAAAGGCTAATGTTCTTTCCCTAGGAAATGGAGTCAGAAGCAATGAGGATAGTATAAGACGCTCTTAATGCAATTGGGAAACTCGGTTGTACCTGCCTCATGTGACTTTGAAGTATGTGTTAATGACTGACTTCTGTAATTTTAAATTCAGAAAAACTAGCATTACGTTTTTGTAGGAGTTCTTGCTTACAGGAACCAGAACTAGATATTTAAGAAAAATAATGAGCAATTACCAAAACTGCTTTCTTGTGTCATCTTGTTAAATGACAAATGCTGGCTCATTGCATTCTTTCCATCAGTATTTGACCCATCCTGGAATATACTTAATTTAAGTCTGTCCTGCCTGCAGTGTCTGTAGTATTTCAGTGCTTTCAGCTCTGGTGTGGTTATGAATTTTAGAAACAGGTAATGTTTTGGGTTTGTGTACGAGATCAATGCAGTTTGTAAATTGACGATTAAAAGTTTGGCAGTACTAAGTTTTTTGAAGTGACAGTTCAGATATTATCTCTGGCCTATTTTCCTGTACCTGTGTACTCAGCTTACTGGCTTCTTGAAAGCAGTGAGTTATCTAAATGTCTGTGAGACTGGGCTCTTAAAATTTTAGTGCTTGTGATGTTACAGCTGTTTTTGCAGTAGAAATGCTATACCTATGAATTGCAGCATGTTATCACCTGCTGACTAAATCACTCTCTAGGGCTGTCTTTTGTTAGATGAGGCAGCAGAGATGCCTCAGCTTGTTGCAGCAGTTGACTGAAGAGCTGGAAGCAGCTGCAGCAAAATCCTGTGCTCCTTTTCAAGGTAATTATTGATGGTGTGTTTGGGCTGCTTCCAGTGCCTGCTGTAGCTCCTTCAGGACTTACTTGCCTCTCTGTAGCTGTTGTGAAAGCACAGCCTCTGCAGCTCCAGTGTTTAGAAGAGCGATGAGTTTTATGCTAGGAACCTGAGTGTACTAAAAGCAGCTAAATGCTGTGGTGAAAATAAATCCCTGCTGGACTCTCTTTCTCACAGCTTGAACTCATCGGTTTTCCTTAAAATCAAAACTGAGAATGTGTTCAAAGAAGAAAAAAAAAAAGTGGTGTTTTTTTTTTGTTTTCTAAACTGTGAGTTTGGTTAGGTCCAGCATAAACACAGTATGGGGAAGCTAAGGAAATTTTAAGATGTAGGCAGCTAACATTTCTGTTAGTAGAAAAGTTAGCAATTTACTTATATAATTCTCAACAAACAACTAATGTAAGTTAGAGAAATCTGTCAAATGCACTCAAAGTGCACTGGGATATACATAGACAATTGCTACAAAAGGATGTGTATCTAGAAGAAAATTTGTTAAATAAAAATGTTTCCTTGTTCCTGTGTCTGTGCTTACCGTTCTGGACCATACTGGACATACTGTGCTCTGACCAACCCTACGTTCATTTAAACAGAAATGAGAGCATTAAAGCAGGCTGGGATTTTCGGTTCGGAACATTGCTCCTCATGCAATTGGTGAACCTCAACCTATTTTGCTCTGAACCAAGTTTAAACAGAGGATAACCCTGCTTAACCCTGCAACCTGCCATTGTTTGGCGCCATCTGCAGTGGTGTTTAAGGCCAGGTTGGATGAAACTCTGGGCAGTCTGATCTAGTGGTTGACAGCCTCCCTGTGGTAGGGGGGTTGGAACTTGATGATGCTTGAGGTCCCTTCCAACCCAAGCCATTCTATGAAATGTGCTTTACTTTCACTAGAAACAGGTGATAACACAAAAATTGTTAAAAAATTGATAACAGACCAGGCATGCCTATACTCTCTAATACTAAACAATGCTAGCTTAAAAAGTCTACCTGATTATTTTGAGGAAGAATTAATCGTGAAAACCCTTACTCCTGATAAATAGTGACATCTTCTAAGTGCTTGAGTGACATTAAATCTCCACTATAGTGAAATCCATGCTTCCATGTGAGGACAGTATATATGATGCGTGTTCAGCAGCATTCAGGGTAACTTACCCTTGAGAGCTGACATTGTTTACCTGCAGTGCTCCGTGAAGAATACAAGCAATACAGATGTACTGGATCAATTTTTTGATGTGTAAGTACTGTTAAGAAGCTTCCTGGAGCTCTTTCCATGCATGGGCATGGGAAGGAAATGATCTGTCTGGTTTCCTGGGTGCTCCTTTGAGCTCTTCTTAAAGGTTTGTTCTTTCAGCTCAGGCCCATTGCGCTTGAGGCCTGGCCACAGTGCTAGGAGTTGCCAGCTGACTGGAGCCAGCCCTCTGTTGAGCTCCTGTGTTTTTTGGGAATTTACTCTGAAAAAAAATATGGTCCCAGTGTTGTCATGGACTTGAAGGGAAATGTTTATCCTCTCAGCTGGAGAAAGCTGTAGCCAGGCTGTCCCTTGTTTCCTACCGTGCAAGGCCATCCACATGTTTACAACAAGGTGATGGTCTGGACTTTGGAATGTAGTTTTAATTTTTTCTGCTTGAGTGACTTTGAACAAGTTGTTCTTTAATTTTTGGGGTTTTAAATCTGAGATAAAGACAGCTATGCATCTTGTGAGTTTGAGCTTAGAAAAATCTTTCTTGGACCAAAGAATGGATTTGTGATCCTCACATAAAAAGTGATTTATAAAATGTTCAGTAGCTTTATTCTTAACTCTTTAAAAAACAAAACAAAACAACAATCAAGATTATTCTAGAATGCAGTGGGATAGTCAGCTCTAGCATATCACGACATGTTAAAGCATCTGTCTAGTGTGTATGCTTACCTAAGTAACAGGTATGCCTATTGATATTTGAATTAAAGCCTTTTGTTAGAGGTCCTACTGTACCAGAAGGATGTCAAGATATTCCTGGGTATAATGACATGTCATGGGATGTTTCAAGAGACTTGTTTATTTTATTTTATTTTGTTTTTAAAGAGGGTTATGTTAACTCTTTATTATTGTAAGTTAGTTAACTCTTCCAGGTGTTAAAGTTTATTAAATGTACCAGCGTGCTATAGGTAGTTGAGGAGATAATTATATCCGTTTGTTTGGATACAGAGAAAATAGCCTTCATAAGGTAGGCTTTTCAGGCACTGACTTAATTATATTTCCACTTGCCTCTGGCATAGTTTCCAGCAGACTTATCTTATTTTATTATAATGCCAGAAAACAGCTTTTGAAATATGCAATTTTCTGTTAGCTTAGCAGTTTGCCCATCTGTCCAGCCATTCAAATTTGAATTTAACTCTTCCAAAATAAGAAGTCCATGTCTGTATTCTCTAATGCTGACCTATCCGAATGAGAAAGGCAAGATTAAGTGATCTGTTGTTGAAGATTATAGCTGTGTATTCTCTGTGCAATGTTAAAATCAAATGAAAAACTATCTGCCCATTGGATAGAAAGAAAATGGTTCCAGCCGCTTCTTCTCTGAATTGTAATAACTGACTCTTCCCCCTTCAGTAGAATTCCTCATCAGGCATTGGTTCACAGTCTCTGCTTTTTTGTTTTTCTCTCTAAGCTGTATGATTTTCTTGATGATGCTGACAGCCTCAGCTCTAGGTCTTGGCGGAGCAGACTCCAGTGTAGAGGGGCAACTTCCAGCACAAAATGCACTGACCGATGTCTTGTGATCTAAGAGGTTAATATGTTTCTGTTCATCAGCAGAAAGACTTACACTGAGCTGTTCTTCTAGCTGGAAAAGTATATCACAAATAGAGGACATCAAAAAGCCGGAATGAAGGAAGGAAAGTAACAAGGCAGTGTCACCTGGGCATTTAGGCAGCATGCTGTACAGGAAACAGTAATGAATTAGAGGAATGGAGCATTTCATTACAGTGGTTTCTGGTTGCTTTGTGTTATATCTAGCATTTAAATAGGGATGCTATTGGGCAGTCAGGTTAATCACGTTAAGGGAAAAGTGCATTTTGAGAAATGGATAATGTGCACAGTATCCTTACACTTTGAAATAAATGCGTATAGTGATTTAAGTGCCTTTTAAGTTTTTCTATCTTTGCTGTTATTGTGTAGTAAAGAATGTGTCTCTGTAGTTCTGGTGGCTTAATGTATACAGTGGAAATCCTCTGTTAACATTAGTTCCCGAGAACAGCCTTACTGCAGATAGATTTTGTTCTTTTTTGTAATTTGATATGTACTTGGAAAACTGCTGTCTGGTGATTGAAGTGACAGTATGAAAACAGTGATGAATCATAGCTGACAGGCCCAGAGCATATAATCACTTAGCCAAAGCTCAAACATCCTAAATGAAAATGTTTTAAATTCAACTGAGGAAGTAGGACAAATGATTTAAGGCCACGTGGCTGTGGCCTTAAAAATAATTCTGGTGGTAATTTTGATTCTTCATACTGTAAACATAATAAAGGTTAAGTTCTTCATATCTCTTGAACCATGAAAACTGAAGCACTTGTTATTCTATGAGGCGCACCTATGTGTGGAGACTGCGAGCAGACTGGTTTGGGCACTTATTTATGGACGGTTATCAGTCAGGCATCAGTCCTCATGAATGCATGAATTACAGTCTTATGTTGTTGCTTTGCACTGAGGATGACTACCCAGCTCTCCAGGAAGTACTGTTACCAATTTCTTGTATTTCTTTCATTTTTAACTTATTTTACATTACTAAATGCTACAGTGATAAGAAATCAACAAATACCCAACACATACCTATGCTGTTTTGTAGTGTTTTTTGTATGTATTTGTAGATGATTTTACTTATAACCTATTGTTTCCTCAAATATTTTACTTCAGTTACAAAAGGCCTGTGATCTTTCTATCTGTTTATTTATTTATTTATTTTTAAGTGTAGCACTTGCCTTTTTCTTCTGCCGTTTGACACTGTAATGGAAAGCAATAAGGGAGAAAACCCTTCATGTTCTTTTAGAAATATATTTAGGAGATCTCTGTATACAGCATTGTAGTTTGCATTCTTCTTGAATCAGGTTTGTCAGACTGAGGAGAACAGGTTCCTGGAGCAATTGGGAAACTTTGGAGCAGGATGGCAGACCTCACATGCATTGTCAGACCACTTAACATTTCTTGTAATCCATCTCTCTCGCCACTCCTTGCTTTCCTACGCATTCTCCTCTGCATTTATTTTTCTTTGCTTGTTCCCAGATGAGATACTGCTTCCTCTTTTTATATGGGTTTACTCCAGTCCCTTCTGTTTTCCCTTCCTGGCCTGGTACACACCTCAGTGCCAGTAGTTGTTGTCAGACCAACTTCCTGTCTTATGTATTCTCATTTTTTATATATTTTAATGATATTTCCTTCCTCACTCACCTTTTCCTCCTGAAAAAAAACAAAAAAACAAAAAAACAGTGTATTGCTTACACGTGCTCTGTTGCTGCTGGAATAATAATGTTCTAATGATCTTCTCATGGTTTTTTTTTTGCCCCCGAGTTTTAGGATGTTGATGGTAAGAAGTACTATTCCAGAAGGTATTTGGTATCTTTATAGCTACAGTAGCTGTATCCGTGTAGCTAGATGTTGTACGCAGAATAATTGAGGGGTTTTGGTTTGTCAGTTCTTTCTAAAATTGCAGTTGAGTACTTAAGGCCCTATTTTAAGGGAAAGTAGAGCACGTGAGAGGAAACACAATTCAAGTCATGTAGGTGCCCTGAATTAGAAAATAGAACAGAATAGTTCAGTTGGAAGAGACCTACAAAGAACAAGTCCAACTGCCTGATCACTTACTACAAGAAAAGTTCATGATCTCATAAATTTGTCTAATAAACAAGATAATAAATCAGTTCACAGGGTGTTCTTCATGTATCATGCTACATGTTCAAATCTGTCATGACCTCTTATTTGTTTTACCAATTGATGTTAATCTCAGTTATTTTTCTGAGGCTAGCGAGTATATACAACATTGTTAAGAGAGTCTGTCCAAGGGATAGTTCTTGTTTCCATTTTCATGTGGCGTTTTACAAAGTTCTACTCCACATACCAAGTTTATTCTTCGTTTACGTATAATCTGATATAGTGGTTCCCAGTTTGCAATGTGTTTTGCATGTAAGCACTTCCAGGATGGAGCCTATAAGCAGCTTCCCATCAGCTGCCCATTCCAGGGCCAAGGTATGGCTTCCCTACCCCCACCCTCACTACTATTGTAAACTGTAAAAGTGATTAACACAGGCAGATCTTTATTGTTGCTAAGAAAGGAATCCTGAACTGGCTTATGTGAATTATTCAGCTGAGATCCCATCAGGCAGACCTCACAGAAAGCTCCACTTTACAAGGGCTGAATTCTAAAACAAATTGATATACATCAGTTTATGCAACAGTTAATGTATTGCAAGCCTTGGGGGAAAATAACACAAATGCTGAAAATCTGCATGAGAAAATAATTGATTGTTGGCTGTCTAGGAGATCTTCCTGGCAAACTAGAAATTACTATTTGCTGTTTTTCCAGCAATAATTACCAGGTACGTAGCATACTATACTTTTTGAAAACTAGATAATCTGTTTACGTAAAGGAAATTATGTCTTTTGACTATTTACACTATTGAAAATATCTTTGCTTGTAGCAGATTCTGTGAAAGGAGCATATTCCAATACATGATACTTTTTTATAACTAAAGCTTTACATTTGCTATTGTCAACAGTTTAAGGGCTGGCTCAGCTTTCAGCCCCCTGCTGAAAGGGCTCTGGGAATCTTGGAATCAGCAGCAAGTTGAAAATGAATCAGCAGTGTACCCAGGCAGCCAGGAAGGCCAGCTGTATCCTGGTGCATCAAGCATAGCATTCCTAGCCAGTGGAGGGAAGTGACTGTCCCACTTTACAGTGCTCTTGTGCAGCCTCATCTTGAGTACTGTGTGTGGTTTTGGGCCCGACAGTACAAAAAGGACATAGAACTATTAGAGTGTGTCCAGAGGACGGCTGCAAAGGTTGTGAAGGTTCTGGAGGAAGGAAGGTATGAGTCTTTTGGTTTATTCAACCCAGAGAAGAGACTGACAGGAAGCCTCATTGTAGCCTATGATGACTTCACTGGGAGGAAAGGAGGAGCAGGCGCTGATCTTTTTTCCCTTATGGCAGTGATAGGACCAAAGGGAATGGCATGGAGCTGCAACAGAGGAGATTCAGGCTGGATGTGAGGAAAAGGTTATTAACTGAGAGTGGTGTGTCCCTGGAACAGGCTCTCCAGGGAAGTGGTGACAGTACTGAGCTTGCCGGAGTTCAAGAAGCATCTGGACAATACTCTCAGATTTACGGTCTGACTGTTGGGTGGTCCTGTGTGCAGTACAGGTGTTGGACTCAGTGAACCTCACAGGTCCCTTGCAACTCAGTATATTCTATGATTCTCTATCTTTGTCTGTGTGAAGTTTTGTGCCTTTTCCGATTAACTACTTTAAAACAAAACAGAACTTTGCTTATTCTAGTTGTAAGAAGCGGCGTTCAAAAATTCTTGATACCATGAAGTGGTGTTTTCATTTCTGATAAAATGGTGTCATGTGTTAGTAATACTTCCTGAACAGTGATGTTGGTTGTTAGACATGCAGTAGCTGTGAATATTTGTCTGGTTAGCTTCACTCACGTAGTTTATAAGGCAAAAATCAGACATCTTTTTCCTTGCAAATCAAATCCTGTGTTAAATAGCAGGAAATCAGTAACTGAACTACTGTTTGGTAGTTGCATTACTTTCATTTATCAACACTTTTTTCTCCCCCATGGCCTGCAGATTCATTAGCTTCCTAAATCACTTTCTTGCTTCATTCCCACCCTCAGGAGCCAGAAGTCATTTATGCTGGTAACCTCTTCACTCTTCCAGGAACCCTGCTTGGAGAAAGAACTATTTTGTCCCCCACACATGCTTAGCTTTTACTGAGAATACGAACAAACTGGTTTTGCTGTTTCTATGGAGAACATATGGGCAACTTCTGCTTGAGGGAAATTAGTTTGACAAACTGTCATTCAGTGTAACAGGGTGCCTCCCTATGCAGCTAGGTGTCCCTGTGACCCGCTTGAGCTGTTGCGCTGCTTCCTTAACTGACCAGTGTTTTTCATGAAACTTTAAACATCCCACTTGATTGCATCTGTATTTTTACCACAAATATTCCACCCAAAATGAGATGATACTTACTTTGAATTGTGTTGGGTAATCCATAAATGGATTTCAAACTGATAATTTATGTAAGATTAGTGACTATATAAAGCTGGGAAGAAAAATTTAGACATGAGATTGGGACTTGTATGAGAAAACTCTTTAGCTAGCCTGCTATCCTGTTACTGGGAAGCTGGCAGATCTTTAAGGAAGCATTCCTTAGTGTACAATAGGTCTCCCTCTCCAGGTACAGGAAGTCGGCAAAAGAAGGCAAAAGGTCAACATGACTGAACTGAGACTTGCTGGTAAAACTGGAGAGGAAGGAGAAAATGCACAGGTAGTTGAACCAGGGGCAGGTACAGAGTACAGAGATGCTGTTGCGTTGTCTAGAAATTGAGTCAGGAAGGCCAGTGTCCATCTGGAACTGGATTTGGCAAGGGATGCAAAGAAGAATAAGAAAGGCTTCTATAGGTGCATCAACTTGAAAAGCCCAGGAGAGTGTATCGCTGTTAGTGAGCAACGCAGTCAGGCTGGTAACAATGGACAAGGAGAAAGCTGATATACTCAACAACTTGTCTGACTCAGTCTTCACTGGCACCTGCTCTTCATGCCCCCCTCAAGTAAATGGTTCAGAAGATGGGGACTAATGGAGCAATGACCCTGTTTGCATTTTTTACTGTTTCTTCCCAAGTTAAGCTTTTCTTGCATTTTGTCCAGCTTTGCAGGAAGAAAATTCATAATAAATGAAAATGTTTTGGTTTGTATTGGCTACTATTAAATGCAACAAATGAGTTGCAAACTCTTAAATATAAGGATATAGAATACAAAAAGAGTCAGAATAGATTTTGTAAAATATTACTTAGAATTGTTTAGTATATATATTTGAAGTTGCCCTTTTTATTTTTAAGGTCAAATTCACACTGCCTAGAAACGAAATGATGGTTTTGGCTTTTTTAAGTCTATAACTTCTGAGTTATGATGAGCTCATGTTATTTGTATACTTTTATTTCTTATAGTAGCGCCACTGAATATTATACATCTTTAAGAATACCACGCATGCTCTATCTGCTCTGTTTTTCTACTTTAGAACTGTTAAAGCTAATACATGAATTGAAAAAATGCACCTGGGTTACATTTTAAGTGAGAAGTTATTAGAAGCCAAACTTGAGTTAAGTTTTCTGTAGCAAATAACACAGCTCTTTTTATTTTTGTGTTTCCTTATTTGGCATCTGTATTATTGACATTGTAATTTTCTGATGCTGAAGACGTTTCAGACTGCATGGAAACACAACTTATCTTTCTCAGTGTTATTTTAGAGGAAACTATTTCCATAGAGAGAAAAATCATTTAGAAAATAAGTATAATAGTACAAAATCTCTTGAAGCTAACCATGCTTCACATGTAGGATCTTGTCTGGGGCTGTCAGAGGAAAGACACATACATCTAATAGCTTTTTCAAAAAATGGTAAATAATGGCAGAAATCTTACAGTAGGTAAGTACTCATTAAATTGATAGTGTGAACAGAGGTGGAAAGAGTAATTTGGATATACTCATGGGAGTAGAAAGGGTGAATGTAGCTACAACACTTTAAGAAGAGAGCATCAGGAGTTGAAAGCTTTTGAGTGTTCAGAAGATAATCAGAGCAAAACTGGCCGTCTGTTGACCAAGAGTCAGGGCATTTAATTTAACCACTTAATTTAAACAAAACATAAGAATTGTGAGCAGTGCAGCGCTGTTAAGCTCTATAGGAAGGGATTATTAACACCAGATAAAAAACTAAGATGTTACCTCCTGTTTTAAACCATGAAATCATGTTGAGGTTCTGGTTGTAACAGTACAGAACTTCCAGAAGTGCTGTAATTCTGTAGTGTATTTTGAAGTAAGTATGTGTGTAACACATACAAGTATACTAGATGTCTGTTGCTGAAGAGCTTTAACCTGTGTTCTGCTGATAAAGGTAGGCCTCTGCCTTATAGGTACAGTTCTTGTTTTGTCACATGCATGCTTCATTCTCTTGTATAGTAGAGAAGTCTGGACTGCTTTGTTTGGTAGCAAGAGGAAGTTGATGCATGGGGTTCAGATTTTGAAAGGAGCATCAGGGAGTGCAGCGCTTCATTTCCTGATTTATGATTTATTAAAATGTAAGTTTTGACTCCCTCCAGCGCCTGTGTAAAAAACCTGTACTTGATCAATTGGTGGCATTACTTATGGAGAGACCTAAATGAATGTAGCATCATCAGAATTTGAAAAGTGTATTTGTGGAGGTAGTGAAATGTGTAAGAAAAATATAAATATTTCAGAGTAGATTTCAAGGCAATATGACATACAGCTAGCACTTCTTCTGTCCTTTTAGATTCTGTAGTGTTTGAGAAATGTAAAACAGCTCCTGCTGAAAGGAGTAAATGCATTTCTTATCCTAGGTTTTGTAACAGAATGATAATTTTTGATGAAATTCAGTTGAATTCTGAGGTGCACTAAGTAGACTTGAGACACATTATTGTATTATTAAGTGTCATCTTTTTAAGTCTACAGAAATGTGGATAGTATTAAAAACAGAAATCGATTTGGAACGTAAAGCAGTTGCATAGAAAACATTTGAACAATTATATTGCTTAGATATATTTAGAAGTTGTTTTTTAATCATTTTTATCATTTTTTCATTTATCAATAGTAGTAGTAGTATTTGAGCTGTTTGTATGCTACAGAGAAACTTGAAAGTTCTAACTTCTGTGTGAATGTAATGCATCTGAAACACAGGGAGAGAACTTTAATGCTGAAAGCCTTTTTCTTTTGAACATATATAAAGACATCAGTCCGTCTTACATAGAACATTTGGGATCCTTGTGGATGTGCAGCTGGAGCCTGTCTCTATTTCCTGCACATATCTGTGTGTGATCACACATCAGAAGCTGGTCTGAGACTAAGCATGCATCACAGTAACCAAAGGCTGACTACAAATAGAAATAACTTCCAGGATCCTTAAGGAAGTCAAGTTTGAAGCAATAGCTTCTACTGTAGCTCTATTCCCCAGATGTCTTCTGTTGGTCTAGAGATGTGAGTACAGAATATACCTGCTGCTGCAGGTCTGAAAGTAGAGACAATTTGAGAACCAGCTATAAAATATAGGCCCTTTCTGGTGCAAAAGCTGTCTGGAAAGGTAGAAATTTAGCTGTGAGCTTTTAGAAATGCAGGCAGAACATGAACTACAGAAAATCTTTTTTTCTCCTTGATGAGCAAAGGAAGGTAGTACCCTTTCTGATATAGCTCAAGAAGAGTGCAGTCTCTATCCAGCAATGCTGCCAACCTTTGAACGAGGGTGAAAAGGAGTGGATTCAGGCTCCATCCCTTACAGTTACTCAGGCGCATTGCTTACACCTGTGCTCCCTGGGTTAGCCACCTTCTCACCTGGTGCTCAACCATTGGTTCAGGCTGTGACCTGCCAAGTTCCATGCACTCCTTGAAATTAGAGACTGTTATTGAAACTTTATCTGTGAAGTACCTAACTTATTTTGCATAGTACTTGCAAAATAACCTTTAAATTTATTCATTGCTACTTTGTGTTACTAAAACCACTGCTCAGCGGCCTTTGGCAGTGAGGCCTTTTTCATGGTGTTTCTGACAATGGAATGAGAGAGAAAACTGAAATCCTGTTGCCTTACTCTGCTGAAATAGTCACTGCTACTAGTTGTGCGATGCAGACTCTGTTTAGTGCTAGGATCTGCTTATTCTTTGAGAAACGAATGTTTGTATGTACGTACAGGTAAAGAGGTACTATAAAGATACTGGTTTTAGTTTGTAGGTATAAATGTTTAAGGGAAATGTGTAAAAACTAGAATGGGAACATTGAACTTTCACTGAAAACTTTCATATGCATATTGGATTGCTGTTTATTAAAAATATTTAATGTCAACACATATGAACCCCTGCTTATTGCGTGAGTCCTTCATGTTTTTCTGGCCTTTCAGATATGCATATGACCTAAAACTTCCATGAACCTATGCCTTTATTAACTCTCTGAAATGCCTAGGAGAGCTCTGAACTTGTAGAACATTATCTGTTGCCATAACTGCTAGAATGATATCATGGTTGTTTTAGGAGATGTTCTTGGGAAAGCTGATACATTTAGAGAAGTAAATCCTTCAACTCTACTAAAAGATACAATTTTTAGTTCTTTACATAATACATTTTGTATGAGATTTAGATGAGTGAACTGAGCTGCTTGTAGGGTTGCTTTCTCTCTACCTCCCAAGTAATGCTTTTCCTAATCATATACATCTAGAAGACTAAAATAGCATGGATATAAGAGTGCTGCATGAATTGTTAGTGACTACAGCAGATGAAGCTGCTCTGATCAATCCCACTTCACAGTGGGAGTTCACTAAAGCCACATCATACTGCTTGATGCACTTGTGACTTTCCTGCTTACTAATGGCATCATCTTCCATTCCAGCGATATTCAAGCATCAGTGACTGTGACTTCTAGCAGTGTACAGGCAAAGTGCAGTCTTTGTGCGTGTCACCTGGGAATTTCCTTTTTGTTTTGTTATTTGATAATACTATTAAAATTGTTTGATCACCTCCCTCGCCCTGCTCGACACTTTTCTTTTGGTGCAGCCCGGGATACAGTTGGCTTTCTGGGTCGTGAGGGCACATTGATAGCTCATATCTAACTTGTCATCCATCAGTTCCCAAGTTCTTTTTGGCAGAGCTGCGCTTAGTTATTTTGTCCCCCATCTTGGATTGATACGGTACGAATACTAAAACAGAATATTATAGTTATTACTGGAATATCTGTAGAAAGAATGGAGAAGTAGAGTGATATTTAAGAGGGTTATACGATAGTTCACTGTAATGATTTTGATTTCCACTTCTTTAATCTTTGAGTTAGCATTTTAATGTCCCTTTCAAAGCAAATTTACAGGAGACTTTCACCAGTTTTGATACAAATACATCTGATTGAACAGTCTGTGTTTCCACAAATACATTCGAGGTAGGATTAAATTCTTGAGTTTGAAGAGTGTGAATAATGTCTTCTTATTTCAAAGCAGTAGAAAGAATCACGTGCTTGAAAGAGAAAAGTAGTGGTAGGATATAGAAAGGAACAATAAAGTTGTTACTGTTAGTCGAGGTAGGATTAAATTCTTGAGTTTGAAGAGTGTGAATAATGTCTTCTTATTTCAAAGCAGTAGAAAGAATCACGTGCTTGAAAGAGAAAAGTAGTGGTAGGATATAGAAAGGAACAATAAAGTTGTTACTGTTAGTTTTGGAATCATTTCTGCTGCTTCTGAAAAGAATTTCAACATGAATTTCCTTAGATTCTTGCTGAAGAAAGGGTAAAATGAAACTGGAGTTATAGGGAGATGATGAAGTATGTTTTAGAACCTTAATTTGTTGCAGATGTACTGAAGGACATGAAGCTTCAGGGATATGCATGAGCTGGTAGTTTTCCTTTTGAGTACTTTCAGCTTTACCATCTCCAGCACTTTCATGGCAGTGTGGTTACCAACAGCCTCTGCTTTTGTTGAGCAGGAACAGCAGAACTTCAGTAGATCTAGTCCCTGAAAGAAATTCAGAGTTAATTACATGTACTGTAAGCAGAGAGCTAATGGTCTGATGGAAAAGATGGGAATAGAAGGCACCTAGTGTTGAGGATGTCTGAAGTGTGAAGTTTTCTGTTAAGGGCTTTCAGCATCTCATAAAGTAATAATAAGATAATGAATTTTTCCTTTCTCAATCCCAACACAGTTAAAATATTAATTATGGAAAGCATTACCTTTGCAGATACTATTTTTGTGACACATTTAAACATGCAAGTATGACCATAGGACAAACCGACATGCTAAACTCCATTATGTCTGCTTATTTTTGTTGTTTTTCAGATTTTTCTGAAATAAGAATTTTGAGCAGGGAATTTGTGATGAAAGGCCTACCAAAGGAAAACACCTGTTAGACAGTACTTAGGTGTATACCTAATTGTAATCTTAGGAAATTGAACTTAGGTTAGTAGGTCGAATAGTTTATTTGAAGAATGAAGTACATTTAATTTTAATAGTTATCTCGATACATGTAGACAACCTAGAGTAATTTTAGTTAGCACTGGCATTTTTTGTTGCATTGTGAGAAGATAGTGATAAGGCTTAGGAAGACAGTAGAGCATCCTACCTGTTCTTACTGACAAGGCTCATAAAGTCAAAATTTGCAAAGCAACATAGTGATCTGAGTTTCTAATTTGATGAAATCTGCACAATGTTACTTATAAGGCCAGTGCAGAAAGAAAACAAAAGAGGCCATCATTGCCACTGAGCACAGTATTTGGGTGAATAATGTTTTCACAAGAGTAACTTAAAATTTAAGCACCTTTAATTGCTACCCATAAAATTACGTTTACAGAAAAATTGAGTAAAACTTAGGCATGGATCTAACTTGGTCTGGAGTTTGAAATGAGATTGCTTCCCAGCCTTCTGCAGTCAAAACTGCAGCTGCTTCCCTTGCATGCTAGGTAGATGGTGATGGATGGAAGCAAGCTTCTATTCAAGTTAAGGTATTAGAACTAATACGCTGAGCTGTGTTGAGAAAATTCCCTATAGGTTGGAAGCAGCTGCTAACACATCACTTTGGAGTGTGATGCTAGCATCTGCAATAAAAAGCAGAATGGATATGTTGTGCTTGTGAAAAATATGAAAGATGCAAACAGTGTAAAGACTGTTTGTGCAGGTACTGTGAATATCTAAATGCACAGAGTATTTTTTTCTTCCCTATGTATATCTTAGGGAAAAACGTGGTACGTAGCATATGAATTTTGAGTCAAACTTGCTCTTAGAGCTGACATTTCACATCTGCTGTGGATGGATATTTAATTTTTCTTCTCTTTGAACACATCTTTAGAACCTCAGTTTTGAGTCTGTTGTAGCAAACATTTGTCTCTTCTGAAATATTTTACAAAAGACATTTTTGCTTTTTTTGCGAGGATAACTTGCAACTCATTTTTCACCAGGAGTAATTTATGTGCTATGTGATAGTTAAAAAAATCCAGACTCAGCTCCATAGGTTTCTCTTGTGTCATTGAGTTAAATGAGACCATGAAAGGGTTCAGTGAGCTGCAGAGCTTAGAGTGAAGGGAGAGTGAATCCAGATGAGCAGAAATGATGAAGAGGATGGATTGGAGCTGGAGGAAGGTGGCAGCAGACTGCGAAGATGAGAAGCAAACCTTTGGGTAGTAATGAAGCATTAGATTGGCTCAAAGCCTGTAGCACCACAGTTAGTGTTCATAATTTTTTCAAACCGAGTCTAGCCATATAACTTTATAGATTTTCAGGAATTTATTCCAGACACTTTACAGGCACCATCTTTTAATTCCAGTAGTGTTGCACTCTCCTTACAACTTATGGCTTCCTATTGATTAATTCAACAGATGAGACAGTTGGAAGACCTCTCTCAGAAATGAATCTTCAGCCAAATAGCATTTGTTTTTCCCCAGAGACATCACATCATCATTTCTATCACCTGAGAAATAATATCCTCCTGTTTTAATTTTTATAACCTTTGGCAGATTTATCTCATGATATACCTGGATCATACTGTAAAATGCCAGAGAGCTGTCTTAGCAAAACTTTTCCGTACATTTTTTCATGCATTCCTTTGGGGCTTTCTAGGCACAAACTTCCTGCTGATTTATGCCTTCATAACTGTTACGAATACTTGATAAGTGGTAATGTGGATTTTTTATAATAGAAAGGCATGAGAATGACATGAGTAGACTATATAGGTTAATTGCATAAGTTGACTTAATTCTACATGCCTTAAACTGAAAGTTGCCAATTCTGTGCTGGCACAGTAATTGGGGTCAGGAGTGAGTGTTGTGTTTGGTAGAAATAACTAATTGACTTGAAAAAATTACTTGATAAAGTCGGTTGTCATCTGCTTTTCCAATTTTGTTTCAGAGAACAAAGATATTTCCCATTGTACTTCATAATACAAATAATTTCTGTCATCAGCATAAAGCTTTGTAGACTTACTGTAAAGCACTTCTGCTAATTTATTGCTTTTGCTAAAGAGTTCTCTTTCCTTCTCTGACTTGTATTTGGCTACTGCGTAGTGCCTCTGCTGTAAGCAGCTTTTTACTCATTGTTAAAACAGTTCTTCATTATTTAATTTCATCTACAATGGATTTTGGTGGAGAAAAATTAGAGTTAATATTTATTTGATTTTGTATTTGTGTAGTTTGTAGCATTATCAACGATCTGGATGAGGAAATCGAGTATACTCTCAGTAAGTTTGATCAAGTTAGATGGGAGTATTGTTCGATGTGAGCACAGAAAGCTCTGCAGGTGGATCTGGACAAGCTCAATCAATGGGCCAAGGCCTATGATATGGCATTCTAGAAAGCCAGATGCTGGGTGCTGCGCTTGGGTCATAACAACCCCATGCGGCAATATAGGCTTGAGAAAGAGTGGCTGGAAAGTTTCCCAGCAGAAAAGGAGGTGACTGAACACAAACTGGCAGTGTGTCCAGGCCAATGGCATCTTGACATACATCAGAAATGGCATGGCCAGCAGGCTTAGGGAAGTGACTGTCACTGTACTCGGCTCTGATGAGGCTGCACTTCAAATACACAAACCAAACTGTGTTCAGTTTGGGCACCTCAATATGGGAAGAATTTCAGTTTCTTGAGCATGTGCGGTGAAAAGCAGTGAAGGTGGTGAAAGTACTAGAAAACAAAATGTATGAGGAGTTAATAACTTCAGTTAAAACTGAAGGGTTATTTAGTCTGCCTTGTTTGTTTGTTTGTTGTTTCTGTGGTGATTCTATGTGTATGGCTTTGTGAGTTACAACAAAGTCATATAGCTTCCTGCACCAACAGCCACTGTATCCAGCAGTGTTGCTAGAAAGACAATACTGATGAATCAGGCTGGAATGGGTGGCTTTTTTGAGAGAGTTGTAGTCACTTCTTTATCCATGTCATGTCAGTGGCCAAATTTTCTTGGAGCTCAAAAAAAGTGATAGAAAAGGAATCATAGTTTCTTTACTTGTGTAAAATTATGAACAGAATATTCTAGTTTAACCAGTTCCTGATAATGTAAATTGACATCCGCATAAAAAGGGAAGGAACTTCTCTCCATCGCAGTTGAATCTTGGAGGTTTTTTTCCTTTTCTTCTGGGGGGGGTGGGGGGTGGGGAGGAGGTAACACAGAAAGTATTCAATTAAATGTGATGGTGCAGGTATAATTGAAATGACTAAATCTACGCAATGGGAGCTCTGCAGAGAAGGACCTGGCTGTTCTGGTGGACAACAGGGTAACCATGAGCCAAAGGAGATGGGGAGGCAAATGAATGAGGCTAGGCTCTTCTTGGTGATGGGTACTGATAGGATGAGGAGCTGTGACCTAAAACTTGAACAGAGGAAGTTCCATACAAACATGCAGAAGAATGTCTTTACGGTAAGAGTGATGGAACACTCGAACCAGTGAAAAAGTTTGTCCAGATAGGCTGTGGAATCTCCTATAGAGATAGTCAAGACTCATCTGAATGCCTGCCTGTGTGACCTGTTGTAGGGAACCTGCTTTGGTACTGGAGTTGGACTCAGTGACCTCTTGAGGTCCCTTCCAACCCCTGTGATTCTGTCAGGTCCAGTGAAGGATAATCTGTGAATGTGCTGCATTCGCTGCATTGTTTACTGTTTTCATACATCTGTTTCTTTTCTCATTTGTTTTTGTTCCACACCTATTACTTTGGAGGTAGCTAGAAAAATTCTTTTCTTCAAAACAGAATTGCTCTAATTAAATTTCTCTTCCGATTATATGACTTCTAAGTAATTTTTAGGGAAGAGTATATTTCTAGAAAATACATGCTAATACAATTAAATTGAAAGTTCAAGGTAAGGATCATGTAATTGAAAAATATGAAATGTGTCTGAAAGAGTGGATATGTTTATTCATGTCTCTACTAGGTTCCATGAGATATTATTCTCATTACTATTCATGTTTTTTGAAGGATAAAAGCTTTTCTAATACAGTTGCTGTGCTAACTAGATTTCTAAAGAATAGGTTTTGTCAGGTTTTGTTAATAAGAACAGGACTCATTAAGCGATGTTAAAAAGAGGTAGCAATATGGTACCAGTGCATATTTTGAGAAGTGGTTTCTTGAAAAATGATGCCAACGTTTTCATAATTTCCTTAGAATGTTTTTTCCTGTATGGTGGAGTTCAGGGACTGTATGGTGTATTATGGATGCAATGAAAATTGCCTGTGATTGGAAATTAAGTTCTAAGATTTCTGTTTAATTGCACTTTAAAGCAAAAAGTAAATTCATTGTACAAAATTCTTTATTTTTTCAAGACATTTGCAACTTTAAGAAACAGTTAAGTGAAAGCAATTCTTACTAAGAGGAATATTCGTTTTAGCTCTCTACCCCCTAACTCCAGTTATAGTCCCTGAAGAAAAGGCAAAATGTTAAAACTATGAAACAACATTAAAATGCCATTTAATTTGTCAAGGGAGACGTTGTCTATTTTTTTTCCTCCGATAAAAAGACTTGAATAAAAGCTTTTTCCTCTGTAGTGCTTGCAGATTTTCAAGTAGATGGAGAAGATGGTTGCTAGCAGCAGATTACGCCAGATGCACAGTTGCCTAGGGATGTGTGCAATGTTTGCTGGAGAGAGGTCTTACTGTCTTGCCTTGAGGAATTAGGTTGAGTCTGTTAGGCCATGTAAGTAGTGATTTTTTTTCCTGAGCTAGTGGAGTGTCACGTTGTGGTATGTGACATTTTTAGGTAATGCATTAAGTAGTTGTTTGTTGTTTTTTTTTTAACTTGCAGAAGTAGGTGACCTCTATTGAAGTTTTTCAGAAACCTTAAATATTTACCACTGAAATAAAAAGATGGCTTTTTTTAGAGAAAAATTACTAGATTCATTGCTTAAGAAACATGCTAAATTACCATTTCATTGTAGTTTTCTTTGATAAAATTCCTGTGGATACATTAAAGGATTTGCATTTATATTGAATATCATAGCATGCAAGCAGATCAGTGAGGCTCTGTATGATGAATATCTGAAGATTTCCTGAAATTTCTTTTTAAAGAAAAAGAAAAATTATATAGATGTGTTTACTGCATTTATACTAGATGTAAGGTATCACATGTCATACATTTTCATGTTAATTCACTCTTATCTCTTTATAGGATATTTAATTTGTTCCTTTGAAATACCTCATTTTTAGTGCAGCTGCTAGCACAAGACATTTGTCAAGATAACCTACAATCTATATAGTTACTGTTCCTGTATTTATATGAGGTTTTTCTTTCATCTGAGTTATAATTTCTAAATAAAATTTTCCATATTATGGTTACAAAGTGAAAATTGTGACACAGTAGCTTAGCTATTTGCAGTACCAGTCAGCTTTTAGTTGTTTCCTTCATTAAATTAGCATCTGCTGGAGATTTCCAGGTACTCACTGTGGAATCTTTGTTGTGCTTTTGAACATCACTTTCTTTGGTGCATCCAGCTTGGAGGCAGCTCAAACAAGCCTAAGAGTATACAGTCATATAAGCAATTGAATATTTTGGATTAGAGAATTTTTCTGAAGAATGTTATCATATGTCTTAAACTATTTTAATGTTACAATAGACACTTAATTAGTTTACATATTGCTTGAGAAAACTGGATTTAAGAGATTCCAGTTGGCAGAAGTCTGGCAGGAGGTTGTGATGTGACACGCAGCTATGAATGGCAGTTCTCAGAGCAATTGACATGTCAGACCTAGCAAATCTGCTAAAGTTATTCAGTTCTTCTCTTCTTTACTGTTTTGCACGTTATTATAAAATCACAGAGTAGTTTGTATTTGAGGAGACTTTAAAGATTATCTAGCACCAACCCCACCTGCTTCCCTGTGCAGGGACACCTCCCACCAGCTCAGGTTGCCCAAAGCCCCGTTTAACCTGACCTCAAATACCCCCAGGGATGGGGCATCCACAATGTCTCTGGGCACTTGTTCCAGTTCCTCACCACCTTCTGAGTAAAGATTTTCTTCCTAATATCTAAACTAAATCTTCCCTCCTTCAGTTTAATACTATTACCCATTATCCTGTCCCTACACTCCCTGATGAAGAGTCCCATTGCTATTTTCCCACAACAGCTCCAAGCAGTCAGTCCTTCCTATTATGTAGAAATCAACTCTGCCACCTCTCCTTTCTTGCCTCTCCCTTCTCAACAGTTCATAGCTATCCATTACAGCACTCCAGTTGTTTTGAGTCATCCCACCACATTTCTGTGACAGCACTTAGCTGAATGTTGACTTCCAACTCCTCTAGCTTATTGCTTCTCTGCATGCATATGTAGAGAAGTGCTTCACTCCAGCTGCTGGTCCTGCCACTTTTTGAGAGGAGGCCCTAATTCCTATGTGGTATTTCTGAAGTGTTTTCTTTATTTCTAATGCATCAACAGTGTATGGGTCTTTGCTGCTGCTCAGATCTCTATCCTCTGCCCCCCACTGAACCTAGTTCAATGCTCTCCCTGTAATTCTGACCAGCTTGTAGGCTAAGATGCTGTAATTGTTTATGGGTTGATATGTTAATAAATGGTCTTCAAAGTTTAATAAACATAAGGAAGCTTTGCATCACACTGTTTTGTATTCACTTTTAAGATTCAGTGATAGCTTAATACTTACTGTTGAATTTAAATGAAGTCAAAGTATTACTAAAGAAATGTACGGTTTATTTAATCGTAGTGTTTTGGTTTTCCACTTAGTGCTAAAATAGTGCCAAGGCTTAGGAATTATGTAGTTAATATTGACACAAACTTTTATCTGCCAAATACAAGCAGTTAAAGCTTGAAAATGCTTAATGTAATTTTCTTTTATTTTAAATACAGATTTAGAAGACTAATGAAGTTGGTCATTTGTGACTGGTACCAAATAGATGCTTTTGCTCGAAACTAGTGGGTCCTATCTGCATAGAGTATCACTTGCATTCTGTGTGACTTCTCTTGAGTCACACTCAATGTCTGTATCCTGTCTTTCATCATAAGATTCTTTACTGTCATTGTGGCAAATATTAAGTATCTCTGATTAGTGCTTTCAAAACTGTACTCCCATCCAGGGTGCACAGTGGTAATGCACTCTGTAGATACTCCACAAACTGACCACATGCTGTTTCATAAACCATGATGTAGAGTGCTTTTGTTGTACTGGTTTGAACACTTACAAATTGCTTCTGATTTGAGAGTGCTTTCCTCGTGGTTGCATTCTTGTTGCTAGATATGCAAGATATCTGTCTGTTATGAAATTGAAAATTATCAGTTTTCAAAATATTAACACACAGCCTGTTCTTTTTCTTTAGGAAAGCCCAAGAGGCGAACAAGAAAGTGGTTCTAGCAGGTTGTGTTCCACAAGCCCAGCCTCGTCAGGATTACCTCAAAGGCTTGAGTATTATAGGGGTATGTATCTTTATCAATTAGAAACCAAAGATTTTCGTAAATATTTTCATAGGCCAATGTCATTATGATAGGCTTAGTTGACTAGTTGACTTTCTCCTCAAAGAAGCAGTAGAGAAACTTAGTACCTCTGGTTGTCTGCTTTCATTGGGAAGTACTTAAGCCCTTTTGCATCCACAGTGATTTGCTCTGGTTGTGGGATGAAGGGTCAGAGGAAATGGATGCTCTTGACAGAAATGAGTTTCAGTGCCATTTGTAGCTGTAAGGGAGGTGAAAACAGCCATTGCCACGTTGTTTAAAATATCACAGTTTATTCGCATTAAGGAAAAAAAATGCACCCTTTAGTAAAATCAGAGAAAGACTGGTGAAGGACTTGGGGAGATGTTACACAGGCACAGCTGAGAGTTGGATGTCTTTGGTTTTTTTTTCTTGTTTATTTATTTGTTTTTACTTTGTTCTTTTAAGCAGAATGATGAAAGAAAATGATGATTTTGTTTAAATTTGAGGCAATCTGAAGAGTTAAATCCACCAGTGACTGAGTTGTTAGACAGTAGCTACGTTTTGTCTTGAAAAAATAACTTCAGATCTTTAGGCGTAGTGCAGCTAGTGCTTTCAGTATCCTTGAAATGAAGTAATGCCATCTAATTGAATCACCTGTGCAGAATCTTCCTGAAAATCAGGGAGACAAAGCACAAGCTAGAAAGTATTCTTCATTGTTTCACTGACTGAAACTAGATGAATTTGTAAAAGGCATGTTTGAGTTGAAACACTGTCACTGGACTCATTGTGTGAATTATAGAGTGAAGTTGTTCTGTGTTATGTTCAATTAGAGTAGATGATTGTCCATCATCTTTCATATGCTAAGAACATGGGCAGGTCAATATGTTTCCACTTCAGTGTGATAAAATAAGGTTGAAACTAAGTTTTTAAAGGAACAACAGCAAAATTCCAAAGCATTCACTTTCATAACTACCATCGCACCAGATGTTTTATCTTTTTTTTCTTTCCAGCTTCATTTTTAGATACATTATTGCCTATAAATTAACTCACTGCCCACAAGGTGTGTAAAATATTACACTGATGTATAGTTGACAAGGTACTGGTAGTTACAGTTCAGAGGAAGATAACATACCTCCATGGCACTATATGCCGGTGAACTGTTGTGCTTCTTCATCTCTGGGAATCAAAAGACACCAATCATAAGACACCTAAGACATCAACTTGCTCTGTGCAGCTGGATAAGAAAGGAAAATAAGAAGGTGAATGTTTTTTAAGGGTTTTTGTGACCTGTGATTGTTCTTTACAGTGAATGTGAAGCTTTCTACAATTATAAAGACAGAGATAAAAAAAATATCTCAGCTAGTTTGTCACGATCCTTTGGCCTAGACTGTGATCCAGTATGTCAGATGAGAAATAAATATTGTTTTACTGCAGGCAGTTATGATGCTTATATTAGCTCTGCGGGTGTTCATAAGCAGTTGAGTCCAGATAGTGGTTGCATCTGCAGCAGCGTGTCACTGTGTGGGCAAGTTACTGCTCCCTTCCCATGGCCTGTTCTCAGCTTCATCCATTAATTAGTGTTTTTGTGTGTGTGTGTTTTGCAGAGTTTTTTGTTGTTGCTGTTGTTTTGTTTATTTCATTTTGTGTGGGGTTATTTGTTTGTTTTCAGAAAATACTGAAGACTGAATATTTTTCTGTCGTCACTGATCTTTACTACTGACTCAACCACGTGAATCTCAGTCACCCTGGCAGAAACAACAGACTTCAGCTAGGTGACAGGATCCCTTATAGCTATTTTCGAGAAAGAGCATATTAATTGCAGTAAATATTCTCTGATCTTATGATTTGGAGTCAACAAAGGGTAACGAGTGCAATGTTTTGTGTTCTCACACGTGTTGATGTATCATTGCACTCAGAATCAAAATATAATTTGAGGGAAACTATTGATTTGAATGTCAAGATACTTTCTAAGTCTGATTTTTTTTTTAATCAGCTGATAGGTGCTCTCCTCTGATGTAGTAGAAGTTGAAGTCAAATGTTAAGAGTCATTTTCTGGAGGAATTGGAGTGCTCATTTTGGAGGATTTAATCCTCTTAAAATGGGACCAGAAGAGTTGTCATGTAAAAGGCAGTGGCATAACTCCCAAAAGCATCAGCACCATAACAACTGGCAAGGGACGACATGCTTCTGGTGTGCGTGTGCCCTATAACTGATGTGACTCCTTCTAAAATTATTTTTGGGTTGTATTAAGAGGTGAGGAAATGAATACCCTTTCATTTATCATGGAGATTGCTGGGAAACCTTAAGCATTCCCACCTCTTTTGCGATATATAGTTGGGTCTGATTGTTCTGCAGCTTCTTTCGTAGTGCAGTGTGGACCAAACAGTATTTCTGTGGTACCTTAGATGCCCATATCACAGACTTCATTGAAAGGCAGAGTGTCTCTCAGAAAGTTTTGGATATTCATGAATTGCTTTTTCTATTAGCCACTCTACTTTTTAATAGCTGCAGCCTCTAAGCAATGAGGCATTCAGGAAAGACCCTCATAAGGGACATCTGAAGATCATTTCTCTTGGTTCTATGTCTTTAGAAGGAGATTGGTTCAAATCTCTTGATCCATAAAACGCTTCTCACCTTAATTCAATGAGCGTATTAAGCTGTAAAGAGTCTTTATTGTACAAAGTCTTGGACAAGGTCCAACTGTTTTGTCTTCACACATGACAGTGCAGTATCTTCACATACTCTTGGTGTTTCCTTGAAAGATGGAAAGTTTCTCTAATCTGCTTGTTAGGTTCCCTGTTGCTCTTTTCTAGTTAGTATTCTTTGTTCTGAGGCTCACTGAGTCCTGTGTAGTACAAAATCGCTGGTAAACATGCAACCTCTCACTTAACTACCTGTTAAGTGAATCCAGAGATTATTGGATTTTTTTTTCCACTTTGTCTTGCAAAACAGTTTAAGGGTATTAATACTGCTTCTAAGACGACTCAGATATGCTTGAGCAATTGGAGGAATTTTCGTGACCATCCTCAATCACTCCTCCTGCACTCATAAGTCACCTAATGTGAGATTGCAGACATAGGGCATTACAAGCATGGCTTTAAACTGTTTACATCTAGGAGTCATCTGCTGAATGTGATAATGACAGTACAAAGGGAACTGGAGGACTTTCTCTGATGACAGGCAGACATTGAGTAGGTTTGTGTAGTCTCCTAGCTAATTGCTGGGGCTCAGTCAGAGAGCTTGGGGCTTGACTCCCAGAGTGCCAGGGAATACTGAGAGGTGAATGGTTTGGACTGTGACTGACTTGTGTTTAAGGATTGAGCAGTGGTCTGTTGCTTCAGCCTCAGCATGGATCACCTTATGTTTTCCTTGTGTCTCTATGAATTGAATAGATATAATTTCTGAGCTGTACTAATGCCTAACTTCGATCTTGTGAGAAAGGCTCAAGATTTTTTCCTGATTTTTGTTTCAACTCAAGCGTCATGCTTTATTTTATTCTTTGCTTTTTCCCTGGCTGGTTTCCTGCTCTGGCTACCTCTTCATCCCTTGGGCCCTACCCGTGTCTCTGTTCTATATCCAGCTCAACCCAGGCATCTGTCTCTTCCCCTTGTACTCCTGCTCAGCTGTCTGCTCCAGTCTGTCCTTAGCTTTTGTTCTACTCAAATCCCAATCAAGAACCATCTATAATGGACAAAAAGTCGCTGTGTGGATGCTTATACTAGAAAAAGATTGTGCAGTTTGCAGAGATAAATGTGGTGTTATATCCATCAGTACACCACACAGTGTGGTACATCTAGCAGTAGAGTACCTTTTTGTCAGAAGTGGTGGTTCATATTGTTTGGACTCACTGTAAAGAAATGTTGAGGAGTGGTGTCTATGCCCTTCATGCATCAAAGGCTTGGTCTCCATGCTTGATGGGCTTATTAATTCCTGTTGGGGACACGACTGAATCTCTGCTCAGGAAGGTTTATGGATGCTTTTGCTACCACTCACTGTTGAAGGGGGTACTCTGTAAGATCAGTGGGGTGTGATGTGATGAAAGGAATCCTACAGCACTCTGCATAGCCAAAAAAAATTCACTACTACTACTTTGTGGTATTTCCTTTTTCTTAATTTTCCTGTTGTTTTTTTTATTTTATTATTTTTTATTTTTCAAATGTGAGTTCCCAGAATACTTTCCTTCTCTCACTCCAGTTTTACTCAGATATTTTACATGAAGCTTGGAAGCATTCACTATTTTCATCTTCAGCACTTGAGCACTTTGGCCAAACGCTTGCAATAATTTCAAATGAAAAATGCTTAATATGGAAAATAACATACAAGGTAGAATAAGCATCCATTTCTGGTTGCAGTACTTATTATCTCCAAGATGAGTAATTTTAATTATATATATGAACTGTCTTCCTGACAGGCACATTGAGACTAATTTAATTTATCCAATAAAATGAAAATACAACACACTGTTTTTCCCTGGTTTTATTTAACAAGGGATTCAGGGCTATGCAAAAATTCCCCAGATGTATAATACAGAATGTAATTATGGAGGTGGTTCAGGTTTTGAACCATTGAGATTTCTTTTGTTTTACAGTGATTGCGAACTTAAACAGCTTAGGATCGAGATGAGACAATAATATTTTAGGCAATGTATTTGGCAGAGACTGTGTTATATGTTTATGCTTATACTTGCAATTGTATACTCTTCTGCTTTTAAGTTGCTCTTTTAAAATTAAAAGAAAAAATCAATGTGTAAATGTCTTAGGTCATATTTAAAAAAAAAACAACAAAACACAAAAAACCTTTCATCTGTATATATAAAAGGGATGTAGGTAGGTTGCTCCAAAGTAGTGCCTCCTGTTTTTTTCTATGGAAACTACAACAGATACAAAGAGCACAATAACACTATTTGATAGAGCAAATTCTGAGGTGACACTATTAACTATTTTTCAACAGTCACCACCAGTAACATTTTTGCTAGTAATGAACAAGATCATATATGCCGTGCTTATAAAAGTCTGCACCAGGGGAGGTGACCCGCTGTCACTGTTGCCACTGCTGGAATGCACCACCTCACTGCCTTACCACTGACATCCACCTCAGGTATTGTGGACCAACATAATAAAACAGAAGGTATTACTTTTGGAGCAGCCTTTGTATATACACGTATGTAAATATGCACATTCCACCTAAATGCTTGCATGTGCTTTATTTGTGAAAGCATTTCTATAAATGTAAGCATATGTTCATAATATGAATGCTTGCAATTCAGAAAAGGATGTAAATATACAGAGTATATGAGAGCATTAAAACGCCAATATTAGTGATATTTTGAATAATGGAATTTCTAGAATTCATAATCAATATACTGTATTTAGAAATCCAAAGTGGGAGAGATTTGTGTTTTGAAAAGGCTGTATTTCAAAAGGAAAAAAAAAAAAAATTATGGACTTGATCTAACACCCAGACAAGAAAAAGAGCAGACTCCCACTGACTCCATGTGGAACTCTAGATCAGACAGCAACTACAGATGATTTTTTTAAGCTGTTATTAGGCTGTTTGGAAAATGGATGTGAAATGGAGATGATTGTGCAGCCATTTGTTTACAGAAAATGACAAACACAGTGCTTTAAGGACACAGAGACTTACTAACTTTGATGCAAGTTATCCAAGTTTCAAGGAACTTTGTTGAAGACCAGGTTTTGCCCTTGAAACCTGTGCAAATTGTACTTTTGTGCTCGTTTTTCAAACAAATAAAATAAAAATCTCCAAGGAAACGAGTACAAAAGTCATACTAAATCTAATTTCATTATTATGCAGCTGAGAAAAACAGTATTTTAAAGTCAGTATTGTGGAAGAGATTCTGAACTAATTTAGAAGTATGAAGTAGGGCTTTCTGCATGTTGTTTTCCTGTATTATATGTAAACTTAAATACATGTATCTAGTAAATATTGCATAAAATATGTAAGCTATACAGAATATGTAGAATACTTTGGTTGAAAGTTATAGGAAAAAATCTCAGCTTTTAGAATTTGAGTGTTTAATCTTGCAGTGTTAATACTGTATCTTTCTACTTAACATACCAGTATAGTGTATAGATCATTAACTTTATTTATTGGTTATCTAATAAAAATTAATTTAACTATTATGGGTGAATTGGGGCAAGTATAACACCAAACGTGGATTTGTTATCTCTGTTAGAGATGCTATGTTGTGTTTGTGAAATGTTACTCTTTCTCATGAAGAACATCAAGGGTTTTCCTTCCATTTCGGTACACTGACTGCTGTAAGTCCAGGACAGCATCTTGTTCTCTAAACCAGGAGAACAATATTTTTAGTTTCTTCTCGTGTTCTACTGTCTTTCCCCTGCAATACTTCCTTGTTATTTTTCTCTCCTGCCTCAAAATATCCTCAGCTTCTTACACTGTTCTTTCCCATTTACCCTTCTGGTCTTGAGGCTGGTGGAGCCACCTGGGTGCTGGCTGCCCAAGTGACGGTGGCCTTTCAGCAGCCACTTGGATCCCAAGAAGTAGTTCAGGCTTGAAGGTCTCTCTTACCAGGAGCCCACAGATTACTTCTTTTCTGTCCTTTTGGTGGCTTTGGCCAAATTCATGTGTTGCTACTTTTGAGAGCAGAAATCTGTCTAAGTCAGATGGTGAGTTTTAAAGTTTCTCTTAGGGCTCTGACAGAAGGACCAAAAAATGTAGCCTTAAAGTTTGCTTCCACTTAATCCAGAGGATCACATTTTTGAAGGAAGAGCTATGTAAAGAAAGTCCAATTGTTCACTACTTAGCTGTTGACCTTCTGACTTCTTTTAGGTTCAGCAGATAGATCGTGTAGTAGAAGTTGTGGAGGAAACTATTAAAGGTAAGCACTACACTTCAAATATTTGCAGCTCATCTGTAAGATGCTAGCAGAAATACTGTTCTGTTTTACCAAACCAATCTTTGCTTTCTGTTCTAGCTAAATGGACAGTGATGTACATAGCCATATGTGCTTAGCAGTAATGTTGGACATTTTCTGGTAGGAGCTCGGTGGCCTGTTCAATTCATAAGTAAATAATCCTGAGGAGACTTTAGGAACTCATTTAAGTTTCATCAGTGTAGGTGGATGGTAGTGATTGCTTGAAGTTTCTGTTTCATCTTAATTCAGTGCTCTATCTCCAGTTTACGATGTTTGGTCCTCTCCTGTTTATTTTTTTCAGATGTTTTGGCTCACTTGTTTGAGCTTTCCTCAGCAGGACAGATAAATTATCCACTAGTTTAATGTTCTTTTGTGACTGTATTCCTTGTACACTCTGGCTGCCTTAATGTGTGTGTACGTACAGTGCTTTGCAGTGAAGGGGGGCAAAGACAACTTTGTTTTCTGAAGTCTGACTAGTAAACATTTGCTATTAAATAAATACATTTGTCTGGATCTTTCTGGGTTACCTAAGTTTGTCTCCATTACTTATCAGGCCATAAAAATTGCTGTTCCTTGAAGCTTTAGATTACAGACTTTAGTTTAATTGGCTGTACTTTGAATATAAACAAGTGTCTGGTCTACAAAATGTTGCCTCGTAACTTTAATGCAGGAGTATGTTGCTTTGCAGTACAACATGAAATGTAAAAAACAGTGCAAAAAAACTTGAAGTAGAGGGAAAAGAAAGTTTATATTAAGAAATGATACTGTGTTGTAAGGCTTCTAGTAAGATTTTTTTGGTAGTTTGAATGCTTTCAGAAATGAAATGTGAACTCTATGTACTCCAAACCAAAATTTATGCAGTTCTTTCTTTCCTTCTGGCATATATTTTATTTTTTTGCACAGTGTATTGTGGAAGAACCATATTCAGTGTATTCATGCGGAATGTGCACAACTGTTCCCAGAGGCATCATGGTGAACTTCACAATGTGCTGGGAATAATTTGTGATATTTACAACAGCACAGTATTTCAGATCCCTGTCTTATTTTCCTGAATGGTATTTATTCTTAAGGGATTAAAAAGATAACCTGGGTCAGTATGTCCTCCCTTCACAAAAATGTGCTTTGTAATATTTATACAGATTCATAACATTACTTTTTTTTTGATAACACAGTTGTTCAGGTTATCATGGTTGAATATTTTACAACTAGAAGGAAGATGATCAATCTAGAAGCAAATGTAAAAATTATGTTTTTCACTGAGTAGCTTTTAAGATTTCCTTTTAGATATTGATGAAATTCTGGAAAATAACGTAGCAAAAAAATTTTAATTGACACATAAGCTTTAAATTAAACTGTAGTTTTTGGGTAACTTATGTTCCTTTCTAGCTTAGTGTAACTGATCTGAATAAAAAGGAACAAGTGGGCTGCTGAATTCCATGCATGGTACCAATTCCTTCAGGGATCTCTCAGAAGACAATGGAGCACAGGATTTCTGGGAAAAAAAAAGAACAAAACCAAAATTTCTATTTTACAGGGAGGTGGCAAATAGACAGTAGTCATAAGGCATGGTAAAGGTCTGCTTTTTCAAAGGCCTACTATTAAATCTGGAAGCTTTTACTTTTTTTGGTTTTGTTTTGTTTTTGAGTGTGTTCATTTCAATTTGTTTAACAATAATGTATAAAATTGTGGAATTGGAAATCACCTTCCATGAATAAAGAATTTGAAGCTGTCTTCATGTATTCTAAATTATTCTAACTGAGAACTTTCATTATCTAATTAAAGTAAAATACAGAAGTTAAAAAGACTGTTAAGAATGCTTTATACTGTAAAATAGATCCACGGTATGAGCTTACATATGTGTATGTCAAGCCAAATGAAATGTAGCCCTATGTCTTTTAAAGTCTGTGACATTAGTAACAACTTCTGAGACCTACGTTATCTTGAGGAGGAAGAGGGGAGTGTGGCGTGGGACAGTAGATTAAATATAAATTTTGACTTGAGAGACAGCATACACTAGCAAGTTTTTAGTTGGGTTTTTGTCCAACTTATATGATACGATTTCCTTCACCTACCTTTTTGTAAGAAAATCAGTGAGTTATGTAGTTGGTTTACTCTTGCACCATGGCTTTAAAATATTTTAACTATTTAAATTGAATAAATTTAAACTGCATGGCATCTGCACTCTGCATGGCAGCTGCCCCTGTAGATCAGTGTGCCTACATGAGTTGTCTGGATATTCTGTCTAAATTTCTTGTTAATCTTCAGAGTTGACATTTTTAAGGTTGGGTTTTCCTTAGGTTTCCATTTTTTTAAGGGCTACTGTAGATTTTTTATGGGCACTTGAACTTTGAAATGCACAATTTACAAAAAAGGGAAACTTAAAAAAATGTATATAAAGCCAAAACCAAATCTATTTCCCCTCTACTGTTGTGTTTTTCTTTTTCTTTTTTTTTTTTTTTTGTGATAATAATTTTCTTTCTCATTTTCAAAGAAAATGTCTAAAATGTCTACCCTGTTGGATTTAGTTGAAAGCTTACTGTATTGATCCCCCAAAATTACTTTTCTGAAATTATTCAAAGCATTTTCTGTGAAATATGACCGTCTTCTAGTTTTATTTCTCAGTCTTAAATTCATACTCAGAAAACCCTCTTCAGAATAGTGTCATTGTGCTGATTGAAGAGATGAATTCAAGTAGGTCTTCATGGTAGTATTTACTTTATCTGCCTGGAAATAGCATAATTACTGGTTCCCAACTCTCATTCATAAATACATTTATGTGACTTTACCTTTTTGTCTTTCTTCATTAGAAAATGGAAAAGGAGGATGCTCATGTTTCTTTTAGTTGCTAGTGTTATAAGGAACAGAATTCTTAAGAAATGCTGTCATGCTTCATATTTGTATCATCATGAATTTTATAACAAGTTCAATCAAACTTTTAAATTCTCTGATTATCAGGTAAATTTTGTAATTTCCAGATGTGATCTTCTGAAAGAAGTGCGCAGTATTTACACGCAGATCATACCTGGTTTATGCTTTGTCCTAAGATGTATTTTAACTAATGTTGTCTTCATGTACTTTTTTATGGCTTATATTGCCCAAATCTGAAACCTCTATTCTTCCTACTAAGAAAAATCCTAGATTTCAGGGAACTAAATGAATGAACTTGATCTCAACCTTAGAACTAAATTTCTCAAAGTGCTATCTACAAAAATATGTGTGGAGCATGTCAGCCTTCCTGTTTCATCATGCAGTGCTCTTATTTAACAGTTTAGTGAAACTTGCTTCATCTGCAAATTACCCAGATCTTAAGACTGAATTGCAGCTATTTTACATCACTGAGGCATGCTATTTCTGCTCACATGTTTAGTTTCCTAGTAACATGTAATGATGACACAGTACGTTAGGAAAGTGCTACTAAGCAGTTGCAGTGTCTGAGACAGGAGCAAACTTGATTGCATTTGGTGTACGCTCCATTATGAAGTAAGAATTCTGTACAGAATTTCAAAGCTGTTCAAGATATTCGGGAGAAACTTTAAAGTCTTAATGTAGAATATTTTTTCTTGGTTTTAAATGTAGGCCCTCATGGATTTGAAGCTTTTGCCACCTTCCATTCTAGACGCACTAGCTATTAAAGCTCATGTTGAAGATGGGAGGGGGGAACGTGGAGCTGGAGCATTTGTATACAATCTGCTTTTAGCTTAGGCCTTAGGGAGATGAGGGGCACAGGTTGAATTGAGTTTAGTCTGTATTGTGTCTGTGTAACGTTTTCACAAAACAGAGTTTTACAATGGGTCATTAGATTTGGTTGTTAAAAACAGCCAAAGGAAATTACTTCAGAGTTGAACCTTTTATACTTCGTATAACCTTTCTTGATTTCAGTCACGTTGACCTGTCTGGTGAAGTTGCCCATCCATTCCCAGTTTAAACATTAACCAGTATTTACTGTCTAATAAATTGCCCTCATATACTTAGTAATTATATTAGTTGTGTCAGTCTACAAAAATGAGGAGGTGAATGGCACCTGTCTTAAATATAGACTACATTGCATACCTTGTGTTTGTGTATGTATGGTACGTATATGAATGCCAACATTTTAAATAGTATTTTTATGTGCTGCTTGTTTTCAGTATAATCCACTGATAACAGAAGATAAAATACTGCCTCCTCAATTTCTGTGATTGTAGGAAGAATTGCCCTTACTTAAAAAGTTGATGATGAGCCAAATGAGGAATAAGAACTCTAGGCATCAGGAGTTATTTTCTGAGGAAAAATATTATTTGTCTCCTGGTCAGGAAACTGACTAGTCTGTGCCTAATTGCTGTTCGAGGAGGGTCAGAGGGAGGGTAATGGCCTCACTGAGTCCATGTTTCTGTAATCCTTTGAAAGCACATAGAAAAGAGGGATGTTTTTGGATGGGGTGTTTTATTTATTTCACTTTGTGGTGGGTTGACCTTTGCTGGCTGCCATACCCCCACCCGGTCTCCTTCTTACTTCCCCTTCTCAACAGACCGAGGGAGAAATTAAGAACGAAAAGCTCATGGGTCATGGTAAGGGCAAGGAGATCACATACCGATTGCCATCAAGGGCAAACTAGAGTTGGGGAAAATTAATTTACTGACTATTAAAAATAGAGTATGATAGTGAGAAATAAGGACAAAATTAAAAATAGCTTTCCCTCTGCCCCTGCTTCTTCCACGTATCAACTTCTCTACGTTCAAAACTCCTCTTCTGCCTCTTTCACAGAGGGACAGGGGGAGTGGGAACGGGGTCTACAGTCCGTCCTTTACAGCTCTTCTCTTCCATTTGCTCCTCATGTTCCTCCCCTGCTCCACTCTGGAGTCCCTCCCACAGACACTGTTTTTTCAATAACTTCTCCAGTGTGGATCTTCTCCACAGGGTCCTTCAGACTGCTCCAACACGGGTACCTCATGGGCCAGCAGTTCCTACCAGAAAACCTGGTGTTGCATGGGCTCTTCTCCACGGACTGCAGCTTTCTTCAGGGTATACCTTTCTGCTCTGAGGTCCTCTGCAGGCTGCAGGGACCTTCTGCTCCATACCTGGAGCACCTCCTGCCCTCCTTCTGCCCTGACCTTGGTGGCTGTAGGGCTGTTACTCTTATTTATTCCCACACTCTTCTCAGTGCAATGATTTTTACCCTTTCCAAACTGTGCTCTTCCAGAGGTGCCCTGGTTTGGATGGCATGCTCGACTGTGTCCTGAGGTGGGTCTGTTGGAGCTGACAGCAACTATCTGTAAATGGCATTGGACAGCCCCATGTCTCTTCTCATAAAGGCTGCCATGTAGCTCACTTTGCCAGTGCCTGGGGATCTGCACCCGGTACACACTGTTACATTTGGAACACTATCTCTAGGTAGTAGAGCTGCTTTTTAAACTGAGATTAATGAAATGATGGTACAAGCTGCAAAAATTTTGCAATAGATGTAAGCACATTTAAACCAGGATTCCTGCAGACAATATCTAGAATCGTAGCTTGAAGATACAGTGTTGAAATGACAATGGTTTAAAAGATTCAGAATCACCGATTTGTGTACATTGATAGTTGGGGTTAACAGCATAATAAGATAAAAGTCTTTATCTCTTTCTTATTGTCTGTGGATTAGTAATTTTGAAGCTTGTCCTATATAAACCCAAATAATTATTGTTTTGTTTTGTTTTTCAATTAAAATGTAAGTAATCAGCCTTATGTGCGGGAAGAGTGTCGTTACCTATATGAGTAGCATTTTTTCTCCTTTTAATTTGAGTATTTCTTTAACAGTGAACACTGACTGAAGAAGAACCTGACCTCAATTATCTTAACCTCACAATTTTTTAATGAGGGTACCTTCATTCAGCTGAATGCTTTACAAGAGCATTGGTTTGAATTTTGATTTCATGTTTCTGACTGCCTAGGACAAGTATGGCATATGAGAAATTCAACCTCCATGAGAAGAATTCAAAGTAATATGATTAACTGTGGCAGCATCAGTTCAGAGAGCTTAGTTTTATAGAGTGTAATTTATAGAAACAGTGCACAATGAGAAACTGTAAGAAATTGTGAAGAAAATTCTGCAAAGACACATGTGAATTGCTTTCGTAAAATATCCCTGATCAGGGAACTCTACATTTATTCCTTAGGCAATAGGTTTTCCTTTCGAGGTCTTAAATGATAGTTACTGGTTTGTTTCTTTTTTTTTTACCATTTCTTCTGTGCCTGTTCAAATGCTCTTGGGCATACAGTGATGATTAAATGTATGAGATGATCCAGAATTTTATGTGGATTTTGTAATTATTTCTTAATTTAGTTGGTTTTGAAAAACTGTTGTGACTGACAGTCTGTGTTATGAATATCACTTTCCTTTTGGACATTTCACAGAAACTGAGTGGGAGGTGAATAGTGATTCAGGAGAAGAAAAGCGGCCGGGGGGGGAACAGATTTGAAAATCCTAGTGGCAAAATTTTTTGGGTTTTTTTTTTTTTTTTTTTTTTTTTCACGAGCCTGCGATGCGTATGGGAGCGATAACTTTTCTTCCAAACCCATGGACACTCTTTTTCAGACTTTTAATCAGTGATGCTCTGAAAACACTTGTGTTTTTCTATAGTATTTACATTGGTTAGATGCAGCTCCGTTGGCTGACAAAGCTGAGCTCATGGTTAGCTCTGTTCAGGTCTGCTGGAGAATCCTCCTGCCTGGTAAGGGATTGCATGTTCTAATCAGTGTAATTTAAATATCTAGAGAAAGGTTTCAAATTGATAGCAAAGGAGTAGAGGCGAAACTAAAAGCTTGCTTTTGCATACAGTGATAGGTTCATCTCTGCATGTCGCTCTAAGTCGTGTTTTGTTCTGTTAAACCTGCAACTCCTCAAAACATTACTTACTTGCATTCCTGCATCTCACTCTGACAATTTGCCCTTCGGTATTTCCTTTCCTCAGAACACAGCCTATTTCATCTGTTTCAATATTTTTTCTTTGCAAGTTTCTATCTCGAATCTCCTGAGGTTTTGAACAGCGTCCTTGATCCTGATCAAATGCATTCCCTCAGAAAGGTGAGGATAGATGGTCAGGGGAGCACTTCCTGCAGTTGATTCTTAGAATTGTCCCTCTGCGCTGTTGGAAGCTGTAGCTAGTGTTTTGAGTTCATAGCAGATTTAACATTTAATTGCTTCTTTAGAAAGCCAGTAACATCACATGATGTCAGAATAGAGTGGAGCTATTGAATCTTGAAAAAATAGTGCCTTAATAGTGCATTGCAGACTCTGTTGCTGTGGGAAAAAAAAAGCACTGTGTATATGAGGAAAATTGTTCTCTTCAATAAATACACACATATGATTATATCTTCATAATTTCATTTTATAACATTTCTATGCAAGCATTAATTTCTTGTTAGTAGTTATCTTCTTTACAGTTTTACTTATTACACTCTACCATTTTAGTGCTTGCAGATACTGCTATGATTGAATGAAACACTGCAGGAATACCAATAAAGATCTATTTTATGTATAAAAGAGAGAAAGTAATCTGTGGTTTCTAGCAATTTGGGCCATTTGTAGAGGTTCTTTAAAATCAAATTTTTAAAAGCTCATCTTCACCCATCGTGGCGCTCTTATTCTGGAGTCTTCTGAAGCGGAATTTCTATTATATCCTAAATCCAAGAACAGGTCTTGGTAAACACACATATTTCAGGTTAATATCATGTGTGCCACATGCTTAATAGTATCTGCAACTTTCTTTGAGTCTGTGTAGTGTGATAATCCCATTATGAAAGAGCTCTGAATTGTAGCAACTTGGCCAAATGTACCAACTGCTATCACTAGCCTGATGAGAGTGGTCATTTAACTGAGTAAATGCTTTTTTATTGCGGTTCTTGGACATACAGATGGGGAAAATATCAGTGATTCTGATAGCATTAGGCTGAATTATTCCCTGACTTGTAAGGGGACCCAGTTTTCGCATACACCCGTTGAAGAAGGAGCTTAACATGCACAGCATTCCCATTAATGCTGATCCAGAAAAGGAGTAATTTGTAGTTCCTGAGCCAGAGGTAAAGCGTATATATTCCAGCTGGGTTTGTTTTTCCTTTCAGTCTGTTACCTGCATTTACTAGAGGCAGAAAATCCCATGGATAACACTCAAGAATATCATCACTACATAATTAATACTAGCGTGGATGAGTTTGTGTGGGAGTATTAGCACAGTTAAGTTCTAAGTCAGTGACTGTCATTGTCATTTTTGCACTTGTTTGGCAGTGTGTGATTGTCCTGGAGAGCTCAAGGATTCCTTTGCATTTGGTCATGTCTGTTGTAGAACAGCTTGTTTTTGCTTCAGGGCAGGCAGAAAAGGTAGGAGATTGGCACTAGTGCATTGATTCCCCAGAAGTAAACCGGGCCTTGAGTCTAACTCAGCTCACCAAGTATGTGTTTAAAGCAACTCCAAATGTAGGAGAACTGGGCTAAAGTATCAGCAACAGTCATGGGCAGCTGTACAGTGTGTTAGGCAATTTGAGTTGCACCCTTGTGTCTCAGATGCTATTTTTTGTTAGTCCTCCGCAAAGATCTAAAGTAACCCTTCTCTACATAGTAGTTGCAAAGTTAGGACGACAAGACTGTAAATAAAGGTTACTTGAATTTGATATTAAAGTTTTGTAGTGGCTCCTGATTTGCCTCTTCTTCCTTTGCGTTATTTATTTGATCTTATTAGGCTCCCTTCTCTTTAAGGTTCTCTTTTTGTTACTTTCACTTACGTTTTCTGATTCTTTCCACTTTTGTATTTACTTGATCCTTCCATCTTTCAGTCTTTATCACTGGTTTGGTTCTTCCCTACTCTTCAGCTTTTCTTTGCGCAGACTTGCTACTTTGCTTTCCCTTCAAGTTTCTCTGCCTTAGATATGGTGCTCCTGTGTGCATTTTTCCAGTGCTAGCGTTAAGGAGAGGAAGTTCTGCATTCATTAAGAATGGAATATTGGTGGAAGGAAATGTGTGCAAAAGTGCATGGAATAGTACTTAGTCCTTTTTCCCTGAAGATGGTGGAGAAGATCAAACAGGTTGGTGAGAGACAGCTGGGAGGTATGGAATTGTACATCAGCAGCCTTGTTGTGAGGAAAATAAGTGTCTTCCAGGAAATGGTGAATAACCTCTACATGTAATCTTGTAACTGGGAAAGGAAAAGAATGGGTAACAACAAACTGAAAACAATAGAAATTGTCCCTGCCAAGGCTGGAGTTTCCTGCATCTTTGAAGATTTTCTTTAAACTCATGTTCTTGAGCTCCTTCAGATATTTGCACCTAACCTTGAAGGCAACAGCTAAGAAATTGTGCTCTGTATCAGGCTGGAGTCTGTTCCAGTGGCACACTGCAGATACAGTGGAGTGTGCAGAATGGAGGAAGGACCATTGCTAGATGCCCTATTCTGTCTGTCAGGCAGGCAGTATTTCTTGGCAGCTACTGAGGGGTGCCAGCCTGTGTTCTGAATGGAGCTGGCTATTTTTGAAATACAGCATGTCTATTAAAATTCGGAAGGAAATTTCAAGACTGATAGACAGTTGTTAAGATTAACTAAAATGACTAAACCACACCACTTCCCTCTGACATATCCTTGTATCAAGCTGGCAAAATACCGCTCCAATAGTCTGATGTTCAGAGTATATTCAGTGATGCTATTGCACTCATGGAGCACATACTGTCTACAAATAAAAGTGTATGTATGTATGTAGCATTAATATTATGGTACTTTCTTTGTATCCTTTTTAACAAGTGAAAATAAATGCCTTGAAACCATTTCTGTTCTGCTCAGTGGTTTATCAAACTGACACATGTAGAAGTCTTTATTTAATCTAACAATAGGATTTAATACCCTGATTAATTCATTCCAACCTCATCTTCGGTGGGAGCAACGCCAAGAAATGTGAATTGTGTTCATTGACTTACAAGTCATACATATAAAAATGAGTTTTGTTTCTAAATGAGCTCTCAAAATAAGAGAGCTCTAATTCATTTTGAATTGTTTCTACCTTGGTTTCATTTATGGTTTTACTGTGAGTGATTCTGCTCTGTCAGTTTCTTGACTGGACTTGGTCACTGTGATTTTATTAGTGTAATCTTCATGAATTAACTTGTGATTATCTTCTCTGAAACATAACTTGTATCTCCAATTAAACTGTACAGTTTTTTAAATATAATTTTATTTGCTAGTACACTGTGTGAAATTAGAGAAGTTATTCTTTTGTCAGGAGAGGCTTGTGGCACTGTAATGTTTTGACTGGTCCATGGACAGATCTAGACTGGGTGACCTGACTAGATCTGTTCCACAGCATCACAGGGTGATAGAGGTTGGAAGATACCTCTGGAGGCCTTTTGGTCCAATCCCCTGCTGAGTCAGGGATGTCCAGAGGTCATAACTCAGAACAGTTCCAGACAGCTTTTGCATATTACCTGCTTTGTTTAGTTAACTTGTTAGGCAACCTGTTAGGTCACGGAGAACGAAACCTTGATTGCAGTGTTTCACCTCATTCTAAATTTTGTAACAAGGTAATGAATGAGATTTGAAATTACTGCTTTTTCTGTTATGCTTGATGTTGGTGTGGGATTAATGCTGCTCAGACCATTTGAAAAAAAAATATTGTTTATCCTTTTCCCTTCTTGCCTCATTCTAAATTTTGAAAGATTTGTTATTATTATGGTTATTATTTAAGTTTTCTTGAAATAAGTATGGGGGAGAAGATCTACAGCATTTCAAAAAGTTGGATTGAGTGTTTATCAAGTTACGCTTTATTAATAGCAATGATGTTGTAAACTGATGCTTTAGTGATTATTTACAATGAAACAAAATAGTTCTTGTATAGAATAGGGAAAAGGAATTTAAGATCACAAATACTGTAATAGGATTATATTTCATTTTAATTTATAATTGTGTCTGCAATACAAACTACTGTGGCTGGTTGTGCTTTTCCTGTTGTGTACGGAGTGAAAAGTACAGGAATATGTAAACAACACACATATTCTGCAACCTCATATTAGCAAGAAACTTAGTGTCATTCAGTAGGAATAGGAGAAAAAATGTAGCCATATGTCATCTAAAAATAAACTACTATATTTGATTTTGATTCTCAGGGTGTGTAGACACACTGTGCTGATGCACTGGGTTGGGATGCTTTTTTGCCACTTCTGAGCTAGCAAGGGGGGATGAAGTGATGATCATAGAATTAGATAGGTTGGAAAAAACCTTTGAGATCAAGTCCAACCACCAACCTCATCTGTCCAGGCTTATCGTTAAACAAAGTTCCTTAATGCCTCTTGCAGTACAGGGTTGTGACCCATTCAATGGATCACGCAGGAGATGATAACTTAGGTGGAGTTTCTTTCCACTTTTAAGAGAAGCTGGGTGTTACACGCCCTAGTGAGTTATTTGAAAACATCTGGAGACTTTTTTCTGGTGCTTCCAGTCACTTGTCTAGCATTTAAAAGGCAGAGCCAACAAGATTTTCTAGACTACCACACTGAGTTTTATTCTGCCTATTTTCCTGAGAAAATGGGGATTATCAAGTTGTGCCTCCTGAATAGGTCTGTCATTATCTCAATTTCTCTCTCTCTGTAGTACCTTTAATCCTTTAACACATTTGAAACAAATCTGAGGTAAGTTGAGTAGCCTTTTTTTCCAGAACTTCCATGAAGAAGATTGACTTTGATTAATTCTCCCAGTATGAGAAAAGCAGAACATGAGCTAATTTCTTAGTGGACAACAATAATTCATGTTGCTCTTTGTTGTGAGGGTACAAATTCAGAGATCAAGCTTCACTGATTTTTGTGAGATATTACCTGTTGGGTAGGGGAGGTTTTTAAAATTCAAAATGGTGGTTGGACTCTAATTATAAATGTATGAATTTTAAATTTGGGGTGATTATTACTTTTAAGCCTGAATACTTGAGAATGATGCAAATTATTCCATTATACTTTCAACCATAAATCCACATGAAGTTTTAACATGGTAAAGCAATTGAATATTTAAAAACTGGGTAAGCTGCTTTGTTCCAAATAAACCGTACTGTTAAAAAATACTGAAAGGAATGTTCTCTGCTTCTAGTTCAGTTTTTATGCCTATGATAATGCAATCACTTTTGTTATACAAGTAAATAAAATGGTGTCATGCTTGTGACTTCCTAACGAAGCATTAGATTGGAAAATAACCAGTTGTATTATGAGACAGTGATTTTGCTGTTATTGTCGTGAAAAGGTAGAAATGAATAATTTAGCAAATGTTAATAGCACGAGTAAGATATTCTAAGTTCACAGCAGAGTGTAATGAAATTTTTCTCCAACACATTTGCAAAAATAATACCCTTTCAATTACTATTACTGATGTCTCCGTTTAGTATTAACCATTGCAATCCTAAGCTAGTTCTGCTCACTTCTTCATTAAATCAAATTTTGTTTAAGAGTTTTCTATGTATCTTAAGAAGTAGGAGAGAAACTACCAAAAGTAGTTGCTTATCTTCCAGCTGTTGTTGTGATGTCACGGAAGAAAATTCACAGTATGAATGTCACATTACTCATACATAAATTTTATGATGTCTCCTTAAAATGAGAGTCGTGCAGAAAGACTTTAACTGATGGATGGATTAGTTTTGTAGACAGCTGCTGATCATGTAAGATAGCAGATTTGGTTGTGCGTAGTTTTCAAATGGTCTGAGTCTTAGATTACTGTACTAGATATATTTCAACTAGTACTTCAGACTTGCTTTCTGTTTCATCTATTTTCCTTGCCTGCCCATTTTAGGGTAGTTTTTCCTTTTCCTAAGTAGTATGTAGAGAATATTTTACATATTGTAGATGTAGTTTCATGTATTATCCAAGAGTTTTTAACTTACTAAAGGATAGGCGATTTTTCCCTTTCCTCATCTCCAAGTAGTAAGTCACTTTCCACCTTTTGTCAGTCATTTGGAATAGTTCCCTTTGCTGTCTGTTATCATGGAATCATATAGGTTAGAAGAGACCTCTGGACATAATCTCATCCAACCACCTAGCTAAAGCAGGTTCCCTAGAGTAGTTGTGCAGAAAAGCATCCAGCTGGGTTTTGAATATCTCCAAAGAAGGAGACTCCACAACCTCTCTCAGCTTGTTTCAGGACTCTCTCACCCTCAAAGTAAAAAATTTCCAGTTTGTGCCCATTGCTCCTTGTTGCTGGAAACTACTGAGAAGAACCTGGCCGTATCCTCTTGATTCTTACCCATTAGATATTTATAAGCATTGATAAGATACACAGTCAGGCTGAACAGTCCCATAGCATTCAACCTCTCATCATACAGAAGAGTCTTCAGGCCCCTAATTGTCTTTGTAATCCTTTGCTGGACTTTCTCCAGTAGTTTCCTGTCTTTCTTGAACTGGAGAGCCCAGAACTGGACACATTACCTCAGGTATGGCCACAACAGGGCAGTGTAGAGAGGGAGGATAACCTCCCTCAACCTGCTGGCCGTGCTCTTTTTAGTGCACCCCGGGATACCTTTGACCTCATTGGCCACAGGGATATTCTACTGGCTCGTGGACATCCAGGTCCTTCTCAACAGAGCTCCTTTTCAGTAGGTCAGCCCCTAATCTTTACTGATGCATGTGGTAATTCCTCCCCATGTGTAGTACTCTGTGCTTGCCCTTATTGAACCTTGTAAGATTCCTCTCTGCCCAATGCTCCACTCTGTCCAGGTCTTGCTGAATGGCAGCACAGCCTTCTGGTGTGTCAGCCACTCCTCCCAGCTTTGTATCATCAGCAAACTTGCTGAGGGTGCACTCTTATCTGTTTATCCGGGTCATTGATGAAGATACTGAACAAGACCAAACTCAGTACAAATCCCTGGGGAAAACCTCTAGCTGTGGGCTTCCAACTAGGCTGCAGCACTGACCACGACCCTCTGAGCTGTGCCAGTCAGCCAGTTATCAATCCGTCTCACTGTCTTCTGTCCACTTCCCTAACTTCCTAAGCTTACACCTGAGAATGATATGAGAGAGTGTGAAAAGCCTTGCTAAAGTCAAGGTAGTCAACATCCAATGCTCTCTCCTTATCTACCCAGCTGGTCATGATGTCATAGAAGGCTATCAGTCTGATCAAGCATGATTTTTCCTTAGTGGATCTGTGTTGATGACTCCTGATAACTTCCTTTTCTTCCACTTGCTTGAAGAAGACATCCAGAATAAGTCATTCCATCACCTTTCCAGGGACAGAGGTGACGCTGACTGGCCTGTAATTTCCCAGGTTTTCCTTCTTGCCCCTTTTGAAGACTGGAGTGACGCTGGCTTTCCTCCAGTCCTGAGGCACCTCTCTTGTTCTCCATGAACTTTCAAAGATTATGGAGAGTGGTTCAGCAGTTGCTTCTGTCAGCTCCCTTAGAACTCATGGGTACATCCCACTGGTTGCCATGGATTTCTGTATGTAGACTTTGCCTAACCAGATCCTCCTTGACCATGGGGAGGTCTTCCTTTCTCATGACTTTCTCTTTTACCTGTAGGGTCTGATATTCCAGTGGGCCAGTCTTAGCAGTAAAGATTGAAGCAAGGAAGTTGTCCGTAACTCCTCCTTTTCCGTGTCCTCCATAACCAGGGCAGCCACCATTTTCATCTGCAGGCCTACATTTTCCTTGCTTTTGTTTTCAGTATATTTAAAGAAACCTTGCTCGTTGTCCTTGACCACCTGCACTATATTTAATTCCAAGTAGGGTCATCTCTGTTACATCTCGGGCAGCAAGAGTAGGATTATCCCTTTTACTTCTGCTTCAGTTCATCACTTGCAGCCTTTTCCAGATAGGGGCACTAGTGCAGTATGTCTGTTGTCTAAGAGAGTCTTAACACAGCTGCTCTAAGCTGTCTGCATAGTCAACTGGCAACAGAACCTTTTACATGTCCTGTAGGAAACAAAATTTATAGGACAAGAGCAGGGCTATTAGGGTAATGTATTGCAGAAAGAGAACAGAGAGGTTAAGGGGAATATGGTCTCTGGATAGCAAAGAAATTGCAAATTTCTCTCAGGTACTTAAGGAGTAGAGTAAAATAAACAAACAATAAACACTTTCTTGCAGTGCTCTCTGGCCTGACATTGATGTTGGTTATAACCAGTCTGACTTACGGAGCTGGAGTGGGGAAGTCAATGCTGACTGTAAATGTCTCTTGTCAGTTTAGCCATTAATGTGTTCATAGGATATACTTCATAGTACTTTTCCTCAGACTTATGTAGTTGGGCAATATAAGAAGCTTTAAAAATGTTTAGGAGTAGGTTATTACATACTACTTTCGGCTTGCAAAAAATTATGGGAAAAAATATTTTAATCCTGCGTACTAGTCATTTATCACTGTGTTGATATTTGCTAGAGAATCTGAAAATGTAACTGCTTAGATTATTTTAATTGAATAAAACAGAAATGCAAGTATGAAAAAGTAATTAGATGAAATAATTTCTTCCATTTTAACATGATTTATTTTATCTGTCAGTACTTCTTTTTAAATTCTTTAGCTGATGGAAATAAATTATTACATCTCACTATCATTTTCAGCCTTGGAAGTATAAACACTACTTGTGATGAAGAGCATTAATCAAAACAAATATGTACCTTGTACTGACTGTATTTTTGTGCTTCATTTGAAGGTCATTCTGTGAGACTACTTGGTCAGAAGAAGGATAATGGAAAACGTTTGGGGGGAGCACGACTGGATTTGCCAAAGATCAGAAAGAATCCACTTATAGAAATCATTTCCATCAATACAGGGTAAGAGTCTTCCAAATATGAAGCATTTAGTTCTGCTGAGGAATTCAATTTATACCTTTCTGTTGGCCTAGTGTATAACTTCTGAGTTACACAGGAGAGGAAGAATGGTTACTTTTAAATTGCAAATGATTTAAAATGTCCTTCTTTCTGGAAGGTAAATCTCTACTTAATTAGGTGCAAGACTTCTGCTGTTCCAGGACTGCATACAATCATGTAGTCCTTTTTCTTCATCTAAACATTTCTCAGAAGTAAAATTCCGAAGAAAACTGGAGAAGAAAAATTATCATGAGATTTTTCTTCTCAGCTCTTTTGCCTTAGAAGACAGTTCTGGAATATCATTGATTAAGATCTGTAAGCAGCTGATTGTCAGCTCAGCTATACAAATGGCTATAATAGTCACTTTATTTGTTTCTAGCCCCTCTGATACGTTTCTAAGAATTTTCATGCTCATATTTCAAACTTTGCTTTGTTTGAAAAAAGCAAGTCTCTGTCCATCCAGCAACTCTGGATGTCTATTTTTTTCCACGTTTATGAGTGTTTTTCTGCTTTGTGGAATTCCATCTGCAATCTCTCTTCCCTTGATGCTTTTCTGTTCTTCACTCAGTTATCTACCATTTGATCAGTTTCCTAAAAACACAGACAAAAGTCCCCCATACAAGTCTTCTCTGATTTTTCCCATCTTCTTCAACTTACATAGTAATTTCCCAGCTGATGAATATAATTCGTGTTATTCTAGGCATCGCAGGTCAATGAGAACTTACAGCCAAGAGGAAGAAAAGCATGGAATGTATTAGCTCTGTTTTCACTTTAGTCTAGCACTTTCATAAACATTTCGTAAAGCAGTTTAGCTACTGTCCTCTTTCTCATGTTTCCTTTTCTTTGGACATTCATTCCTTCATAGTTTGATGTATACACCAGTGTACTATTTAGAGCAGAATGTCAGTCTAAGAATTAAGTGTGTTTATTTTTTCTTCCTCTGACCATAAATATAGAGATGACTTTTTCTTTCATGTTGAATTGTAATACTGCATATGAGATTTTCTGGTACAGTTATTTTAAGTGTTCAGAATTTTTCTTTTCATATCATCTTTCCTGTAGACAACTTCTCTGTGCGCATGTATTGAAAATCCTTTTCATGATTAAAAACAAAATATTCTTTTACATTTGGTTATGCCTAAGTTTCAGATGTTAAAATATTCTTTTCCATTGATATTCATAACTAGTGTAATAAAAGATTTCTAATTATAAATGTTGCCAAGGATGCAAACTGATTTATCTATGGTCTTGTTGACATCTCTTTTGATGTCTGATAGTACATTGAAAGTGTTAGCTTAGCCTAATTGTAGAAATGGGACAGGCTACTGCAGACTGTATGCGTTACCATTAGATAGCTGATTAGTGGCAACCTTTTTTTACAGGGCTTTATTTCTTCTTTTTTCTTCCTGCATTTTCTTATTTTGGTCTTAAAACAAGACTATTTGCAAAATGATCAAACTGCAGGCAATTAGTACCTCCCTAAGATATTACCTTGGGAAAATCTTTTATTTAGTACATGAGTTTATAAACCCTTATTACTTTCGTTAGTAGTTAGTGCTATTCTTATGCCAATACAGTATATATTTTATACCATAGATTAACCATGAACAATGGTAGAAGTCACAAGGGTATACTTATTTAATGAAGAATTAAGTTTAATACAGAGCAGAGTATTCCGAAAATCTCAAACACTGAAGTAAGTTGTGTTAGGCATGTGAATTAATTAATGCCCAATTCAGTATTATATGCTCAGGGAATCCTGTCTCCCTTGAAATACAGGTTATTGCTTTCTTTCCCATTCTCCCCCTACCCAGTCTCTCCATCTGTGTGCTGCAGGTGACTTTTTTGTTACTTAATGGGGTTTTGAAAATTAAACTGTACCTTTACGAAGACAACAACAGAATTCAGTTTTCTCAAAATGTAACAAAATAAGCAATGAGGAACAAAACAAAGTATGTATTACTGATTGTGATTTGACTGTGCTTGGTTCATCGTCTTTGCCTTTGTAGTCTACCTGTAGCAATTTTTAGTACTGATACCACATCGAATCTGAGCTGTTTTCTGTGGGTAAAGGCTGGAAAAATCTTTAAAGATTAGCTTTGGTACAGTATTCTTTATTGAGAAATTAATTATGTCAGACTGGATGGTCTCAAAATAGTAAGAAATGCTAAGTTAAAAATAGTGGTTTCCTCATTGGAGGTACATCTCTGTGGTGCTGTTAACTGATAGCATCCAGGATCAGTGTGAGCAGGGCTGCTCAGTGAGAGAGGATGAGAAGGAATTGGAGGGTGCGAGCACTCAGACAGTCCCTTCACCATTGGGACCTGTACGAGTGACCTTGGCACTGCATGCAGTGCTTGGATGGGAGCAGGAGCCATCAACAGTCCCAGATGTAGCAAACAATAAACCAGGGCCAGGGGCTGCAAACAGGCATGCTGTAAGCCCAGGACGTGTCAGGGTTTCCTCACTCAGAAGGAGCTGGTAGGGATGGCCAGGGCAGGTGAGGCCTGTTCGTGCCTTCAGAGTTGTGACAAGTCATGGTGCTTTACTGTTCTGAAGCAGGGCTTACCAAACTCTTGTCCTCTTTCGTGAGGCTTCGAACATGTGTATACCTCAGCCCTGAAAGGCTGGAATCTGTGATGGCTTATGTGAGCTCCTTTCCCTCTCCATTAATACAAACACTGTTATGGATGTGGACACCTGCCACGTGAAGCTGTTCTTCTGAGAGTTCAGGAAGGACAAGGTTGCTGTGGGGAGTCTTCAAACGTACTGATTATTAAGCTATTTCTAATTCTTGTGAAGCCGTGTCTGAGGACAGGGGTGCAGCTGAACTACAGCAGAGTAAGATTTGATTTTTTAACTCAAGTTCATATTGTTTTCTTCCTTAAATATGGAGGATAAAAATTCCCTGTCCTGAAAGATTCTGTACAGGTATAACCATGAACTTTTTTCTTACTTGCCCATACACTAATGAATGCACAGATATGCATTAATCCCTTGCAATACTTGTTTTTCCTAGACTGCCACTATACATGAGCCTACTCTGCTGTTCTGCTGGATGAATCATGTCTGTTCTGGGACGAATATAGTGTCTGTATGCAAATAATAATCATTAAAAAAAATAAAAATGGAATATCTGTGGAAATAATTGCTGCTGCATCCACTGTGAACCAGCTCAAGGTTCTCACACAGCACATTTACCCTTTGAAAGGCGATGCTTTGTCCATAAAAGGAACTGGATCTTGTTCAATGTTTGGCTTTTTTTTTTTTCTAATTTTTTTCTATTGTTAACTTAGATTGCTTTCAGGTTTTCTGTTTTCTCATTTAGATATCCAGGATATATTTGTCTTTTCAATTTACAATGACAGTTTGTGGCTCTGTCAACAAATTGTGACTCTAGAGAAAGCTTTCTGGGCCAGGAGCAACATATTTTAGGGTCTCTGAGCATGTTCATAAAAAAATTCTCAGTGAGTTCTGCAACAGGGGTGCAGGAGACTTATCAGATTGCTCTGATGCACTAATAAACATTACTGAATCTTAGTTTCTCCATATGTCAAATACAAAAGAAGGCTTTACCATGTCAGTATATTATATATGCTTTAGGTTGACTCCTATAGCTTTCCTCTAATGAATAATCCCCTTTTCTTCATGTATGGTTTGATATTAACATTTTAAAACAATTCAGTATTTTTCAATCAATCATTTATTTCTTTTTCTGTATAATAAGCAATTAATAAAAGTCTGTGATTCCAGCAGAGCATGGATAGTTGTATTAGTATCTAGCAAGTTCTGCAGCGTAACAGATATGAATATAGAACATTTGTTCATGTGTCCCCAAATCTGCTTTAATTACAGACACTTGGTTCCCTCTCTTTCACTGTTGTTCATGGAAGAAGCATTTATTTTGCAGATGATCTGCAGGTAGTAGTAATAGGATGGCATGTTAAGTGCTACATGGAGGGAAGGAATAAAGTTGTTCAATCACCCTAATTTGATTTTTCCATCTGTCAGATTGAAGTAAGAAAGAGGCGTGTTCTGAAATCTCTTTTGCTTTTATTTTGAGGGAAAAAATCTTACTTCCTCATTTCATCCGTCATTAGTGCCAGTATCATAATCTATCTAGCTACTCTGAGAACTCTGTTGGGATGCAAATTTTCTGCCTTTCCATTATGTAGATCTCTCTCCTGAATTCTCTACTCTGTAGCTTTAACTTTTACTTACTGATGTAACTGTGTTGTTGCTGTAGGCCCAGCTTCTATCCAAGCTGCTACAACTCACATACTCTCCAAATATGATTTCATTTGTGCTTATTGGGTGCTTTGAGAAGCATGGAGGGAGTGCAGTATGAGTTGTATGAGCTGAATGTGAGCTTACACTAGAAGTTACTGTTGGGTGGTTTGCGCATGCATTCACTGAAGTGAATGCACTGTACCCTGAAGTGATCATTTAGAATGTTCCTAAGCTGATTATGAATCTAAATCTAGCAAAATAATTTTAAAAAATGTAGCTCTACTTACAGTACCTGGTTTATTCTATAAATCAAGTGATCGAAAACTCTTCAAAAAAAAAAAAAAAAAAAAGATTAAGCGNNNTAAAAAAAAAAAAAAAAAGAAGCTGTAGAGTTACTGTCATCAATCCTAACATTCTGAGGCAAAAAGACTTGACTGGTTATGAATTATGAAAGGTTAAATTCTACTCCTTCATCATTTTCAATCATAAGCAGTTTTTCAGTTTTATGATGAGTTGGGGAATATGAGGATTGAATTTTCTCCAAGAGTCGCTTTTTAATTTTATATGAAGTCACATAATACTCTGTCTACATACTGCATTTCAGCATTTGCTTAGCATTGAGTCTATAAAATGCACTGGAATTCCATAGAAATGGAAGTGCAGGTAATCCTCTTCATTTATTTATTATTTAATTTTATTTTGTTATATTTTATTATTTATTTATTTTTGATTCTGCAAAATTTTTTCTCACATTACAAAATTTTGCAGTGCAAGGTATATTTTCTTATTACTTTTCATGGTTAATATCTTGGTACCTGTGAGGCGTGAAGTAGTATAATTTTAAAATAATACTGATAAGAGATCTGAGAAGTTTTTGCTCATACGCATTCATTTTGCTTTAAGTTGTCTTTGAATCGGCACATTTCAGGCTATTTTCAGTATTATAAGCACTTCATTTTCTTTCTCTTCAGTTACTGTTACTGGTTGAGAACTACTGGACAAGAAAACCAGTGGCTATCCTCATAAGGCAATATGTAGGGAGGTAGTGACATCAGCCAGGTATGAAAGGGGCTTGCAAACAAAAAGTCAGGAAGTGAAGCATGTGTCTTTTTTAGCTTCCTCCAGTGGAGTAGTAATTATTGCTTTGGAGTCATTTGGTGACTGTACACTAGCAGGTGTACAGATCCCTGTTAGAACAGTATTCTTTTCTTTGCCAGCATAAGACTGTCTGGTGAAAGAAATTGAGGTTCTTGGGAGCACTTAGATGCATCTAGTTATTTATCTCACTGTACTGCAGTGAGTTAAGTGCTAATCATGCTTAGATGCAGAATCAGATCTCCTGGGGCTTGTGACACAGGATCTAAGTGTGTTCCAACATGGTGCTGGGAGGCTGCTCTGATGTATCTACCTTTCTCCGAAGTTTAAACTCTTTTTTTCATTTTTTTGGCAGCCTGGAGTAATTGTCTGGCATTGGTGAGGATTATTCTTCTTCATGTTGATTTCTTAAGCGTTGTTCTTGTCCAATTGCATCACTGGGATGATGAGCAGCTGCCCCAGAGTGGCTTGGAGTGCTGATCCCACAACATTCTACTGCAGTAGTGCTGGGTGTCTGTTTTCCAGAAATCACATGTTCTTCTCCTATCCCATTAAATACCACTTGTGTATGTATCACAGAGTGACTGCAGGTCTTCAATAGTATCTGGTACTGTGCAGCCCCCCTCTAAGACAGAGTACATGACTGCAAACCAGATCTGCATGGAATATAAATAAAGCTGGCCACAGTGCAGATTAACTGAATATTTGCCACAGTCCAGCTTGGCTGAAGGGTCATCTCTTTTTTAAAACTGGAATTTGACAAAGTAGTTTACAGATGAACTAGTATGCACAAGATTTTTTTTCTAATTAGGGTACCAAATTACCAAATTTGGTAAAGACCTTAAAAAGAGACCCCAGCTATGACTGTTGGATTCTTGATTTCTTGCAGTGGCCTGTGTTGTCTTTTCAGATTTCTGGCTAATTGAACTGACTGAGCCAAATATGTGGAATTCAGCAAACATTATCTATCCCAGTGTGTCCACTTATTAGACAATGGGAATACACTACACAGTTTGACTCTGTTGTAGATGAGTTTTCTGAAGACACTGACTTGAAACCAGAATATCTGTTTCCTGAGCAAAGATATTTTGCTCAGGAAAGGATATTTTGGCTTAAGTCTAAGAGCTTGTGAAGCCTTTGCCCTCCTGCACTGAGGTTAGTGGGATATTTCAGTAATAATCTGAAATTCAGTTCAGTAGAACAACGCCCATTTCTTTGGTTTTCTGTGTTTACCGATAGGAACTCAATTCTCTTCCTCAATACAATATCATCTGTAGATAAAAATGCAGGCAGTCACGGAAAACAAAATCTTTCTGGTATATGAAAAATTGAATTGCCTACTGTTTGACAATGATAGACTCACTTTTTGGCAACTGCTTAAATATTTTTGGCTATCCAACTATCCCACAATGTTTTTGACATTTTCATCTTCTCCTAAAATGATGTCGTTCCCATCTTGAATGAACAGCGAGTCTGTATTACAAATCATTTTGTATTTTCTAAAATGACTGAATACTTACAGGATGATTTGTCTTCAATTTGGTTGATTTATTTTATTCATAGATAGCATACAGATTGTCTATACTTTAATGTTTTACTTTTCAAGATATTTATGTGATATATTATCGTACCACGTACTGTATTTGTTCTTACTTTAATTCAATGAAAACACTTAGAGCAAACTCCCCAGAAAATAGTGATGCAATTACTTTGGCTCTATCTTATCTTAATATTTAAAATGATGTTTATCATACCTATTTGGCTAAAAATCAGTGACATGACGGTGTCTGTCATGTTGATTACCCTTGGAAAACATAGAAGGTAAGGATCTTGAGAAGATAACGTGTATACTTGTGAAAGGAAACGTCTCAACTAGAGCTTTTTTTTGTTTATGAATTAATCAGTATTTGCATGTACTTTTAGTTGGATTCCAGGTATACTATAAACTAAGCATGTATTTCAACCATGCATGTGTTGTGATTCAATCTGTTCTACTCTGGAACAGTTCACAAAATAATTTTCTAATGGAAAAGATGCATACAATTGTACCATCTGTCAATATGGGAAGGAATTTTAGTTTTAGTTATAACATCTGAAATCAAGTATTCCAATCCTTGCAGAAACCACTCTGCTGCGACAGAGGGAAAAGGAAACAGTTGTTTACAACAGAAAATTTTAACAGTCTATTTTTTTTTTGCCTAAGGTCTCTTTCCACTGCAGCTTACTGTAACTGTCATCCATGCTCATTATTTCCTAATGAGATACTTAAATAGAGTATTGATTACAACCTCTGAAAGATTTTTCTTTTTCAGTTATTACCAATATAATGCAATTATAATATTTCACATTTAAAGAATGGGATATAAAATGCAAATGTGCTATAATATCTGTAGATGCTGCCTGATATCAATTTCACTGAGAACATTAAAAAAATATGTATTGTCTATCAGAAAAACATGATATATCAGTGTGGATTACATTCTTCTCTTACTAGCTGTCATGCTTGTATCATTTCAGCATCTCCAAGTGAGTTAAATTTCTGCTTCCCGTGTATCCATCTTGTTCTGTGTCCCTTTTGCTAAGGACGTGCCTTCTCATTTGTGCTTTCTGATGGAAAGTAAATGAAAAATAGTTTTTTTCTTGTTAGTTTCCTTGACCTGATTGTGTAAAAGAGCAACTTAAGAAAACGGAAAAGAAATAGTTGGATTGGGGCCAGGAAATAATTGTTTCTTCCCTCCTGGTTCTTTTGCTTGACTTCTGCCTTCCCCCAGACATCAAAGGTAGTCACAGCTGGTTCTGTAGGTTAGGCTTGGGTATTTCCTTCAGAATGAGCAAAAACAACTTCTAGTATCTATTAATGGACATTGTTCATATGTTCAAATGAATAGCTGAGCAGTAACCCCTTTGGTTGTACAGGTGGTATTAAATACTGTTTGAGTTGAGCTAGGACAAGCCTTCTTTTTTTTTCTTTTTCTTTTAAGGAACAGCATGTGTTGTCTTCTATTCCAAGAAATGTTGCCGGTCCTTCATTAAATCTATTGACATATGACACCTAAGAATTATTCCAGTAAGATGCTGTTTTTTTGCCATTACTCTGCTAAGGATTCTTATGCAGTGAAGTGGTAAGGTACCTGTTGGTAAAGTGAGGTTCATTGTCACTGGCAGAAAACATTACAACACACTGATGTATGTGCACGCATTTCTGGCGTTGAACTCTTGCTGTACGGTGTTTTGTGCTCATGCTACTCCTTGAACTCTCAGTTTCTGAGAAATAAGAAATCTCGTTTACCAACAGACACATTATATAACTAGTTTTTCTGCTTCATGAAAACTTTGCCCTTTTAAATCTGCTGAATGATTTCTGAATTGAGTTAGAATAGGTTTGATCGTTAATGTTTTTGAAAATTAGTCTCTTTTATGTTATTTCCTCCCAGCCTCAGAAATCTGAACTTTTCCTGCATACAATATCTTTATGAGCTTAGAATGGGCACCAACCTTTTCCATAGACATTTTAATATTTTAATTTGTTTTGCACTTGTACATCTCCTGCAAATTTGCTGTTTCACAGCTCACTTAGGAGTATCGGGAAGACTTGTAAATTTGCCTGAAATCACTGAGGAATTCTCTAAACTACAGTGCACCACACATCTTGCAAGTCACTGAGAAAAACAGCAGTAATCACATGCTCTAACTGCATCATCGTACCAGAACTCTGGGCAGCTTCAGGCATGTTTGTGCTCCTTTGTCACTAGGTGGCTTCCCACACTGCACAGTTGTGTTCCTTTTTAACCTGAAGGGAAGATCACCAGAAATTAATTCAATCTCCAATTCTTAAGTTAAACTATGAGGCGAAAGGATGTGTGCAGGGAAATAAGCTTGATCTCCTTTTGTGTAGATTTGATGTATAGTTTCCTGCTATTTCAGATGATTCTTTTCAATACTGCATTCCTGATTATCTTGAACAATGATCTAGAAAGTGAGCCAGCTTTAACATACAGGAATCTGATTCCAGGTTAGCACAGATTATTGTAAAGGGACTTCCTGCCCGTCTTTGGCAGGTGCTTACAAGCAGAATTATTTTTGGATCACACAATGAGACTAGGGTCTGCTTGAATGAGAAGAGATGGTTTTGAAGTTAAATGCATTTCATGTAGCCTTAGTTCTGACATCAGTATTCTTTCTGAGGCTGGAAATAAATTCCTTCTTATTGAGAAAAGAGTTCATTTGCGTCCTTTCTCTTAATGCCCATGTACATATTTCCTAAGAGACATCTGACCAGAATCCTGAGAAGCATTTTATTCTTTTCTCAGATGACTATAAATATTGAAAAATAGCCTCATATGTCATAATTAACATTATGTTCTCTTTAGTCTTAGCTTTTCACAGGAAAATCAAAATTAGGAAAACAAGGCAAACACTCAAGAAGAAATTGTTTTGAGAAAACAGTGTATTTTTGAATGTTAATTTAAGAAATACCTATTCTGTGTTTTAATAACCTATTTTAAAGCACTGTACAACTTAAAAGTTTATATTTCATTGTCTACGTTTTTAATGCTCTTCAGCAGAATTTGATAACTTAAAGCTGCCTAATACTAATAATCTCTTTTGCTGATGTTAATATGACTGTTAAATGTGAGCAAAAAAAAAAAGAAAAAAGGAAATGTGTAAAGGAGTCTGACTGAAGTATTTTCTTTACTCTCATAAGTCAGGGTTGAATTTTTGGAGAACTGACAAGAAAATGCCCTAAAGGATGTGTGGAAAGAGGAAACAGAACTTGGTGATTTGGTACCAGAAGTGTCTTGTGCTTTGGTTAGTTCTTAGACTAAATTTAGTGATAATTTTAATTGGAAAAGTTCTCCATGAAGAAAATCAGTAGGCAGGCACCGGAAAGGATTTTGCGTTATTTACAGTATGCCAAGGTACATGAAGGCAGTTTCTTGAGGTATCCTCACTGACTTGTGTGAATTCTTAAGATTTGAAAAATGGGGAGGATAAAGGCATTTTATATGTGAACTTCAGTATATGACATTTTTGCAAAATCACTGAAGGAAATGGACTTTAAAAGGGTAGGGTAGATTGATATCTTCCTTGATACAAAAAATTGGAAAAAAAAAAAAAAAAAGTAGTGAAGTAGTTTTATAGTTAATACCATTGAGAAATTTCACCATTTGCATATTATTACGCATTATTATTCTGGATTATCATTCTTGAAAGGCAATATATATGTTTTTTTTAATTCAGGTACCTAATTGTGAAAACAGGTTGTACTGAATTTGCATTTCAAACAGCCTAGTAAAATGAAAAAACAGCAGATTTCTGTGTTCCTTCTTTTGCTTCTACTCCAAGATACATTTGAGAAGAGGTAGTGCATCAAGAACGGGTATATTTAAAAGGAGGCACTTCAAGGGCTCCCTGCCTTCAGATGTGGAGATGTGGAATTTAGGCAATAAAATAGTTTTGTTTTGTTTTGTTTTTTTTCCTGGATACTTTAACCTTTGTCTTAGACTATATCTGCTTTACTAAATATCTGCCAGCACCAATGATATTAAACTTAACAGTTTCTGTTCCCTTCAAACTTAACATATTTCTCTGCAAGTTGATGTGTTAGGACTGAGAATACTCAAAACAGTATCTGCTGGTATGTGTATTTATATGTGTATGTATAAAAGAAATTTTTGCATTAACTTGTATATTATAAAATGTATTATATAACTATATTGTATACGCTATATGAGGCCCAAGACAACTTCTCTTCACTCAGTGCGACCAAGGCAAGCTAAAATATTGGACACCCATTCTAGAGGATGCTTTCTTTTCAAAAAAGTAAAGATTTGAGAAATACCTGGAGGCAGTTCACCTCTGACGGTTTCATGTTTAGAATTCCTAAGTGAACTGGATGAAGTCACAGCATTTATGAAAATCTTTAATGTATTCCCTCTCTTTTTGTGTAGATTGCTCATTAATGCTCTTAATGAAATTGTCGTTATCCCTGTTTTTTTTTAGTGTATATTGTCCTCCTGGGCTATGTCAGGCCATGCACCTACCTGAGGAGGGGAGCTGAACCATATGAACTGCAGAGGTCCTTTCCAACCTCAACCATTCTGTGCTTCTGTATTTAAATAGATACAGATCTGATATTTAAATCGAAGCACATAGTAATGGAAAAGCCAAGTTGCTTAACACTGGTAGAGACCTTCACCCAGAGGTTGCTGTTGTGATTTGACACTTCAAATAGAAATACCCTAAGCTATGGATTCCCCATTCCATGCAGAATGCCTCCCCATTTCCCGACTTAAAAGCGTTTCCTGTGCAATCGTGTATGCCTGTTCAGTCTCCGGAAAGAGGAATTCTGTTTCCAAATTCTTGAGTGAATTATTCCCACTGGAAACATCCACCCCAAGCTCCTGTCTCTGTAACTTACCATGCTGAATTTCATCAGCCTGATTTACAAGAATAATTTAATGCTTTTTTTAATTTCTTATTTCTCAATTCATGCTGCAAACATATGTTTTCAATTTTTCTTGAAGTAACCCTGAAGAATTTTGTTTTCAGAGTTTATTTTCAAGACGTCAGATACAGAGTAGAGTTTAAGGTTATTATTATTATTACTTAAAGGAATTTTGTTGATATTTGTGTGGACTTTCTGAAAAAGAGTTTGTTAAGCAAAGGTCATGTACAAAACTGTCACTCGTCACATGCTTATCTAACTTATTTTTAAACTAATACACAAATGTCTAAGTATCACATGGTCTTTCTTGCATTGCGGACTGATGCCAGCTCTGGTATTTTTCTGTTTTTAAGAGAGAGATGTCTAGTGTTTTTTGTCATTAGTGAGTGTGCTGTTAGTCATGTGTGTCATGTAATGTTGCTTAACTTCTGAAATACAGTCATTTTTTTCAGAAGATCAGTTGAGTCTGTGCAGTTTAAGCTGTGGTACCGCGCTGGACATTGCAGCGGAGGAAGTGTTTACTGAAGGGTTGGTTTAGTCATCCACAGCACTGTTTTCCAACAGTTTGTTTTATAACATTTGTGAAAAAGTTTGAGGAAGAATCCTGTTGGTATAGAGTTTTTCTGCAAGTTAGATTTTTTTCAGTGCTTTTCCTTTTCAAAGCTACAGACTACACATGCCGTTTAGAAAAATAAAATACATAGTATAGTAGCTCAACAGAACTGCTGAAAAACATGCTAATACCTTTTCTTGTAGCAATAATTCACTAACTTTTGTGTTTAATTCTACCATTTAAATGAGGAATAGTCTAAAAGAATTTTATAAGTGATAGAGGGGAAATATTGTTATGGGTAAAACTAAGTATTAGCATCTTTAGAAAAGTTCAACTATATGGTTTAGCACAATGATTAAATTAACTTTCATTTCTGTAATTAAAAATAATACAGTGACAGACTATGAACATTTAATGACCTCTGAATTCAGACTAAAAGGTCAGTGTATGTCTCCACTAGGCTTAACCATTTTACTTCAGTCAAAGGCATAAACTAATCTTACACTTAGTAGTTTGTATCTGCAGTTTGTAGGGATATGCTGTGCTAAGTTTGGAAGGGAATCTTATTGCTTTTGTAGCTGGTCTTCAGAATTGTTTCTTGGACGTCTAAATCATAATCTAGCATTTTCTTGTGGAAACAGGTCATGTACTCCAAGTTAGTTAAAGGTGTCTATGTAACGTAGGAGTACCAAAGTTCCCCAGCACTTGTGCTGTTCAGTGTAGTGCTGTTTAGTTCTCTACTATGTAGGTTCCCTTTCGTGTAGATATTCCATTCCCCTTGTGTGCCAGTTATACATCTCTTGCATCCCCACCGAAAGCCTAACTAGTGCAAATTGCATTTTCCAGATACTTTATAACCAGCTATTTTCCTGCAGTTCAGACAGCTGCAGAACTACAGTGGGAATTTTAATCATTAAATTTAAACTAAGCCCTCCATTTATATTGTCAGTTCATTCTACCTTATGCACTTTACAGCTGTTGTTTCTTTGAGTAGAAATATAATGAGGATGTGTAGTTTGTAGTCAGGTTATGGGAATGAAGCCATAACATTCAACAGTTAACTAAATGAAAGAGTAGAAAGCTTGTGAGATACTGTGAAATGTGATTTTGAAAAATAGGTAGAAGTGTGAAGTGATGGTACTTGCTGTATTATTTTTTTTTAGATTCCATATTTTTTTGGTGCCAAAAGGAGCTGTCTGAAGGGTTGTGCATTATTATGGTTTTCCCATTCTTCTTTCACAGTATTTCCTCTTTTGAACATGACAACTGTGTGTTAGAGTTCATCTTCTTTGCCCTCATTCTCTATGTACAGTTAGTTTAAACAGTTTTTTGTAAGTGAACTGTATTTGATATCAAAAATGCTGTCTGTTTGAGGGCAGAGGGGTTGGCAGCAGGGTGGCTGGGTAAGAAGCACGTGAGCATACAATTAATGCAGGATTAAATATGTGTATCTTAATTAGGATCTTTTAGGACTTGTAACTGTGAATGTTTGTTTGAACATACATTATTTTTAAAAAGTGTTCCAAAAAATGTCTGAGGCTGGAAAAATGCCCTCAGCCTGCCAATTGAACTTCACATTGTACAAAAATAAGGATATTCCTGTTGAAAATAGTAGGCCACAGCTCTCCGGTACATTATGTGAAAACAGTACTGAAACTTAACAACCAAAGTAGATCTGTGTATTTACTCTATTCTTGTGTGTGGGGAGAAATACATCTTCTGGAAAGAATGAGACTTTGACAACTGTTAAAATAACTGTGTAGAGATTTTCACTGTAAATTGGGTTTGTTTCTTTAACTATACCTCAGACTTCCTGGACTTCTTTTTGAAGGGAAATTGAGAAGTACCCTGTACAGTCAGTAAACACGTTGGTTTTTTTGTGTGTGTGTGTTAGTGTAGATCAGCTGACATAGCTTTTTTTTCCAAAGGGAATGATTCTCTTCTAAAAATCAGAGATCTCCACTGAATCTACTTAAGCAAGTCGGAATCTGTAGTCTGCGTGAAGACATAACGAGATGCTCAGCATGCTGCCATATGCTCTCATTGAGTGACTTTGCTGTTTACAGAGTATGTTCAGGGTTTTTTCCCCCAATCAATTTTTTTTACACTTGTGGTGCAGGTGTGTTTGCAGAACAGAGTCTAGGACTTTTAAGTCAGTTTGAGTTAAGCAGATTCATAAGTTTAAGTGGGGACAGATACAACAAAACTGTTAGATTTTGCCTTTTTTTTTGGTTAAGACTTGTTTACAATTGGGTTTGTATTGAACATTTCAGAGGAATATGTAGTAATACAAATATACTTCCCTGAGGGCACTTAGTTATGGGCTTTGCACAGTTACTATTTCTGTGACTTTCTTTTGATTAATGTAGTACACAGGTGAATGATGGCATGAAGCAAAGAATGATTTATACGACAGTCAGTAACTGCATGGACTTGTAAGAATGCCTGTGTGCACGCTTCCTCAATATCCAGTGTATGGATGAGGTGCCCCTTCCTTGTATTTATTGTTTTTGTGAAGGAATATGATGAAAGCTGAAAATTAATTTCTGCAGAATGTGTTGTCATTTCTACATTCAAAGATTTCTCATATTTTTTTTCCTGTTGACTCTTAGCTGACCACGGCTTCAACAATGTGCTTGGGAATACTTTGCTCATGTCTGTCTGCTGTCTGCTCCCAACAGAATGTCAGATGAGGTCCGTAATTGTTTATTAATGTCAGAACTAAAAGTGCCATGATGTACTTGAAGCACATGAGTATCACTTTAGTATCACATTCTAACTTTAGGTGATACCAAACAAAACTGAAATTATTAACTGGAGGTACTGTTCATGGTATCTTTCATTTAATGCTTTTCTCTAGTTTTCCTTGTGCAGGCTAGACCTCTCTGCATTTCTGATTTTGTGGCTGTTCTTAACCCTCTAGCTGAAGCTCGACTTCCTGTGGTGTTGGAAGCATGTTGTGCTTCCCCTTTGTATCTCCCACACATACTCACACTGCATGCACTTATCCATGCTGACAGTGTTGGAGCGGAGCCAGTCTCTGCACTTTAGAAGGAGATAGTGCCAATGCTGGAATCCAGCATCTCAGTGATGAGATCAGCTGTAGCGCAGCCTGTCTGAGTACTTGACCAGGATCATAGTAAAGTACTTTTCCTTCTGTCTAATTGCACTTTCCATTGTATAGCTTAAGCCCCTTGCTTCTCAACCTCTGACCCTGAACTCCAAGACCAGCCTGACTCTCTCTTTTCTACACCCTCCCATTAACTCTTTGTAGACTACAGTAAGACCTCATCTTCTTAATGCTGAACGAACTCAGTTTTCACAGCCTGTCCTTGTGTGTCATGCATGCACATCTCCCAGATCATCTTGGTTATTCTTCTATGTGCTTGCTCCCCTATGTAAGTCTGCCTTGCTCCAGGACACAGCGTTACAGGTGCAACCTCACAAGTGCCAAGCAGAGGGCACTTACCACTTTAACCTCTGTGTTTAATTCTCCTGAGTGCAGTCCAGTCTCATTGAGCAATGTGTATGCCTTTCTTCACCGTTAGGGCACATGGCTGTCTCACACTGAGTTTATTGCCCATGTGGACCCCAAAGTCCTTATTCACATACCTGTTTTCTAGCAGTCAGCCTCTTTTCTCGCAGTCAGCCTCTTTTCTCTTCTACAGTTTTGCATTGGTTATTCTGTCTTAGACATGGGACTTCTTATTTGTGGTTGTTAAACTTCACAAGGTTCCTGTTAGCCCATTTCTTGGATTATTAAACTTTGTACTGCTGACCACAGCCCTTGGAGCCCAGCAGCTTGGCCAGTCTTTCCCGCTCACCTCTTCCATCTGTATCACAGCAATTTGGCTTTAAGGGCTCAGAGCAAGACTGGGGAAGACCTGCCTGAAATCAAAGTATCATCTGCCCTCCCCTTGGCACAGGGGGTCACTTCCTTGTATAAGGCTAGGTCACAGTAACCAGTTCTGCCACATAAGTAGAATGTCATTTTGACCCTCTCTAATAAAGGCAAACAAATGTGACATCATTAGCCTTCTTTGCTTGTGAGAGTGCTACTACAGGACTGCAGAGCTCACTGAACAAGGCAGTAAGGTTTGTTGCTACATTGTCTTTGTTAAACAGCCCATGAACTTCCAACTCAAAGGCAAAAAGGGCAAAACTCCTGTCATCCTAAAGTTTGAGTATTTTTAAGTGCTCTTCTAAGGTTGAAAAATGGTTCCAGTTCAGCTATTGCAAAGACATCGTTCTTGTAGCCAGTTGTTGCTGTGAATATGGGGAAGAAAACTTCAGTGTATTTGAGTGTTGACTAAGGCCTGTAAACAGCTGAATTGCTGAGCTAATTTGTGTTCTTTTTCTGTCCACTCCTTTATTTTTTAATTTTTTTTATTTTTAGTTAAATTTTGTTTTTGATGACTGGAGCTGCTTCTTGGATGTTTTCCAGCCTGTAATATCTTGAAGGCTGCTGAGATCTGGACTCCACAAGGGACTCTGTAGCCTGTTTTGAATGCACTGATTTGTGCTTTGTTCATGATATTTCTGGTTTTCTTTTGAATGACTGACCATTACTGTCTGAGTTGCAATGGAGGTTACAAAAAGAAAACAGAATCACAAGATTTCTCTTCAGTGTAAGTCTAAACAGTTAAAAACTAGATGTCTTTGTGCTCTTAAACAATAAAATGAAAGCAGGCTAGTGAGTTAAGGTTTGTCAGAGTAGGCAGCTCTGTACTGGAAAAGTCTCAGACTGACCACAGGCTTGTGTGGTTAAGGGGGAAATCAAAGCAGACAAACACAAACCATCTAGCTTGGAAGAAAGTCAGTCTGTTCCAGTCACTGGAACATGAGGACAGCACAAGAGAGGTGCAGACATTGTGATCACAGAATGCTAGACAACAGGAGAAAGTTAGGAAGAGAATGGAAGAATAGGGTGGGTGGGTTGTTTGCTTTTTAAATTAAAAGGCTGAGGAATCCTTGGAAAGGGAGCATTTTAGAGAAGCAAAGCAGATGGAGAAGTTGAGGATGATTAGTTGTTTAGTAAATAAAGGCTACTGTTTCCTGTTTTTCTGCACTATCCATATGCTTTTACTTGTACCTTCACAGTAAAATACTTCTTAATATATTTCAAACAGTAACACTATAACATGGTGAAAAGAAAATAATTTATAAATGTTAGGTTTACAGAATCACAAAATTGTAGGGCTTAGAAGGTACCTCTGGAGATCATCTAATCCAACCCTCCCGCTAAAGCAAGTTCCCTGGTCATGCATATTAGCCTGGCTAATTATTCAATAGTCAGTACCCTAATTAGTATTTTCTTGGAGATATCCTTGAAGGTGCTGGGGCTGTAAGGAAGATAAGTCTGTGAAGGTAATCAGACTGACTTAACTGTAACTGTAACAGGGATTCGTTTGTTTCTGACAATCCCCTAGGAGGTTCTTAAATGCAAACCTAAGATCCCTGGTTTAAACTTCTGTTTTTAAAATAAATCAGTCGGTACATTCTTATAATTGTGTAAGTCAATTCATTAAACTGCTTAGGAAAGCTCAGACAGATTTCACATAGGGCAATTATGTTGGTATGTGTTGTCTTTTTTTCATTTGGTCAGTGAAACATGGGGAATAGTATATACTTGAGGTGAGCATCTTTCTACTGCTTCATGTATCTTGTTTTTTTTTCCCACCAAGGCTGTCCTGTCACAGGACACAGAGGCAGCATCTAAGAGCAGCAGCATAGTATTAATTGTAGATTATGCTAAGATCCTTGCCCACAGTAGAGCTTTTAGAATTTCTGCTGCTGCCGCAGCCTGTAGAACATTTTGAAGCTGGAAGGTTTGTGCAGAACCCATCATTGGGAGGGACTTTGTCTAGTTTATAAATGCTGAGTTTGTTTTTATTGAGCACTTATTTCTGCCATTATTTTGCCCAGACAATTCAGAACCGTTTTCCCACAAACATTGTATGAGTACTTTTTTAGAAATTGCTCTGATGGAAATCTCAGATAAATTCTAAATTAAGCCTGGTAGGTTCAGTGTTGCTGAAATGTAACTTTTTCCCCTCCAGGATGTTTTGACTAGTACAAAAACAATACCTTTTTCCCAAGTATCCATGTGGTACCTGCTGTATGCTACAGAATTAACTGCAGCCTAATGTTTCCTATGAGATTTCACCACTCTAAAAGGGACTGTCCCAAAAGCCGTTCAGGAAGTAAAAACAATAGCTCTTATCATAGGCAATGGTCTGCCTTCTACATGGTCATGCTTTCTACATGGATGATTCAGGGTCTGCTAACATTGTGAAGATGTATGATAAATAAGGTGCATGGCTTATGGAAAGACACTTGACTCTCCCCATCTTCGGCCTCATCCTTCTTTCCTTCATGGAAGTCAGTCAAGGTGTTTCATTTCCCCTTGATATTTAGAAGTCACCACTGTTGTTTTTGTTGTTGTTGTTGTTTTGTTGTTGTTTTTAATACTTATTATTATCTTCTTTAATCTAGAAAACTTTGAAAGCTGAATTTATAAAACTTAAGAAATTGCTCATTACTATTCCAATTAGGTTTTGCACCACATTTCATATGTATAATACTAAGTTATCTGGCTGCAGTAGTGCTTTTCTATAGTGAAATAATACTATACAATGCTTTAAGTAATAAAGCAACCATGAATTCACAGCTCTTTTTTAATGTCAAACTGGAATACTGAATTAATTAATTCAAATAATTACAGAACTTTGGGGTAGAATAATTGATCAAGAAGTTCTTTGGACTAACTCTGAAAAGTGAATTTGGAGTACATGATTTTGCAAATGCTAAATCGTTGGCTTTAAATTAGTCAAAGTGAGTGTGTGATGGTATAACTACATAACTGTGGCCTCTGAATCACCTACATTTGACTGCAGAAATTCAGATTCATAAAAGGAAAAGACTGAAAGTATAGAATTAAATCACAGTATAGCCTAACAAATTAAGTGAGTTGCCTTATGTGCAGATTCCTTTTGAATAGTGACTGGTGAGACATCACCAAATAAAATACTAGCTTCTAAGGCCTTTGGAAGAACAACATTGTAATGCACGTTGACCTCTTTTTGCCATACATGGTATAGCTTGTAGAATTAAAAAAAAACTGGCATCTGATACTTGCATCATACCTCAAGAAAAATATGGACAGTCCCATGCATTGCAGAGTGTGTTTTGAAGGATCATCCTGTATTTTTCTAAAACTTTGCTGCGAGGCATTTTCTTTTTAAGTAGATATTGCCATTTCAGAACAGTTTCTAAAATAGTTGGCTACAAGGGTGATTTCAGAGAAGTCCTGTTTTTATCATGTGGATAGTTGTGCTGTAACTTTGAGTGGATCTTTGTGGCATAGCCATTGTGGTGTATGCTCAGGCTCACCGATTAAGCCAGGATTTCTGTAAACAAACTGTGTTTCTGTAATAATGTGGCTTGCTGCTTAGACTGATTGGCCTTGATGTGAAATATCTTGCCACTGTTTCAAAAATACTTTGAATTCCAAGTCCTTTTTAAAGTGAAAACACACTCCCATGCCCTAGACTTTTAAAGGAAAATATCTTCCATGTCACAGTGAATTGAAAAGCAGGATTGTAAAATGTACAAACTACAACAACGGTTTCCTGAGAACAAGTCAAGAATAGTAGGCATGTTTTTTCTTCCATACAGTACTTTTGCCTTGATCTATTGTAGTTAGGCTTGACAAGATTAAAAAATTTGGAAGTGCAAAGTAGCATTTGTCAAGTTAAATACAATAAATATTCATCATATTTAAAACAATATAAAGGCTAATATGAATCAGAACTTCTTCTAAGGAGAAAAATGTTTGCAGAATTCTACCAACTCTTGTTCAGTGAGGTCTGAGTAGTATCCATCTCCTTTTCACCTTCTGGAAGTACTGATTTTTGTTCTTTTGCTCAGACAAACCACAGAGGAATTTTTCCATTTGCTCACATTACAGAGTATTTTTTATCAAAATTACATTTGTTACAAACTCAAAAGTATTTTGCAAAAGCCTAAGGCTCTTCTGTGGACTGTATTTTGAAACGAGGAAGTCATTTTCTCAGGAAGAATGCTTTATGCAAACACAAAATACTCTAGGACTGGAATTACGAAGGCTGCCTAAGTAAGGCTGTGGTAGGTGCATAAGAAGGTGTTGGTGACTGTTAGGAGCAATCTTTTTGTATTTGTACTGATAAGATGGTCCAGTGTACTATTAGGAGTACTGTATTACTGGCAGATTGGTTTGTTTTTTTTTTGTTTAGGGCAAACTACATAAAATCTGATCTTTGTATAATTAATCAGATCTTGTAATGGCAGATATTAGTAAATATTTTGACTCAGTTGTGGTTAATGACATTTTAGTTCCACAAAATTCTAATCTGGGAGAAGGTCATCTTATGATTTATTTTTTGTTGTTGTTGTTTTTTGTCTTTATTTATTTATTTTTTTTAAGTGTATTAGTTTGACACCAAGCCAGAATTTACTGAATTATTCAGGAAATTAAGAGGGCAGTACTGTCTTCCTTACCTCACTTTAAGCACCCGCAGTGCAGCAGGGATCTTCTGTCATATGACACTGTGGCAGCTATGCAGCTCTCACATCTTGCTCACAGATGTCTGTTCTTGGTCAGTCACATTAAATGTGAGTGAACAACACACTAATTGTACATCACAGTCTGAAATTGAGCTGTTTTACGATCCTTGAATGAAATATATTTTTATGTTCATATCTGAAAGTGGAGTCCTGTCTTCATAAACATTGTGGCACAAGTCCTGTTAATTTAAGAGGAACCAAGATTTTGCTCCTCATCTGTGCTGTTATTCTCATCTGCTGCTGAAATCTACTGATTAGTCCCACTGAAGGAAAGTCCTTGTTTTTCTGCTCTGTCATGAGTATTCTTACTTATAATTACTTCCATCTGGGATGGGTAGCCTTTCAAGTTAAGTGTGTGCTTTATGAGGAATATTATTATTCTGAAAATAGTTTGCTTTTTAAAAAAGAGTCTGCTTAAAGTAATGCACTGCTTAAGCCACATATGAGTTCAACAATGTGAAGACCATTCTTTCCTGTACAGCAGAATTTCAGGCACTTGACTAAAATGTTGATGACAGTTTGGTCAAGTGCAAAATGTTTTTTAGTGAACCACATGGTAGTAGTTTATCTATGGATGATATTTTGTTTATATTCTGTGTATTGGGCACATACCAAAATAAAGGCTAATTCAAAGCAAGAGGTTAACAATTCAAGCCTCCTATTCAGTTTAGGATGTTGGAAAAGCAGGATTTAATGATTTAAAAGGAAAAAAAAAAAGTTCATCTAAAACATGTTGATGATTACAAACACCATTAATACTTTTTTCCATAAATGTCTGATATATCTGCTCTGATACATCTATGCCGTGAAGTTTTGACCGGAATTAACAGAAAGTAATTTTTACTAGCTTTTTACTTTAGTTGTGATGACGACTGATTTTTAAGGAGAGTTTTACCTACTGGGCAGGTTTTAGGAGATCTGCTTACTGGTGGATGATACTTTGAGAAACACAGTGTTCAGATTCTCAGAGTGCCTCACAGCCCTTTTGTAGTTGATAGACTGTGGTCTGAGGATGTGGCAACATGGATGCATGAATAATTTATGTTGGAAAATTTGTTATGTTGGACTGGAGATTGGCTTACTTGAGATTTGTGGGGGGGAACATCTTCAAATACTTCATAGTACTTGTGGTTTTGCTTAAGTTTGTACTTTTAAGAAAAGATAATTCTAAAATCTGTGAAGTTATTAGTTCAGCAGTTTTACCAGTATTTAAAATTTGCTTCTTTATTAATTGCAGTCTGGTTGATTAATTATATTCCAAATGGGAATTAAAAGAATGATACAGGTAGATTTTAAAATTGTTGTTTGCTTTCTGAAGTCGATCCTTTTCTGTATTACATTGAAGTCTATCTAGTTTTGTTTTCATTATGAGATGCCTGTGATTACCAGAAAAAAAGAGACTTTAATTATTTAAGCATTAGGCAATATTTTATGATATAGGGAGTTCGTTGATAATGCAAAATTTCGTAGAAAGTCTGCTTCCAAATCCTAGCTTTCATCTCCCTTCCAAAAATGGATCAACAGACTCCCTGAAGTCATATGTACATTACAGTACCAAATCCCTCAAAGCCACTGTACTTAATAGTGTGAACATTTGGAGAATAACTTCCCCTTCTTTCTTTCCACTTGCTACGCATTTCCATTCTCCCTGTGCGACCAATATTATTGCAGCATCAGAAAAAAGAAAAGGAAAAAAAAAAGTATATTGCTGTATATTTTGATTAGCCCAGGACTTACATTAAAGAGTATCTGCCCATAAGGCAGCTCTGAAGATGCGTGAGAAACTGGTTTACATTCTTTCCTATGACTGTGCACTTTTTTCATCCGTTCCTAGATACCATGTTATAGATAGAGGAGGCATGAATCAAAAGCTGTTATGTCATGTAGAGAAGGACCATTGAAACTCATCCTCAGGGTTCAGAGATAGATAACTTCACTGCTTAGTCCGATGCATAAAACTTAGTTCTCTTAAAATTTAACGCTCTTTCTGTAGAGCTTTTCAAATATCAGTACCCAAATATATAGCGAAAAGCATACACTGAGTAAATATAGGTGATTTATGCATAAGTTATAATAAAGGAAGAAGTAATACACTGTTTTCTTTAAGTACAGTATAAATGGACTGCAAAAGAAAAAATAAATTTTATGCAAATAACATAAATAATCCTTTTTACCATGCATTGATACTAGTTTAGATTTGGCTCATTTATTCATATTAGATTAGTAGGATAATGCTATTCATATTCTGACCTTTGCATGCAAAGTAAGTAACGAAGTGTTTTTCTTTCTCGAGAAATAAAAATGAAATGTATACACACACAAGCAGTTTGCAATGAAATTTAAAAACTGGAATACCCAAAATAACAATAAACAGGGAGATCTAGCTTTTTTTGTTTCTAGTACAGTTGGGTCGGTTTGGCAGGGACCACACTGATACCCTATGGAGAAAAATTATAGTAATTCACTTTGGTCAATGTAGCCTGTGTAATCACATTGGCATGCTTCCTATGCTAGCACTCTCACTGTTTTGTTCCAGGTTTAGTTTCCAGTATGAAGAAGTAATATTTTTCCTTAATGTGCCAACAAAATTGGCAAAGATGCTTTCTCAATTCAATATGTACAGAGACTTCCTGTATTTAATGATTTGATGTTAGAATATGTCACTAAATGGTATTACAGCTTAATTTCTGATGGTATGATTTATCAACTTGAGGTCATTGTATCCATTGTTTGTGCTTTCTGGGGTCAGGCTGTGGACCAGATGTTTTTACGTAGACTTGAGTATGTTTTGGAAAATTTTATATCTACTTTCTATGCTATTTAGATCTAGTACGCAGGAATACAATTAGAATTTTTTCTTAATTGTCAGTGTTACTGAAGTTGCAGCTTTTATTATGCTTATGATGAAGTAACACGTATTGAAGGTCTAAAAAAGTATTGTTTTCATGCAGGCTTTCTTGAAATAAATGACTCCTTTGAACTGGATCTTCATCGTTTTCTTCATCATCTTTATAGATGTAGAAGATATTTTATGGAAGTAGGAGAGCAAAACACTCTTTAAATCAATGTAGTTTATTTTTAAACAAAATACTATTAGTTTGATATAAAAGCCTTATTCTCCCAGATGTTCTCTTTAAATACAGTTATGCACATTAGATCATTCTGGATAAGAAACTGAATATTTTCATTTCCTCAACAGGTGTCTCAATGCATGTACTTACTGCAAAACTAAGCATGCCAGAGGAGATCTAGCAAGCTATCCCATTGAAGAACTAGTGGACAGAGCCAAACAGTCATTTCAAGGTAAGAGCTTTTATCCCTACAATAAAAGTCAGCCCTTGAAGTCGACTAGGTCTTATTTTCACTTGATAAAATATGGTGTTATTATGATATTCGTGTTCTTAATATGTTGAGACTGTGGCTGGTGGTGCATTTGTGAAAGAAAGCTTTTAAGCCTTCGTGTTGGGTGCAACTATAGAGAACAGTATTTCATTTTGATTTTAGGCTTACTTGGATGGAATTTATGCTTTTGTTCTATTTCCACTTTCTTAAAAGGAAATACTGATTTTTTCACCCAACAGTAACAGCAAATTTCGTGAACTTCCATAGAATCCTGAAAACACTTCTAAGATATACTACTTTTTCTGGTAGTGAGTTTCTTTGAGAAGTTCTGGGATGTTTCTGTGAACCATACAAAGTTTAGAGGATTAATTTGAAATAAATAGGATTAACAGCTTCCAATTTAACAAGCACCGTCAGACTGCTTTTAACTTCAGTAGAGTATTTGTAATGATCTCACATGAATCCAGCCAAACATCAGAATTGCTTTTCATGCAGTACAGTACTCTGTGCCATGAAGTTTGTCTATAAATGCCACATAATTTCTCTTACTGCTTAAGTTTGCACAGTTAGCACAGTTGTTGTGAATTAAATTCTGCTATGATAGACAGGAATCCTGCCATATCTCAGAATTCTTGTTTTAGGACAAGTCTCCAAAATTGATATGAATTTGATGAGTACTGGTGAATATAGTAACAGAAATATATGTTGTATAAATACACTTATTACTTTGGAGGAGAAGCAGTTTGAGAAACGCTCTGTATAAGGTTACAAATTTTCAGTACTACAGGACTGATGATTTTTAAATTTATAAGTAGTAACTGTGCAGGAGAACATCTGCTGTTTGGTGATCGCCACTATCACCAGTATGGAGAAATCTTTCCTGGTAATGGAATGATGAATAGGTAGAAAAGGAATGCTGCATTCTTTTCTTTTCACTCAGGTATAACTCTGAAGTACTTTTGTATTATTTGTATCATAGGAATAGTGTTAGCACTAAATATCTTCTGAAATGTCCTGAAGAAATGTAGAACAAGTCAACAGGGGAATAAAGCAAAGAAAGGGAAGAGAAGGTATGGGTAGCACAGTTAGGATTATGGCCTTTAGTAGGTTAGCATTTAAGTTTTATTTAGATTGCATAGAAAGAAAAAGAACTTGAACCTTATATGTCGTTTTATCATCCCATTATACATGCCATGAAGTCCACAGTAAATTAACATATTTGTATGATGCAACAAGAAGAAAAGCTCTTGAGCTTTGTTTGTAATTGCAGGCAATAAATGTGAATTTTTGGCGAGTATTTTGAACTTAAAGAATTGTACACTTGGATTGAAAATTTAATAATTTAATTCATCTGTGTTATTGTGTCTCTTATTATAAATATTGACTCTCTCAAAATAACTTGATTTTTAATGGAAAAAGTTGCCCTTAAGCTATTGTTTCGAAATTTCTTACAGAAATGCTATGACGTGCCTCACAGCAGGCATCTCCAAGGGAGTTCTATTCTTATTTGGCCTTGTGCTATTACCTTTGTTAGAGGAAATAAGGAAAGAAGCAAATACTGAACTGTAAAATGAGAGGCTTTGCCTCAAGCTTCCACATATTTGAAAATTGTCATGAAATAGATACTTAATTTGGTGTGTATGGAGAATTTATTACTGCCAGCTTTCTGCAGCTGGGTTGCAGAAATTCTTCATCAATCTAGTGAAAGACCTAAGCAATTCAAATGCATTGTTAAAAACATTGCTGTGTTATTGTACCTCAATTTCTTCTACAATCACTTCTGTCTTTTTTCAGAAGTTTTGTTTATGAAGCTCTAGTGAAAAATACAGAGAGCTACAGATACGTAGTGAAAAGCTTTTCCTCTTAGAAATTAGTCAAGGGAGACTTGAATTGTCTTAGAAGAAGCAAAAAACAGGAGAAGATGGTTTTGTATAAATACGTGATCTAGTAAGAAAAGGGAGGCTGGAGTTATTTACATTGTCTTGTACATAAGCAGTCTTACAGTATGCAACTTGATAAGGCTCAAAGGTGAGGTGTTTCAGTTAAGGAACGCACCAAAAAATGATTAGAAGAACTGTATTTAAAGATAAATTGAAGTAGGTCTTTTTAATCTTAGCACTGAAATAACTCTCTAACATACTTTATTCACGTAGTTGTACTTAGTTTCTAGTTGCCAATTGCCACCTTGTCAGTATGTCTAGCAGCAATACGTTACCAAATGGAGCTTTGGTGTTGTGATAAAATGCTCATGATTTTAAACCAGTCATTTCTGTACTCTAGGTTGGAAATCTGTATGTGGCAAGTATTTCTAAACTCTAGTATATGCGTCGTGATTTGTCTGCAAGCCATTTCAAGTAGTCACTGGTTCAGTCTAGGCCTACTACTACACATTACCGGTTTTATTGCTGAGAAAAGTATCAGAGTGACAGAACGTGTAAGGTATCTTATGAACATTACTGATTTTGACGTTTGTCTCTAAGGTCACTACTATAGTTTTTTTATTTTGATTTTCTCAGACTTATAGTCAAAATTTAGCCCTGTGAATTTGCTTGGTTTTGGAAGTTTAAAATACTTCATGAGCATTAGTAAGCATTTGTTGCATTGTATTTTAGAGCCCAGATCTCTACTTTTTTGGACGATCTTATCAAATCACATTAACAGCTAGTAAAAGAAGTACTGCTAAATGAAATATAATGGTCCTTAAGTAAGGAACAAATATCTTTTGTAAGGATGTTTATGTGGAGAATTTTTCCACAACGGATAGTACAACACTTTCTTTGTGTCACCAATTTAGTAGTGTGCTTTTTCAAAATGTACTGTATCGTGTTCAGTGCTGTATTCTAGGAAACTGTATTTGCAGTTCTGAGAGAGCTCTTTCTTTCCTTCCAGAAGCAACTCCATGTATGATAATGTGTGCTGCTCAGTTTATGAAGTGGAAGGCTGGAGCTGCTGCCATTGATGAGGCATGCTCCAAGGAGACACACATATTAACTAAGCCTGGGCTTTAAGTGTTGCATGGAGTGCTGTCCAGGGATAGCCTTGGTAGAATTACAAGACTTAAAATTAATTTTGAAATTTTCTTTAAAGGAATTTTAGTGACCGTAGAAGGATATGTAATTGATATTGCTACCTGGTAATTTGTAAACTAAGCCTATTGTGAGAGACTTTCTGGGCAGATAAAACATTTTATGTAGCCAACAATTTTTGCTGGTTCAGCAAACTACCTTAAAAATGTAATTAGTTTTGTGAAATTAGCTGTTAGTTCATTCTAGTTTACAGTGAAAATCTACTGCATATGCCAGTAGAAAATTATTCTTCTTTAACATTGTGTGCCTGTCAAAAGTGGCAGAGAATGTGCTGCTAGTAAAATAGAAACTGTACAATTAGTACTGTATCATCTTATTTTACAGTAGCAACAAGGGAGCTCAAAGGGAAGTCAAGTCCTGTTGAGAAATAACGCACTCATATCCTCAAGTTATGTGTAACTATTGCTTCTGGGCAAATAATTGGCAAATTAAAAAAAAATTGTTTTTTTCCATTATTTACGTGATGGTTCTCCAACACATATGGTGTTGAATTTTGAATAATGGTTCTGTTCAGGAAATCTTGGACAAAATGTTACATTACAAAGGGGAGGTGATATATAAAGAAAAATAAGCCTCGACTTCATCAGTAGTCTTTAGCAGTTATTCCCTATCTTTTTGATTTTGAACTGTTGGGAGTTTAAAGGAGATAAATATTTAATATTTCTTTAAGTATTATTTAAACAGTGATTTGTGTGTGACAGTAAGGATTGTTTTGATATGATATGACAAGTTTCCAGTGCTTTTCAGATCATTGTGAGCTTAGCTAGGGATCTCTGGTTTTAGCAGTTTTGAGATTCTGTCAGGGCATTCTACTTTATTAATTAGTAACTAGTTTTCCTCCTGCAGTACTACCAGTGAACTCTCTGCTTAAGCTTTCAGAGTGTTTATCCTTTTTATGGAAGGACAGATATTTAAAATCAACAGCGTTTTTAGTTTCCTTTTCATAAACTGAAGCAATATCAAATTTTGATGTCTTTTGAGTGATGGATTTGGTCTTTGCATATGCTTTGAAGGACTGGGCCCCTGGTCACCCAGGGGAGATCTGGGCTGTGGACTCAGTGTTTTCCTGGGTCAAGATAAAGCAAGACTGTAGGAGGAGGTAACTAACCTGTGTGTTGAGGTCTCACTGTGGCCTCAGTGTCTCAATGAAGCTTTCTTAAGGCTCAGTATTAATTCCTTGCTGACTAATATTTTTGCCCATTAAGCATCAACCTTCTGTCAAATAAGTGTATGTATGTACTATACCTACACTGTTTATCTTTTGTAATAGGATTATCTTAAGTTGAGCATTTTCTTGTGCTTCCTTGTACTAAATTTTGTTGGGCACTTTCTGCAAGACTTAAAGAAGAAAACCAACTTTTCTTCAGTGTTAGCCATGTGAGGAAGAGACTTAGTTGAGTATTTATTGAATAACAAATTCAACAGAAGAAACAGGTACTGGTGTAACACATTGATATCTGAGAACTGAGATTCCATTGTTCATATAAACTCCAATTTTGATGAAGTGCAGACTGATTTGTAAAGTTGATTTTGTGGCTGTCACTTGATTTCTGTCAGTTAGACTTGAAAATATTTGGAAATTTGCTGAAATCAAGCCTGTGGTGCATAGTTCAGTGACACTGTCAAAGATTTTGACTATTATCATCAATAGGCTTGGGTGTACTTTCAGTGGGAAAGAGCAACTCTATATGCATATTGTTATATACCTAGAATAACTGAACTATATAGTGTTAATGACATACAGCTAATCAATTAGATAAATATAGTTTTGATATTTTTGTTTTAAATTCAGTTGTCATTTGGAAATTACTTCATATACAACTGAAGAAAAATCAGGTTTTTGTTTAGTTATGAACTGGATTAGATATTTGGATCAAATCGAAATGTAAGTTGTTTTTGGTTGTAACAGTACCTACTGGCTTTCAAAATACAGGTCAACTCGGAAACAAAGCATTTGTGAATAAGGAGGTTTCATATATTTATTTACTTTTTAAAAAAGAGAGTGATTTAAAAACAGAAAACATGCCACCAGCAAATGACACCTGGAGATGACCTCAAAGAGCTTATAATGTGATAATATAAACAATAGAGGGAAAATATGGTAGAATAATATTATGTGATTACATTCGAGGTCATAATCAGTTGGTCATTTTATTTACTGCTAGAACACTATCGAGGGCCTTGTATGGAATGATACAGGAAAGATTTTCATTTAGGAAAAATTAGAGAAGGTGATGTCATTCAAGGTATTGTCATTCACTTTGAGAGGGACTATGCCATTTTTCCAGATATACTCACACTGTTACCAAAATATCTCACAGTATGACCAGATTAATGTTTTTGTCTCTTGTAAAACTAGCCATGTAATGCTGCTTTTTTAATAGTCCCTCTAACTGTGCATGGGTTGTAGCTAACAGTGTTGGACAGAGGAATATAAAATGTATGTAAGTGCTTATTTTGCATGTCTGACTGATATCCTACAAAGAGGAGGGTTCCACACATTTCTTAGCTTTGACAGTTTGAAGAACCAATGGTGTCTGTTTAACAAAGGTTATATTTTTTTTCTTGAAGTGGAAAAAAATAAGCTTTAGAGATTCTGTATAGTTCAGTCTTCCAATTATCTTTTTACCTAGATATTCATGTTTGGGCTCTTAAACTCCCTGAATGACAGAAAATCATTTTAGTGTTGCATTTTTGTAAATATACATATATATATATCTGTTTGAAGTAAATGTTTAGTTTTAAAGAGCCAAAACGGATGTAAGCAATTAAAAATACTACCTCATATTTAGCCTTAGACTATAGTTTCCATGAACACTGCAACTAAAAGATGTGCTTATTTGCCGTCTTGGCCACTTTTTTTTCATGCTGACCACCAGTTTGTTTACTGGTACTGGTTACTCCTTGTATGAACCAGAATGGGAAACTGAATTAAGTTGGAAGTAAATGTCAGTCATTCCAAACCAAAAACAAGCCAGCTTTTCCCTATTGTAACTTGGGGTGGTTCTATAATCATATTTACATCAGGACCTCATAAAATTTCATTAGACCAGTGGAAAAACAAAAAGCGTGTGTGTAAGGTAGGAAATAAGCTCCCATAAGCAACTGAGGAGACAGGAAGTGAAGCTCAGCAGTGTTGGTTTATGTTGAAAAGTGGGAGCGAAACTAGATTGAGAGAGTGATCAGATATTGCCTTCTGAAAAAGATAAAGATTGTGCATATATCCTTAGGGACAAAGGAACAGAACAGAGTTGGGAGCACTTCAAGGATCCCTTTCTAAGAGCACAAGAGCTCTCAATTCCCTAGAATAAAAAATCAGGCAGATGAGGTAGGAAGCCGGCATGGCTGAACAAGGCCCTACTGTTCAGGCAGAAGGACAAAAAAGAGAAGTATAAGCAATGGAAGTGGGGGTGGGTGGCCTGGGAAGAATATAGAGATGCTGTCCAGATGTGCAGGGATGGTATCAGGAAAGCCAAAGTGCAGATAGAATTGAACTTGGTTAGGGATGTGAAAAACAAGAAGGATTTCTTTAGATGCATTGGACAGAAGAGACAGGCAGATGAGAGTATCCCCCCTTCTGATAAATGAAAAAAAGGAGCTGGCCTCCCCTGACGTGGAGAAGGCTGAGGTACTTAATTAGTTCTCTGCCTCTATCTTCATGACCAGTTAGACTTCTCACGCCTCTTGTGTTCCTGAAATTCTTAGTGGGAGTTGAGGGAGCAAAATTCCTCCCAGTGTAAGAGCACAGAACTGAGACTACCATATGAGGTTAAATATGTACAAGTTTATGGGGTCAGATGACATGGATCCAGGGGCTCTGAAGAAACTAGCTGATGTGGTTGCCAAGCTACTCGCCATTGTATTTGAAAAATTGTGGTTGTCAGGTGAGGTCCCTGGTGACTAGAAAAAGGGAAACATCACTCCCATATTCATGAAAGGGAGAGAGGAAGACCTGAAGAACTACAGGCTAGTGAGCTTTAGCTCTGTGCCAGAGAAGATCCTGGAGTGGACACTCCTGGAAGAGATGTTAAGGCATATGCAAGATGAGGAGGTGATGCAAGGCAGCCAGCATGGCTTCACCAAGGGCAGATTGTGCCTCACCTATCTGGTGCCCTACTGTGATGGAGTGACGGTACTGGTGGAACAAGGAAGGGTAACTGATATTGTCTGCCTGGACATATGCAAGGCTTTTGACATGTCCCAACACCACATCCTTATCTCTAAATTGGAGACGGATTTGAGGACTGAACTATTACTTGGATAAAGAATTGGTTGTATGGTCAAACCCAGTGGGTTGTTGTCTGTGGCTCAGTGCCCACGTAGAGGCCAGTCACGAGTGGCACCCCTCAGGGATCCATCTTAGGACCAGTGCTCTTTATCAGTGGCATAGACAGTGGAATTAAGTGTGTTCTCAACAAATTTGCTGATGACACCAAGCTGAGTGGTGCAGTTGACACAACAGAAGGAAGGGATACTATCCAGAGGGACATAGACAAGCTAAAGAAGTGAGTGCATGTGGACCTAATAAAGTTTAACAAGGCCATGTGCAAGGTGTTGCACTTGGGTTGAGGCAGTCCCAGATAGGAGTACAGACTGAGGGAAGAACTCATTGAAAGCAGTCCTACAGAGAAGGATTTTGGGGTCCTGATGGATGAAAAGCTTGACATGATCCAGCAGTGTGCTCTGGTATCCCAGAAGGTCAACAGTTTGATGGGCTGCATGGGAAGACAGGTGGCCAGCAGGGAAAGGGAGAAAATTGTCCCCCTTCTACTCTGCCCTTGTGAGGCCCCATCTGGAGTACTGTGTCCAACCCTGGGGCCCTCTGTAAAGGAGAGACTTGGAGCTTTTGGAGTAGGTCCAGAGAAGGGCTATGAATATGATCCAAGAGTTGGAGCACCTCACCTACAAAGATAGGTTAAGAGAGGCTTGTTTAGCTTGAAGAAGAGAAGGCTCTTGGGTAAACCTCATGGTGGCCTTCCAGTACTTGAAGGGAGCTTGCAAGCAGAATGGGACCAACTTTTTACACAGTCTGATAGTGATAAGACAAGGGGGAATGACTTATACTAAAAGTGGAGAAATTTAGGTTAGAATCAGGAAGAAATTATTTACTCAAGAGAGTGGTGATGCACTAGAACAGGCTGATCAGAGAGGCTATAGATGCCCCATTTCTGAAGACATTCAAGACCAGGTTGGTTGGGATACTGGGCAGTCAGATCTAGGGGTTGGCAGCCCTGCCCACAGCAGGAGGATTGAAACTAGTTGATCTTCAAGGTCCTCTCCAATCTGAACCATTCCACAATTCTATGTTTCTGTTCTGTTAGAACCACCTACTTTTGTGGTTACAGTTGATGGAATCTATCATTGTAGTTTCAGTGAAATTTCAGGTATTCAGAATATAATTTCGTTGTGTTGTAAGAGAATAGAAAGCTGGAAGGAGACTAAATATATTTACACTTTTTTATTCATATATTTTCATAAGTCTTAAAGTGTGTTGCTGTTATGTGATTCAATTTGAATCTCTTCAGATGGTGGCATTATAATAATACAGCAGTTCTGCAGTTTCTCAGGGCTGCTAAGTCAAGGGATTTGGAGGGATGTCAGGAAAACTAGATGGGGCAGCCTGCCCAAGATCATGTATTATTTGCTATTGTATGCAGTAGAGCTACTGATACCATAACAGCAGTTCATTGTTCCTAACTGCTTGGTGGCTTTGAGGAAAATCATCATACTTCTTCCTGTAATCTTACAGTGTCTGCTAAATATGGAGTTCTGGGATGGTTCCAGAGTGTGAATGGGACTGGGATTTGCGAGCCTCCAGATGCCTGATAATGGTAACATTTCAGAGTTCCCTGCTGGGTTCAAATGTGAGATATTCTTGAGGCAGATGCCTTCACATTGAAGCAGACAATGGGGAACCTGATGAATCTCTTACTTTAGGAGGTCTGGTGTTGCAGAAAGCTTGTAGAAGAGCTGAGCTGCGCATATTGTCTGACTGCAGCTCTGTAACTGTGCTGGACTTTGAGAAGCCGCTGGACTGAGATCAGCTCAGCTTTAAGAAAAATTCTTGGGTTTGAGCTAAGTGTTCTACTTGAGCTGTAGTATTCATGAATCTGAAACAATTGTGATTTTACTGTGTGTGGTTAACATCACAAAATGCATATCCTTTAAAAGCCAAAATAGTTTATAGACACTTTAAAGCAAATCACTGTTTTCTTAATCAGTTACTGAATTATATTTCAGTACACAAAGCAATAAAGCAGTATGACCTTGTTAGTCTTAGAACATTTTAGTAGGTGCTTTTCAAAGAATCGGCATGGGGCCCTAGACAGCCTGATCTAGTGGGTGGCAACCCTGTCTGTGGGAGGAGATTGAAAACTGGATGATATTTAAGATCCCTTCCAATCAAAGCCATTCAGTGGTGGTTCTATGATCTAAGCATTTCGTTCATCCTTACTGAAAGAAGTTTTACTCAGAAATGTGATTTTTTTTCTTCCGGTCTGTCATTTCAGTGAGTTGAGGAAGATTTTCTGCAATCACACTGTCTTAGCATTTTCATCCAGCAAGGAACTGTTGAAATTGCTTCTGAAGTTGTATGGGAAAAAAGTTGCTGATCTATTTTTAAAATTAAATAAATAAATAAATAAAATGTTGGTGCCTGTAAATGCTGTGGTAGTAGAATACTTAAGACCAGATAGAAGTTGAAATGCAAGTTGGTATGTTTCTTTCTGAAAAACGTACTTGAAGCACAGAGGCTTCTTTTCCAAATTCTCTCTGCAGAGGAAGACTCATACACTTTAGGTACACAGTAGCAACTCATTCTGGCAGGGATAGGAACATAAATACTAGCTGTGACTATCTTTGTGGTGTTCAACACTGTTAGTTCTAATTATAAACAGTACTTTGAAGTAACTTTTGAATCATTTTAATAAATACTGGCTTTTGAATGTAAATTCTCAAAGGAAAGGTAATTGTTACTCTCCAGAGCTGTGTATTTTGAGAACAGCCACACATTGAGGTTGTTGCTGTTGAAAACAACACTCACAAATTCAAATTGTTAGGTATTTGCTATGGTTTCATTTGAACACAACCTATTGTGAAATATGAATATTTCCCTTGATAGTTCTCACTTTGTGCTTGCATTTAGCTTATTCATGAAAGAATTTTTACTTCTTTTAAAGCATTGGCAGTAGTTTTGTGACACTTTGACTTTTGCTATGAATTGTAATGCCCTGAATATGTTCCCTTTAGTAGACCTTAGAAATGTAAGAAAAAACCTGATACTGTACAAGTTTAAGAGTGAAATAGATGAAGATTCCTCATGCTTTTTATTAGAATGTTCAGCTGGCACAGTGCTTCCTCAGTAAAAGCTATTTGGTCTGATGTATGCTTTAAAATGCTTTTATGAATAACTTGGTTATTGTATACCAAAGTAGTCTTTTATATTATTTCCATGCTTATTCAGTAGAACAGCAGGAGAGGAATGCTGGATAACATTTCTTGGTTGTTAATTTTATTTATAAATATCTTTTTGCTAAGTTTGCATTATTTTAAATTTAATGTAAAACATTAGATTTAGTGACAGCACAGCCATTGTAGCTGAAGTGTTTACTAGACAGATTGTGTGTATTTGTTGTTGATTTTAAAAGCAGTTCAAATTAGGGCATAAAATACCTTTATATTGATCTTACTTTCAGGAGAAAAAGTATCTTCTATTCTGTTTGAAATTTGAAATTTGTTTTTATGTTGCTTCTTAGCTGCAAAGATATTGGAGTCTTATACTACTTGTAAATATTTGTTCAGTTACTGAAACTTGTGGTTCTCTGTTGCTAGTACTTGTTTTGCTCCTGAATTTACTGCTAGTTTTGTAAGACCTTAGCTAGAAATACTTTCAAAACGTGGTAATACTATTATCACAGCCAGTCTTGCATATTATGCAGCACATGGCTACTTAGAGCTTTCTATTGCTTGTGTGAAGATAAGACGAGCCATTGCATCTATAAAACAGATAGGACAGCCAGAACTTATATTGTTAAGAAATAAGATGTGTTGTATTGTACTGGTTGCCTACCAAGCACAGTATAGGTTATCATTATTATGTCCAAAGGCAATTTATCAGAATGCAGCAGGGGTTTATTTTATTTGCTGATAAGTGGTTCCCTCCTGATTTTGTTGCGCCTTCTGGAGGAACACGTGTCAGTCACTTTATATCAGTTGAAGGTCCTGTTTAAAAGATTACTCTAGGTGATACCTTTCGCTAATTTTTCTTTCTGTGCTGCAGGGATGTGAAGGAGAGCACTGATTTCTTGGAGAATAAGAGTTTTAACAGATCTGGAGTCTCTGAGCATACGGCTTGCATGCTATCTGCATTTCTTTTTGGGTGGCTGGTATGCCACCCACTTCTTACAATGAAAAGTAATGTTAGATGTCTCATCCCATACAGGAATTCAAATCCCTAGATGAAACTAGAAAGGAGTAGTTTTACAGGAAATTAAATTGGAATACTTACTCTGATAATATGGTTGTACCTGAGAAACTCCTTTGCGTGGAACACAGTGAAAGGTTACGCGTGTTTGGAAGAGATAGGACAGAGGCACTGAAGAGGAATCCATTTGAAGTACAAGCAGAGCTCCTGGGTGAGCATTGCATTTGGTGAATACTTAGCAAATGCTTTGTCCTTCCTATAATTATACTTTATTAAATGTCTTCTGTATATGGCCTTTAGAGACAGGACACGGCTGAACTAGCTGGTAGTCTTAGTGACTATTCTTAAGCTGTATTTCAACAAATATGTGATTTACCCCTATTTTATTTAGATAATTAGCCTTTTAATACTGCTGTCTGCCAGTTTTTATAATGAAGTCTTACCTGCTGTGCATAGATTGTTTTGTGCACTGTTGATATTCCTGTTATATTGTGCAATATCCTTGTGAGTCAAGTACATGCCATCACCATATCTAATGCTGCTATCAGATGGAAACTTTTATTTAATAGGAATCTAAGAACTCGTCTGCTCAGGTCTGAGTTAACTTTCTTCCAAAGTGCTTTAAAGTGCTGGGTGATTAAGCAAAAAAGCCGCAATTTACAAAGGCAAGGCACTTAAACATCAGACAACTCAACTTGCAGCAAATGTCAAGTGTAAACAACCTGTAAGTTATAAAATGAAATTGTCTAATCTTTTATGCCATATTCACTGAAGTCATTGTGAGATTTAGACTCCGTGAGGTGACAGGTCCTGTCGTGACAGAATAAAATGCTGAAGGAATACTAAATGTATCTTCTGAAAACCTGAGTTGACATGCATGCTCCCAAAGACTGGATTGATCACTCTTGAGGTTATCTGTTGTCCCTTCGTATTTTACCCTTGCTTGGATATTTCCTACTATGGCGAGACGAAAGTCAGTAATGTAGTCTACTTTAGACATAATGCTCTACTGGTAGCAGTTACTCATGAAGTAACACTTCAAGACTGCATAGAAGAAAAGATTGCTTTCGTGCTGCTCTGGTTTTATTGATGGAATTTAATGCGAAGTCAAACTGGTTAGTCAGCATGTGTTTTAAGAAAAAAGGTACCATGTAGCTTTTAGCAGCCTTCTGAGGGAAACTAGTCATATTATAGAGAACTATTCCTGGTTCTTTACACTGGACAAGGCATGACTGCATTTTTATTTCTCTCAAAACTCCCTCTCATGTGAACAGTTCTCTCATGTTCATAGATTCAATCTTGTTATGAGTGTTAGAGAATTGATAATTTAGGTGTAATTTGCACTTGCAAATTAGAGAGCTCTGTGGTCTTTCTGTTCTTAATCCCAAGGAAATAGTCCCTCAGTCAAAGAGTTTGTACAACTTGCTGAGTTCAGACTTTTAACAGAGGTAGTTTTTATACTCAGATGACTTGTGTCTGGAAACAGATTAGTAGTTATCATGTTGAGTATTGCAGAAAAAAAAATATCTGCTATATCAGGCCAAGAAAATAAGAGCTGTGATTTACGGATATGTGGGGCTCATGATGTGCACACAAGGGAGTCTTGATAGCTTAAATTTCTACCTTTTTGATGCTGTGTGCGTTGTGTTGAAAGTACTGATATTCGATGTTGAAACACTGTGTGTAAAAGTACGTCTGCAGGGTTTCAGTGAGGGTTCTGAACCTTCAGGAAAAATGCTCCATTTACTTGTGAAGAGGAATTGTGTCTACTTTAATTTAGGGTAATTGTACTTGTGACCAGTTAAAAAATCACAGAAAAGTTGAGGTATGAAGAGACCTCTGGAAGCCACTTGATCCAAACTCTGCTAAAATAGGGCCACCCTGCTTATGGTTTGCTTTCATTTGGGCTCCAAAGAGAAAAAAAAAAGGAAAAGTAACACTCATGTTCCTAGTTTATTTGTATACCATGTCAGATAGCCATCGTTAGCTCTCAGCTGGTGCATAATTTAAATCTTGCCAGACTGAATCTAAATGGCATCTATTTATTTATTTATTTATTTATTTTCAAATCTGCCAGAAGATAGGGAGAGTAAAATAAAAACTATGTCCAGTTCAGAAACAGCACAACAGCACTGAATAAATGTGTAACTGTTAATGAATAGCTATTTCAAATATTTACATGAAGCAAAAGAAAAGAAGATTGGCATCCAAGGCAGCTGTGCCCAGGGAGAGCTATTAAAAATAAACATGATAAATGATGTTCAAGTGCTCGTATAGCTGTCAAATATCAGGGGTACTCAAAAGTGGAAAGTGTTTACACTCCATGACTGTGCAGCTAGGCATCCTGGGAAGGAATATGTTTTTTTTTTGCTCAGTATTTTCAGATATCTAAGATGCGAAGAATAAAAGGGAGAGTGAATCTAATGAATGTAGAGCACTCAAAATACTTGAAATTTTTGGGTTTTTGCTACATTAAAAAGAAAAGTAGGTGAAGCTTATTTCAAACATCCAATTATTTCCACAGATAACTGATTTCTTTTGACTCAATTCTTCATAAAAACTAGCACTTTATATTCATAAAAATAAGTAGTGGATTTCATTTTGACTCTTTCAAGTCTTCTGTATTAATAGTTGATGGTGATTAAGGTGTAGGTGGCTTGTTGCTTTGATTTTGTAGGAGTATTGAAAAACTGTATATACATAGTAAACCCTCAACTTTTGTACTTCTATGTACAGAGATTTTTCCGGTTGTCTCGAAAGTATGTTTCATATCCACTTTCATTTTCTGAGTTCTGTGTCAGTAGACTACAAACTTTTTAGCAGAGATTTTCTTCTTGTACATCACTGTGAACTAATTTCTCTGAAGCTGTCAGTCTGCTGAGTCTCTTAAGAGAAAAGAAATAACTTATAAAATGAACACAAATGCAAAGGACACAGGGAAAAATACTCAAATTTTGGGATTTTTTTTGCTACAATTGTGTTTGTGGTGGGTGGGCATTGCTTTCTTCTCCCTTCCAAAATTTTTATTCTCTTTCAAAACATAATTAGAAAGAATGATACTATAACTAGTAGTCCGTCTGTGCTTACAGATGAAATAAGATCTTGTATTTAAAGTATAAGCAGATGTAGAATACCTGTAACTAGCACATTTTCAATGAAATGTTGCAAGAATTCAATGTATTTACAGCTACATGGGCTGCTGTCTTGTGCAGAAATTCTTGTGTGCTAGCACTGGAATTCGCTGTGAAAGACATTAACTCATCTGTCTGACTGTCTTGGAAAACAATTGGAATAATATGTCAGTTCTGATGTCTTGAATTTCTGAAGCAATTCTTAAATGAAGTATGTGGTGATGATGTAATGAAGAGAAATAAATTTCAAAGCAGGTCTTCGCTTAACCTGGACACACCTTATCGTTAAGGATGTGGTTTAGTGGCTTCATCAGAGAGCAAGTTTTGGCAAAATCTGGTATACTGACTTCCTGTCAAATTATCTTTAAGTAATATGATGGAAAAAAAAGGATGTGACCTCCCCTAGCCAAAGTCCAGTCCAAGCCTGAAAGCTCAGCTCTTTTTTTTTTTTTTTTTACAGTTATGTTATATTTCTTAACGTAATGAGAGAAACTACTTGTCAATGTATGAGTACATAACAGTTTGGTTTCCTGAAATAATCAAAAGAGACAGATAGTTCTATATTAGTTTCCCTAGTATGGAGGCTTCGTATGTCATTGGACATTGATTTGAAAGTTAACAAGATGTTAGGTAGTGAAATGCTTGGAGCTGTCATTGCCCTACATGTTTTCTGTCATCCTTAGTTAAGCATGCCTGTTGCCTGATTTCCTAAATGGATTTCATGGTAGTGAGGCTACTTTTAGTGCTTCAGGATTGTAGTGCTATGCTGCATAAGGTGCCACCTGAACTACTTTAAGGAATGGATGTACTTTTTCATGTTGTTTTAAAACAACATTTTATAAATGTGCCATGAAAATCAGACCTCAGAGATATGCAGGGCATTTTTGTGAACTTTAAACGTGAAGACTGAGGTTTGCATCACCCTTGAAATGTCCATGTGTTTGGGGACCTAGGTGTTGAAGTAGGTATTTCTTCTCAACCGACTTAACACTCCTTAGTTAGGATCAAGAGAGATTTCTGGTCTGGATTTTCCTGCTTCTGGGGTGTCTTAACCAGAAATTTTTGGAAGCTTGCTGTATTCTTAGCTAGCTCACCAAAATCTTTACTGCTTGATCTTAGTTATGTGGTAATCAAACAGAGTACCCAAGAATTCAATTTTCTGAATTATTTATGGAGAGGGATAAATAATAGAGAAGGAAAAGAAGTTGCTAGGAGAGCTTATAGGTAAACAGTGAAGACAAAATGAAATACTCTTCTGGGTTTGACCAGTGATACTTCTGCTAGTGGTAATGTCTCTTGCCTGTGGTAGAGGATGTACATTTTACTTGGAGGATACTTGACTGCTTTCAATGATTATTTACCTCTTTATCCTTCATCAATCGTAACCCCACTGTACTAGGTAGAAATGTATGAGACAGCATCCCTGCCAGGTCATGTTAGTATCCATTTATGGACCACTTGTCTGCAAATTTATCTAAGACCTCAACTACCTCTACACAAAATATTTTTGTATCTTTTTCAAAACTCTCCTGCTAACTTCACCTGGTGCCTTTGGTTCTTTGTTTTAGGTTGAGATGAGCACTTGTTTTGCTTTCAGCTTACTCAACAACTCCCTGGTTTTGTATAAACCACAGATGTATTTTTCCTTCAGCCTTCCCCTTTGCAAATTAATTAGCCATGGATTTTTTAGTTTCTCCTATTAGAGAAGCTACTCCATCACCTTGATCATTTTAGTCGTCCTTCCTGGTACATTATTATATGGATTGTCCTTGAAATGTCAGATCTTCAGTGCACACAGAGCTCAAAAAGAGTTCACCAGAACTTTGTGCTGGCAAAGTTAGGCGTCTGGCTTGTTGATTGCCTTCCTGATGATGGCCACCATTATGCTGGCATTTTTGCTTGCTGCTACTTATTGTTTGAAATCAGAGAACTGTCAGTCACAAGCCTTTAAGGTCTTTTTGTAGTTGAGCATCATGATGGCATGATTAAGTAGAATGTCTTGCATTTATCTGCATTATCTTGTATTTATTTTTCCCCCGGTTGTCAAGTTTGCTGAGGTCGTTCTGGAGATTCTTTCCTGCTGCCAGTGTAGCTTTTGGCTATATGCAAGAAATTAGTTTCATTACCAAACTTGACTGTAGAACATTCTCCCATGGCTGCATTCCACTGCTGAGAATGGTGAATTGAACTGACTCTGAACCTGGGAGTCCCTCTGCTGATGTTAAGTTTCCTGCCGTTTAGTTAGATTTCAGCCCTTCTCCCAACACAGTGACAGGTTATTTTCTTCAGTGACTTTTTATGTGTGGAATTTTCAAACACTTTTTGAAAATTCAACTATGTTATGTTCTCTTTTTTTATGTGCTTACTGACTTTCTCATAAAACTACAGTAGGTCAGTGGGACTTGATTTTACAATTTCTGTGTTTTAATATGTGGAATGTGTATTTGTAGAGTTTCAATTGATCAGATCCATTCAGTTGACTTAGGTCTGTGTCATGAAGTTTAACACGTTTCTTGCTGCTTCTTCTGCTGTATTCAGTAAACCTTCACGAATCCCACCAAACACTGAAGTATCAGTCTGTTATTCTTGGTGGGAAAGCCATTTTGTTTGGCTTTAATTTGTCTGCACAGTGATGAGATAGTATGTGTCCAGCTTGGGGCTAATGTGAATAGCTGCCAACTGAGACTGTATCAAACCATGCAGATTCAGTATTGTGCTATGAGATCATTTTGTCCTATTCTCTCTTCTCTGAGCATGTGTATTTTTTCAGGATAACTGTTAGATAAGGAGATTCATTAACACATCTGCACAGAAAACAAGTTCCTCAGACAGTCTGTGTATGTGGTTCTTACATCAAGGCAAGGGTATCTTGTAGTCTGAGCACTCACAAATTCAGCTTCTGGATGTTTTTCTGTGGGGGAAGAGAGGATAGGTAAATTAATACTAACGTTACCACTACTACTATTAACATATTTTAATATATTGGAGGGGATTTTTTTCTTTCTTTCTGTAGGCTTTTATTTCCACTATACAAGTTTGTAGGGAGTTTGATTTGTACATCCATATGTGGTGGTCTTTCTTTTGGCTTAAATTTCAGTGAGGTTTCTTAAGAAACTTACTATATATGGACAAAATGTGTGATTTGTAGTCTGTACAAATACTCTTCAGAGCAGGAAAATCCAGTTTTTCCAGCCTTTTTTTTTTTTTTTTTTTTTTTTTTTTTTTTTTGAAACTCTTATTTCAATTGCACAGTAGGAGCCCTACTCATTGCAGAATAGGCCTGTTCATTGTTTTTGGACAAACGACAAGCTGGAATACTTTCCAACCAGGAACTGAACATCAGTAATAACATTTCTGTAAAAGTGGAGTTTTTAACCTGCAGAGTCTCATTGAAATAAAAATGATACTTGTAGCACTGATTTAACAGGATCTATGTAGTGCAAGTATAATCTAATATTCTTCAAATAGTGCTTATAAGTAGAGTATAGCTGCATGTATTCAGACTAAAATTTGTGTGGGTGGGATTATTCATACAAGTTAATGTTGTACAGTTATATGATTCTTCTTTAGCTGTTCTGTGTATCATTATTTAAACACTGGTGACATGAACAAAATTCTCTATGTAACACATTTTATTATAGCAAAACTTAATAAGTAGAGCTTCTAACCATGGGGTATGAGAGAGCTAATGCAGAGTTCAGGAAACGTGAATGTGCAGTACCAGCAGAGTTCAGGTTTTTGTAGCACCTAAAGAAAAAAATTTCCTCAGAACTTCTGTTTGCTTTTTTTTAATAAGGCTTCTGGTTGATATATGAAGGTATAATTAATGTATTCTGAAAGCACAGGTACTTCTGGATTATTTTACTTTGTTAATGGAAATAAATATATTTTCTGCTAAACCTTGTAAATGTTAAGGACCGTACTACTACTACTGCTGCTGGAAGGCTGTAGCATACTTTATCATTTCTTCTTCCTTAATTGCTTTCTAGTTGCTGCAAGTGCAGTTGATCTTTGTGCCTTCTATAACTGGAGTAACTTTTTACTGTTCCTTGGCATAGAAAGGAGTCGGATTCAGTTTTCTGCAAACATTACATTTCTTTGCTGCATATCTACTGCAGCATTCCACCACATAGCCCAGGCTGAAGGCAGCACACAGCATCTAGATGAGTTTACCGTATCTATGGTGGAATGACTTTTCTCCTTCTAAAGTGACTCAGTGAAATTACCCAGGGCACTTCTGTGCAGGTAATTCTGATGTTTTGCCCCAGTTCTTCTGCTAACTGAAGAGGGGAGTGTTACCTTCCACTCTGTTACTGTTCCCCAGGGCCATTTCTTTTTCCTACATAATACCTGCATCTGCTCATATTTCTCCCAGGCTGCAGCAATGAGGAGGAATAATGGTGTTGCAGAAAACCCTTAGGATTCTGGGAAGGAACATAGTAATAAAACTAGTATTATTTTCTCTGTTGCTGCTCTTTAAAAAATCTGTGAGGAGAGACAGTTAGATGAAGCTGAAGATGCAGGGCCATGAAATTTCTTCAGCTACTCAGCTTCCAGTTAGGCAGAAATTTCTTTGCAAACAAAGGGATAAAAATTGCCTTTGAGATTTAATCAACAAGATATCAGTATGTGCTTATCCGTGGGAGTCTGAATAAGGAGGAGGAAACAAATGGACTTTTTTTAATGCCTTGTTAGAATACAATGTTAATGTCTTTTTTTTGTAGATGGATGAAACATAATTTATATGTAATATAGTCAATTCAATGCTTGATCCTTTAAATATTCCAAGCAGTAATACTGTCATATAGAAAAATATTTTTATATTTCTGGTATTTTGTGGGGAAAAATATTTCCAAAACAAATTATAAAATAAATGTTTTTAAAATCTCTTTCATGCTTGCTTATTATAAAGTGCAGTGTCTTCCGAAGGAACTTGATTTTGAAAGTATCAGAGCAGAGAATATGTATTTTGGTGTTAAAGTAGCTGTGATACATGTATTTTTACAGATTCTATGAATTTTATCTAGATATAAAGTTTGAACTATGAAGTTATCTTTTCTTTCTCAGCTCCCTTTGTCCTTGTAGAGAACTATAATTCTCACTTTATACAAATTTTTGCTCAGTCTTTTAACATATTTTAATCTATTTTTGGAATTTAAATATTTCAATTTTCATGTTGGGTCTGTATAGTCTCCTTAAGTTAATTGTTTCAGTTCTCCAGCTGTTTCTAAATAGCCATTGTGCTGATCAAGCACTTACTTCAGTATGTCCTTGATAAAATTAATGAGAGCATCTGTAGAAGTAGCTACAGCAGCTGCAGTGCCATATGGAAGCCAACTTCTGCTTAGCAGTATGATAAAAGAAATAGTTTTGTACTTGCGCTGGAAACTAATGCTGGCTTACTTTTAGCATAAAAAGAATTGCACCTGCTAGAGCAAGCACTGTGGCTTGCTGATTATATGTTCTTGTTAGTGTCATTGTTATTGGTAAAATGGGAATGATGTCATCCTTATCAAACCCTACTGGCACCCTGCAGAGTGACAAATAATTTGCCCACTGCTGTTTATCAGCATGGGCCTTGTTTTAGAAGTGTCGAGAGTGCTGCATTTTCACAGTTGAATGCCATACAACTGCAGAGGTGTATGAAAATGAAAGGGATTGATACTTGTAATCAGCACACATAGTAACAGTTAAGGTGTAATGAAACATAAGTGTGCATTTAGGGTAATTATATTGCTACCAGGTGGGACCCTAGGGCTTTGCATGTATAGAAACTGCTTGAGGCGATGGATAATGCCGGAAGAAGTACTGCAGTACCATCTGCTACTTTCCCACTTTCTCATTAATTCTTTCATGCCCTGAGCCTGGGCTGCAGTTTTGAGCAGCACTTCTTCTGTTTGGTATCTTCTCTTCTCTTAGTTGGGTCTAGTGCCAAAAAGTGGAGTGGATGTGATGCAATACAGCAGCTCTTGTAAGTAGAATGTAGTACTGCACCCTTCTTTTAGAGCTCTCTGAGACTTGTGGTACATGTTTTTCCTGTCTGATCTCTCAAAATGACATAGTAAATCATGTTCCTGTTACATTTTAAGGTGGCAGTATTTTTCTGTTTTTCTGTGTATAGTGGTTATGTATACTTATCTTATATGGATAATGAAAAAGTAATAAGAACGCCTCCAGATCAGACCATTCTGGAGCAACTGTATTTCCTGTTTGCTTCAGTGGAAATCTGTAGACCTTAAAACGCTTGTGTTTCTTGTAAGTAAGTAATGACAATAAATGGTTGGTAGAAGAAACATCTACAAATACTCATTGCTCCTTGCATTCACTATGAAATCTGAAAAATGAGAACTGCACATTCAGTAGTTTCTTTGTGGTAAATGTTATAGGAAACTGGAATGTACATTTTCAAATTTAAAAATGAAATAGGACTTGATGCCTCCAAGCATGCAATTTATACAAGTATTCTGAGTGCCCCAAACGTGGTTGATACACTACATGTGCAGTTTAGTCGCACATCTCATGTAGAATAGGCTCATTGTATCTCTAATGCCTTCTATTCACCTGCATTTGTTGATGGCTAATCTGTGCATGTTCATTTTCTTCATCTTTGGGAGTTTGTTACAAAAACCTACCTTTTTAGTGCAGTTTCTGGAATGATGGCCGTAGTTAGATTGTATCATTGTGAAATACTTTGTAATTTATATAGCTTTTCTTTTATAATACATCTTTTATACATCTTTGACATTTTTATTAATCTCGGCTTTTCCCTACGGAGTGTAATTCATTACATAATTTGCACTGTTTGTTCCCTAATAAAAAAGAACATTGCTGAATCGGACTTTTTTCTCTCTTTTTTTTTTTTTTTTAATAGTTTGTGTCAGGATCAGGCTTATAGTTATTGTAACTGCGGGCAAGTCAGTGAAGTAATATGTGAGATAAATTTCACCCAATTTTTATTAAGGCAGACAAGATTTAACTGAAACTTGCTACGGTGCAGAATTAAAAAATAAATAAATAATGGGAGGTCAGTCTTGGTACAAAAACATTATCTGTCTGTTACTCCTGGTAACTAGCATCAGTTACCAAACAAACTCAGATTCTGGAATTTAATGTGAATTTGAAGCGGAGGAGTGATTATTCCTCTCTACTCAGCATTGATGAGGCTGCACCTCAAGTACGGTGTTCGATTTTGGGCCTTTCACTTCAAGAATGACATCAAAACCCTGGAGCTTGTCCAGAGAAGGGAAACAAGGCTGGTGAAGCAACCACAGGTTATGTGAGGAGCAGCTGAGGGAACTGAGATTGTTTAGTCTGGACTTGGGGAGGTTCAGCAGAGACTTTATTGCTCTCTTCAACTACATGAAAGGGGGTTATGGTGAGGTGTGGGTTGGCTTCTTCTCCTGCATCAGCTAGTGATAGGATTGTAGGGAATGGCCACAAGTAGTGCCAGGGGAGGTTCAGGTTGGGTATTAAGAAAATACCTTCTCCAAAAGTGTGGTCAGGTGCTGAACGGGTTGCCTGGTGAAGTGGTTGAGTCACTGTCACTGAAGGTGTTTCAGAAATGTTTAGATGTTGTCCTAAGGGATGTAGTTTAGTGGGGAAGTATTGGTGATAGGTGCCTGGTTGGACTAGATGATCTTGGAGGTCTCTGCCAACTTTGGTGATGCCATGTTTCTACAGAGGTAAACACAAAAACATTGAATTTTAGAAAGTTTACTTCAATCAGAGAAATAATGGAAAAAATGTTCATGTGTGCAACTGGAATGTTAACTTGTGCTAAGAACAGGAAAGTTTAACCACTACAGAATTTGAGTGAAAAAGTAGTTGTGGGTGACAAAGCCATCATCCACCATTTCATCAGCTAGACAAAAGCCAGTCAATTCTGAACATTATTAAGACGTTTGTCACTTCTGGGAATGCTTGTGAAATGAAAGCGTGGATCATACATGGTTTAGAGAAAATTTAGTGATGGTCCTTTATCAGAGTAATGTGTGAATTTCTGTTCAGGCCTGTTGTCTGAAAAACTGTGCAGCTCTTGAACATGCAGTTCTAGATAGTCATTTTGATTTGAATATTACAGTATGGTCTTTATTTCATTGATCTTACTAAAATGGAACATTTAATAACACTCAAGGAAAGCAGTGAACTTTTAATATTGTTTTTGTCTTTCTATCACATACATCACTTATTCTCTATGTTCAGAGTGATTGTGGTGTTCATGTTTCTTTCTGGGATAGCAACAAAAAGTTGTATGCACTGTTTCTAAGAATTTTTTTATATAGATATTAGATCTGGTGATACTTAATGTCCAAGTGTGTATCCCATCTTCTTTACAGAAGCTCTGGAGTCCATTAACCAACTTAACTTATCTGCATCATTGTATTGTTGATGGTCATGAGTTAAAGAACTGAGAATGTTGGTGGCATTTTAGCTGTTCTCATAAGGTACTCTTGAAATACTAAATTTTAATGCCAGATGTACCAGTTAGCTTTTCTTCCTGTTGTATACCCAATGAGAAAGGGCATGTGCATTCTAGTTAGGGACTGCGATTTAGAAGTTGTATCCTCCAGCACCTGAAGTGTAGTAGGTTTCTTTCTTGCGTTTCGCTGAATGAAATAAAAGGGACTTCATCCTCACTAAAAGATGGCAGATGTTAACACCTGTTGAGGTGCTGCTAGGCTCTCCTTTGCTCAGATGTGTTCCAAAAATAATTCCTTAGCATGACATTTATCTATCACACATCAACACATCTAGGCTCAACCTGCTCAGATGTAACCATACTAAATCATCTTAGGACAATCCTGATAATAACAAATACACAAAATGCTTCAACTAATGTGAGGCCATCAAAGATACAGGTTGCATTTGAGAGCTTTTGATGCTCCTGCCCATGTTTCTATGATGAAGAAGAGTGTTTGTATCCTTTATTATTGTTGTTGTTATTATTATTATTTTGTTTTTTAAATGTGGGAAGTTTTGCTAGTGAGGAACTTGCTAGGAGGCAAGAAATATCGTATTTCTGTCCCAACTCGTGGGAAGTTCAGTTTTCTCTCAGCTTTGAAAATACAGGAATAAGTAAATAAAAATGCACACAAAGAAAACAGCACATCTGTCTTAGACAGTAAGTTGGTTTCCAAGGTCTTGGTATTTGATTCACTTGTCTGTTTCACACCGTTTTTGCCTCCGTCTCAGTCCTCTCTTATGTGCTTGCCTGGATGGGAACATCTTGCTCTCAAGAAAATGAATTTGTTCCATCCTTACAGGTATAAGCCTTTGGTACTGTTTTTGTTGGTCTTTTCTTTGCTTGTGATATAAGGTGGCAACTGTCAGTGGCAAGGGTGTTTCCAAGCTAAATGTAACCAGCAGCACTATGACTCCAGGGAATTCTCTTCTCGTTCACCGTCCTCCAAAACATACACATTACATTCTCCAATATCAAGGTGAATCCTCTAATTCAGCTCATGACAAAACCAACAAAAAACAGCTCATGAAAGAACCAACAAAAACAAACAAACCAAAACAGTAGCATAGACTGAAAGAGTGTGGATCCTAAGCAAAATACTGTTTTGAACTGTAGTGGCTTCTACCTCTATCACTTTATTCTTAGGACAAAAATAGCCATTAAGTTGAAAGCTTTCACTATGAGAAATTTGACTTGCCCACAGCAATAGAATTGAGATTCATTTGTGCCTGGAACCCTTAGATCATCGCAGGTGAAATAACTGTTACTGCAAAACTTTACTATGTGAGTAATGGCTTGATTGGTATAAGTACTTGGTGGTGTTCACAAGAAAAGTTGTTTTATTTATAGTAGTCTGCTAAATATATTTACATTTTACAGTCTTTGATAAAATAATGATATGACCAGTACAGGTAAAGTTCATTAAATGATCAGACAGTAACTAGTGAAACTACTGTCATTCACTTCAGAGGTGAAAGAAGTACAGCAAAGGTGGCATCAGTTCTGAAATGTGGGAATCTGTTTTAGTTTCTACCTGAACATGAAATCAAGGTATAAACTGCTGTGATATATTTGTCCTCAAGCTTGCTGTTGTCTTCAGTGCAAGCTGAGTGGTTACAAAGTTTTTGCGAGCTTATGGGGAGGCAGATGGATGTGGGAGCAGGAGAGGGAAAGATTAATGGTAAGTGCACCATGAAGAGAAAACACGCTGAATTACTCGAGTCCTTGAACGGTGCATGAACTTCTTCTCACTGTTTTTGTTTTAGAATTCTGTACTGACATGTTTGGTATTTTGGCAGAGCAAAGTAGAACTTATTTATATCTGCCTGTTATACTGAGTTGTGACAATATGGAGAGTGCTTTGTTCAAAATACTGATTTTTTTTCTATTTGTGTATATATTTTTTGAATATACATTTGTAATCTAAATGAAAAACTTATGCAAAAATAGTTACAGACTTTGATTCCATCTTGTTCCCCTACATTTTTGAATAACCACTTTTGAATTCTCCTGTTGTTATTCTGTTTTCTTATGGTCCTTACCTAGACAGTTGTCATCACATCAAAGCTACCTCCTGTGCTTTAGATCAACAGTTTATTTTTCTAATATGTTGCTAGCAGTCAATTTTAATAATAGATTTCAATCTTCATCTCTCAAATTAAAACACTTAAAGATATATGTGACTCATAGCATACTGTAATTACGTGTGGATTAGATGAAATTAATTCTGAACACATTCTATGTGAACATAATGTAATTAGCTGAGATGAATTAGTTTATATATAAAGTATGGAGAGTGAGAAATTTGAATCCAGAAGAGGGCAGCAATGCTATAAAAAATAGTTTTGACTTGATTTTCTTCCTTTTTCTGTGTTGACAGTAATCCATGTGCATGTATTCTGCTAATTTCTTGGACAGCATGAAAAAAGTCTGTTAATACCATTGCAGTGGTTATTATTTAAGTAGTATTTCTTTGAATAGCTTCTTCCTGCCAAAAGATATTAACTGGAAGTAGCATATGTAGTGGTCTTGTTGTGTTTTTTTTCTCTTTTTTTTCTTTAGGCTATGTTTCCAGTATGAAAACTAATTTAATGATGTTATTATAATTTCAGTTTTCATTGAGTCTAGCCATAGATAATTCTTGAGAAAGTCTTTTCTTTCTTAGCTATCACTATCATATGCATTTTAAGATACTGAATATCAAGCTACATACTTCTTGATTTGTATTCTGTTAGCAATCAGTTGTGCTGGCCAGATATTTTGGGTTGTATTTTAACATCTGTACTGTCATTGGGATCTGGCTTCAGAAACACTAATACATTACACAAATGTGCCAGAGAATATAAAGTGGTATTAAATACTTGCGTGTAAACTCTAGTAAGAACCATATTAATAGGAAGGACTGAAATTTAGTTGATTCTTTCTGGCAGTTCTCTTGTAGGAGGGAAAAAAAAACATTGTCTTCTCTTTGGAGTGCATTCTAACAGGTAGTGTAAGAGGAGAATAGATTCTCTCTTCTCTCCATACATACAGGAAAGTAGGTCTTTTAGAGAAGGTGATGTCCCACATACTGCTATTATAGAACCACATGTTCTTATTATAGAACAGAGCTACTACTTGGCACTCAAAAGTGCTGATATATTCTGTAAGTGAGGGGGAGGCGGAGACAAACAAGTTTGCATTGCTTATTTTGGTGCTGAGACAACATCTGAAGAATAACTGGAACTATTTTTATTGACCTAGACAGACTCGAGCAGTGGGCCCAGGAGAGTCTAATGAGGTTCAACAAATCCAGTGGAACAACTTGCACTTGGGCCATGGCAAGCTTAGCTGCCAGTACAAGCTGGAGGACAAAAGGGTTGAGCATAGCCCTGGTGAAAAGGACTTGAGGGTGCTGGTGGATGGCAAGCTGGACATGAGCCAGCAATGTGCCCTTGCAGCCCAGAAAGCCAACCGTATCCTGGGCTGCATCAAAGGAAGTGTGGCCAGAGGTTGGGGGAGGTGAACCTGCCCCTCTACTCCACGCTGGTGAGGCCTCATCTGAAGTACTGCATCTAGATATGGAGTCCTCATTAGAGGGGAGACATGAACTCCTTGGAGCATGTCGAGAAAAGGGCCACAAAAATGATGCAAGGGATGGAACTCCTCCCCTGTGAGGGCAGGCTGAGGGAGCTAGGACTCTTCAGCCTGGAGAGGAGAAGGCTGTGAGGTGACCTGATAGCAGCCTTTTGGTATCTGAAGGGGGGCTATAAGAAAGAGGGTGACAGACTCCTTAGCAGGGTCTGTTGTGATAGGACCAGGGGAAATGCTTTCAACCTCAAAGAGGTAGATTTAGATTGGGTATAAGGAACATGTTTTTTTTATAAGAGTAGTGAAGCACTTGAATGAATTGCACAGAAATGGTGGAAGCTCTGTCACTGGAGACCTTTGAAATCAGGCTGGATCAGGCTTTGAGCAACCTGGTCAAGCTTTAGGTGTCCCTGTTCATTGCAGGGGAGTTGGTCTAGGACCTTTAATGGTACCTTCCAACTCAAACAATTATGTGGTTCTATTTTTATGGCATTAGTAATATGTAGGTAATAAGAGTTGTGGAAATGTATATCTTACGTACCGTACAGCTTGTGGAAATGTAAGGTTTGAAACTTGTTTTTTCATAGTGCTAATTTAAATGAGAAACAAATACCCAAAAACTGTTGAAGTGTCCACACTGTTTAGTAATCTGTGAGAAAAAACCCAAATGTTCACATGCTACAAAAGAACTGGAAGACACAGAGGGTGTTGCTTCACCATCTGGGTAAGAATTAGCATTTCATTTGTATTAGCTGCTTCTGTTCTGGTTTTGGAAGCTGACTCACTGTCTGAACACACTGGAAGACTTCTCCTAGGATGTTAATTTTAAACTAGCCTGTGTACTGATTAGTATGCCAGATAGTTTCCCAAATGTGGTACACAGTGCATATTAACATGTCATTGTGAAATATCACCATACATCCAGGTTGCTATTGGACATACACAGTAGAAACAAGTACAAACTCAACCTTCTGTTGTTTGGATATGGATCATTATCAGTACTCCTTCCTGGCTAGACGTGTCCTGAAGTCATGTGTCAATTTTGACTAAGACATGACTAAGGGGAAGTTTTGAAATCAAGAAATCTGAAATCTTTGAAAATATGAAGATGACAGCATTGTTGAAGCATACATGAACTGTGTTATGTACATTGCAACCATTGCAGTGAGTATTAGAAGGGAATTTCTGGTTCTGGATTTCCAGCAGGAATAGGACAGAAATACGCATGAGGATTACACAAAAGCTCCTCCCAGAGGGCAGGCCTCCCACCATGTCCAAACTGAGTACCTACTGAAAGTGAGATAATTTAATATTAGCCATAATGTATGCACAGCAATACAAACTGGGCATTTATACAAGGAGCTATTGAGTGGCTGAAATCTTGTATATTGCTACATGCCATAGGCATGTATTCTTTTAAAAACATGTACCTCACAGCTTTTAATTAAATCCTCCAAAATTCCACCAATACTTGAGTGAATGTTTCTCCTGTTTCCTGAATTTTGTTTTTCCACATTTTTCTTTAATGTGGAGTGTGACACATGAATGAATCTAAATGTGACATCACATTTTTCTTCATTCTGAACACAAAGGTGCAAGTTAGAATCAATTCGGAAACACAGGATAGTGTAACTAGGCTCTATCTAATTCTGTGGGGTTTTTTTGACATTAGGTCTGTAATTGAGTGTCTCTCGCTCGATGTGCGTACATCTCTGTGTTGCCGAGTTGCTTTTTTTTTCAGTTTTTAGGCAAACTGACACAAACTGGCATATTAAACAAGATTTTGAACATATTGGAAGTTGTTTTCTGTACTTTTTTTTTTTAAAAGAATGACATAACTTACTCCAAAAAAAAGAAGATAATTACTTAATAACTTCACTTTGAATTCTTTATGCTTTTATTACTTATCATAGAAGTACAGGAATTAAGAGTTAAGGTCCATTCTCCATTGATTACATATAGTTATAATCTAATCACACAGACACCTAAATGAGATACATAAAATCTGTGTGAATACATCTGTTTTCCCAAAAGTAGTCTGAAACTTCTCTGGAGTGGTTTACAGTTTAAAGTATATATAATGGTACTTCTGTAGCATCCTGCCAAAATGCATGTAACACCTGAGCTGATACCATATTTTCTTAGGTGGAAACTGTAAGTATTTAATTTTACAGCCTAGGCGAGATTGGAAGGGACCTCTAGGGGTCATCTTGTGTAACCCTACTGCTCAATCAGGGTAAGATATGTGAAGATCTTTTTGCGAAGGGATTTTCTATTGTTCACTGGTCTAATCTAGCAGGTGTCCTAGCTTTTTACCTTCAGTGCAGGCAGCAGAGCATATCAAATGTTTCAGTCATAAGAGCCACCTGTTAAGCAAAGAGCATGTGTTACTAATATGTGAAATGCATACGGTAGACCAAATGTAATGAATAACTGAATTTTATTGAGTTTAAATTGTAACATGACTTCTGGATTTGTTTTGAGACAGCTTTTATAGCAAATATTGCTGAATATTTTATTATCTTTTCCTTTTCTAACTGCAGTGATGTGTATATATATATATGTACATATATAATTATTCGAAGTGATCTGTGGCCAATATAGTCTGGTCTGAGTTTGATTAGAATGTGTCCTGTCAGCTGATTTTGGTTACTTAGTCAGTAGCAATCCTTAATATAATTGCTATGACCATGCTGCATCTAGTGTATAAATGCTGAATCTTACAAGCAGTGCTTGAAATAGTTGGCTTGCTAAGTTTGCATTATTACTGATTACCCTACTTGGACTAAGGTGTCTTTTTCAGCCTGGTAGATATCCTATTTCTATTTCCATTTCATAAAAGCTCTTTCCCCCTGTATTTGGAGTGCACATACATAGGGTTTGATTAGTAGGATTGTTTGACTGTTAAGTCTTTCTGGGTCCTTTCATTAGGCTTTACTGTTTCATTTTCCACAGCGTTTTTATGCTTCCACATGCTTTTCTTTCTTTTTGTAGGTGTGTTTTTCACTCAGTATATCAGTTACTGAAATCCTCATGTCTTTTGGGACATGGGACCAATTGAAATGGGTATAGTTTCAGTAATGCGTCTGACAAGTTGGCCAAACACAGTGCAGCTGAGTTGGGCATACAGGGTCTCTGTCTTAGCCACTTTGCATGACTGTGTTTCAGACACGTACTATATAACCTCCGTATGTAAACAGTTATCGCTTCCTATGGTAAAATTCACTGATAGTTCAGAGACTTGAAGGTATTTTTTATGGACTCCATTTTTAGGGTGTTTTTTGCTATGAAGTCAGTTTTTTTTGTTGTTTTTTTTTCTTTCTTCTAAATCTCTAGAGGCAGAACAGTGTGTGATACTGGATCAAAGGATGTACTGAGTTCATGTTTCTTAATTTTGAGAAACTTGCTATGTGGTTCCCATGTGGAAACACAGGGCTTTGTTCTGTGACCTGTACAAGAAATAGGTTGATGTGTTGATGTACTTCTGGGGGGGGGAAAAAAGGGAAAAAAAAATACACATACACACAAGCAAGTGAAATTCAGAGCTGTGTGTGAAATCAACTTACTTCACTGAAAAAATATATGAAAGCATCACCCAGTGCAGCTGAGGCCATGATGTCTCTAATGTTTTTTCCCTGCTAGATCTGTGTGTTTGCCATAGATAGTTCTGTACGTCTTTCAACCTCAGCATTAATTTCAAAATTTCTCCTGACTCCTTCCTTCTCTCCAGTTGTTTTACCTGTTGAACCACAAAGGCTGTGAGCTATGGGCATCAAGGATTCTTTAGCTTGGTTCTCTGAAAGTATTATTGGCTTTAAAATAGTATTACCAGTAATACTGTAGAAAGAGATGTTTGGGCATTAAAGGGGGCATTGAGGCAAGCAGAACATGGTGACGACGATGATGATGCTTAACTGAGTGACTTTGTATGAGGAGTGGTAGGAACATCTGCCAGGCCCAGGAGAGGGGAGCTGTGCCCCATCCCAAATGTGGGCTGGGTCCTGCCCATCCCCAGGCACTATGGAGGAGCCACGGGCAGGCAGTGTTTGCAGTCGGTGCTTTCCACCATGACCCCTGTGCATGGAGCACAGGGTGTGGGCCTGCTGCCGAGCATCTGCCACAGCTGAACATCTGCTGCTGGAGCCAGGCTGAGGTGGCAGGTGCGGGGCTGGCCCAGCCTTTTGTCCTGCACCTGCTGCACTTCAGGTAAGTATCAACAGCTGTCGGACGTAAACTGGGATTATCTGGTAGGTTGGCCTGGATCTGGCCCAAATAGCTGCTTTTTTTTCCTTCTGCCCCCACCTTTCCGCGTGCAGCTCAGCTTTGGCAGCTGTTTTGAAGCGCAGTTCTCGCTGCAAGCAGGCAGCAGGGGGAAGGGTACAGCGACGCCATCAGACTGGGAACGTTCCCAGTAGGGTGGCTGAGGCTGGAGCCCCCGCCTCTGGAAGGGTTGCTAGGTGCTGTGCTTGCTCCAGGGTAGCTGGAAGTTGCAGCGCGTTTAAGTTTTCAGATAAGCAGACAGTCCTTTGTTTGACTTAGAAAACATTAACTTCTTTGTGTAGCATGCAGCGGCCTAGCAATAAGTTACAGGGTAAAGAGGATAGAATTGAAAGTAATAGTGCTTTATTGTTTTAATGAAGGGCTGTGATCGCTGTGTTATCGACACTGAATTATGAAAAGAGACTTCCTTGCCGTTACCTCCCTTTATGAAACAGAAGTACATTAATGATAACTGCGTACAGTGGAAAATTTAAGATAGGAGTACATCACTGCAGTATGTGTACTAAGCATAGGAGATACCGCTGTAGTTCAGTACCGTGGAATAGCAAATGTTTGCTTTTAAAGGGCACCCTCCTCCTTCTACCACTTTTTGTTAAGGCATGGCTGTGTACGAAGTGTTTATGTATAAATAGTGCTGTTTAGAGAAGATTTGAGAGAAGAGGTCGGATAACTCATAGGAGAACTCATTATGCTTCTGCTTTCTCATTTTCCTTTTCTTATCATCGTGACAGTATTTTTTTTGTTTTGCACGTAATTAATGCGGTAGAAGAATTGTAACTGTAATTAGCTATAGCAAGAGCAAATGAAAGTAAAAATAAACTATCTCTTTCCTGAGCTTCATTGAGCTTCTGAGGGCACTGCAAATGGAGAACTTAAAAGCAAACATCGGGATTACTTGAACAGACAGGATTATTAAATCTGTGTAGCATCCTTGTTACGATCTTCAGGATGCAAATGAAATGAGAGGGAGGCTGCAGTTCTGGGTAGAGTAAATACTGGTGGCAGATGCAAGTGAAAACTGGGCAGATCAGAACAGTCATCTGCAAAATCCAACTGCTGTCCTGACTTCTGTTTCAGAAGTTCTAGACATTACAGTACGGGCCTCTCAAAAGGTTGCAGCAGCTGAAGTGTGGTTGGAGGTTGTTGAACATGGGATTGGGTCTCACAATATCCACTTAATAGCCTAACGGGTTGGAAAAGAGTGCAGTGGTTACTCTTGACATTAATAGCCTTATTTGTAGGCCTATTGGAAATAGGGCTGAACAATCAGTGTATAGTAGGAATGGTTTAGGGTGGTTGAGAGATTTAAATAGATGAAAGAAACAGCTGCTCTTACATTGGTTTGGTTTTTTTTGTTTTACTGTAGGAAACAGCGATGGAAGAGAGAGTCAGAGTCCCCAGAGGACCTGGAAAAAAAACTAGAAAGGGAAGAATGAGGAAATTGAACTTTCTATTTGGGGTTACTTAGTCAGTCTAAGTGAAAAAGGAAAGAGTAACTGATTAAGGTTAAAATTGATTCTTATGAGCGTAAAGGCAAGTATGTACAGTACATGCACAGATAGGATGTACTGTCTGAGCAGAAAAAGGCTATTTTTTCAGTGTATGGAAGGTATATATACAAGAATGCAAAATGCTTTGTTTGCAACTTAAAATATTAAGCACATTTTAAAGTAGTTAATAATTGCTTTGAATAACAGTGGTTTTTTTTAACTCGTGGAATCACATTTTGTTGCATTTATATACATTAATAGACTTGAATACTTAAACATATTTTAAGCATCCCACAGTGCCAGGTGAAGCATCAAGGTTTATTGTGATCAGGCTAGTAATTTGCTCATCACTGTTTGTGATCTGTTGTGTCCTGTTGCTTTAAAAAGATGTACATTGAAATGCCGTGGGAGCGTGATACATTCAAGCACTTGCAGGTGCAGTAAATAGATGCAATGTCAAATCCAAGTAACTTGTGTATTTATTAGAGAGGAAGACAGTGTCTTTCAAATAAATACAGTAGTAAGACTGATTTTTTACTTGAATTGTTTCTTTTCAAGCATCTGGTCCCATACTGCAAATGTATTTTTAACACCTGCAGAGTACAACCATTTCCCACTTCCTTCCCATATAATGGAGTTGTATTTGCTAATGGTTCAGAATCCAGCACACCCCTAGGGAGAAGGGGAAGGCACGTTCAGTTTTTTATTGCTGTGAGCTCTTCTGTATCAGGGAGCATACTGTGATAATCTGCCTGTGCAAATGCTGAAATTCATTGCAAGGTGTTTGTTGGGGGGTGGCTGCTGGACTTAGCATCTAAAGCAATCCACTTGTAGGTGCAAATTATTTTATCCAAACTTTGAAATGTACTGAGCTACCCAAGGATCATGCACACTGTCTAGCATGAAGAAAAGGGAACTGTTGAAGATATACAATATAATGAAGTTACGTTGATCTGAATGGCAGATATGTCCTAAAACTGAAGAGATAAATAAACCCTCAGTAGCAGGAAAGTGAAATGATCTGTGGCTGAATTCTGTAACTGCTGGAAAATACATGGGAAATGAACTCATTTCGTTTTTGTTGCAGCAGTCATGCAAATAGGTTTTACTTCTCATAAGACAACCTGTGAGTAACATAGTGGTGTAGGTCGGTGTCATGGTTTGTCCAGGCAGGTTTTCTGTGTTACACTTCAGTGATGGGCTTAAGAATGTTTTTGTTGAAGCTCTGTGTTTTTTTTCCCCAAGTGTTCATGGTCTGCCATTGTTGCAGAAAGTCTAATACCGTCCTTTTTATTGCATTGGCATTTTTATCCCAATGAAAACCTTCTTTACCGTATGGTTTCATAGTAACTGGTGAATGTGGTAAAAGCACTTGCAGTTTGGAAAAGCATTTTTATTAGCCCTTCTTTACCAAAAGACAGTACTGCTTATGTTACTTCAAAAATCCTAGCAAATAAGTTAAGGTATTTATATTTTATATAATGTACTCCTTAGAAATGTTTTGAAAGTATGAAGGCTGCTCTGAAAGTAATGCCTCCTATTTTATTATGTTGGTCAGTGATGTCAGATGCAGATGATGGTGGTGTGACAATAGAGGCTGAACCTTCTTGCCAGTATTCCATTACATGTTGCTGTGGTGCGACAGATGGCAGCAGAGGGGCAGTAGACTGACTGGGTTTTATGTTTGTCATCTGTTTTCCATCTCAGGATAGCCTTGTAACGGCTAGTTCTATTTTTTGGTGTACTACTGTAAGTCTGTAGAGGTGTGATTTTTTTTTTTTACTGCCTTTTTAAAAGTTTTCTTGTGTCTTTTGGACTGATACTACAGTCCTTATCAGTCCAATATTTGCCCTATTTAAAAAACTTAAAATAAAATAAAATAAAAATATACTGCATATCCTTCTCTGCAGCAAACATGAAAGCAGCATATTTGTAGAAAGACATGCATTTAAAATTCTTGAAGAAACAAATGGACATAATAAATTGTGTTCAATTTAGTTTTTAAATATCAAAATCATTTTAAAACATACAAATCTAATTTTAATGGAAGTAGCAGAAAGGAGTCTCAATATAAACCACTAATTACTGCTGAAGATTTCAGTGCTGTACAGTCATCTTTAGGATTATGTCTGACAGTACTGTAGTTCTTAATCATAGTTTGATAATGACCTTCAAATAGTTAATTGTAGTTAAGCATAAGAAAGGTATAGTAGGGGTAATACAAAGTTCCTTCTGTGTTTTAAAAGCTACTAATAATTTTTGTATTAGTCTTAATATATTGGTTTAACATTCCTTAAGAGTAAGAAGGAACTTTTACAGGTATAACTAAGGTGTCAATGTACAAATAGCAATTTTATCGATGGTTCTTCGTAAGTATACTTGCGTTACAGTGTGAATAGACAAGAACTTCCCTGTAGGATAGGCAGGGCTTACACTATCCTGCTGCAAGTGAAGCTAAATTGAATTCTCTTCCATTTGCCTTGTACTGACTTCTTACTAGCAAAAACTACAGCTGATATGGTAGCTGATGCTTGTCTGATTCCTGACAGAGCACAAATACTTTTGATTGCATTTACATAGAAGCTGCATGAATAAATGAGTTTATTTACTTTTTTGTTCTCTGTGCATTTTTATTGGTATCATTTCTGTAGAAAACATGTATTGATAATTTATCTTTCTTCGTCTCAGAAATCAAAGTGGGTGGCATTTAATGCTTTTCTAATTAATGGCAAGAATTCTCTAAAAACTTTTATATGATAAAACCATTCCTGCCAGTTCAAAATTGTAAAATCTAGACTTGCGGGAGTTAACTACAGTTTTTGATAAGAATGTACAAAACCTGGTGACAAAAGCATTGTGTATTTTATGTCAATTATCTGCTCACACAGGGATCAGTGCTCTTTTTGTAGGAGTCTTTCTCTTCCACGTCCCAGATTCTTCCTGGTAGGCAGTTGTTTCAGAAGCACTCCTCTTCCTTTCTTCTTCCTCGTGTTGTCTTCCAGGACTTCACAGCTGTGCATGGTGTGCAGTAGCTGTGCTGCTCTCCAGTTCACCACTTTGCAGAAGTGCTCTTCGAGCTCTTTCATAGGCCTTTCCTTCAAACTGAAATGTCCTGCTCTAAGGTTGTGCCTTTTTCTTGAGTTATATGTTTCCACTGATTTAATGTCCTATCTTAATCTTCTGAGGAATTTAACTCATAATTATGCACCTTGCTAGAATTAAAAATGCCTAAGAAATAAGCAAGAGACAAATGTGCTGAGCTGTTAGATTTTTTGAAATAAGTATTTCCTTAATTAGCAACTTTTTTGTACGTGAGGATGTCAGTCTTCTGGCCCCTTCAATAAGAGGTTTTTTTAACACTGTGGATATTGACATGCTGCTTTTCACCTTGTTTCTGCCGCTTGTTACATAGGAATTTAAGGATTCCTTTAATCAGAGTTCAGCTATTAAACCTGGTATGCCCTGACCATGGTAGTTCAGTAGTTTCAAAGAATAGTGTAAGAGTACCTGAAGTTGCCAGTATGGGTTATATAGGGGATTCTCATCTCCTCACTGCACCTGAACATATACCCTCAGGCAGCAGATTAGATTCCCCATTTATTCCAGAAATAAATTAGCAGTTACCTTTCACACCATTACCATTCTGTACCAATTTATGCATCTTCATGATAAAGAAATCAGTCTAGTGGTGTCTGGAAGAAAGTGAATACTTAAGGGCACTGCCTGCCAAGGCATTTGGTGGCTGCTGCTGGGTAGCTGCTTATTATTTCCTCTGTAGATCAGGTGATTAAGAACCTTCATATATTGGTCAGTCTGCAGGATTTACACAAGGGAAATCTTGGCCATATAGAAGAAAATAATTATTCTAAGACTAATAATTGTGTAAATGCATTTGGAAAATGTATTTTCTACTAGGACGGTGTTGAAACTTCTGTTGAATGTATCTGTTAAATAGGAAAATGCTGTTCAATATGGAGTAATTAATAATGATGTGGCGTGCTTAACTTGGGGTTTTACTTGATAAAGCTTAGAACAAGGACTAAACAGTAGTGATGTGAGGTTTTTTTGCATTTCTTTGTTAGGTGGAAGTTGTACATATACATTTCAGTCTGGGTTCCACTATTACGAAAATAGTTTACTGTGAATTTAAGAGTTAGCTGAATTTCTCAATTTGATTTTCTGCAGAGAGGGCCATTTTATGAGGTTCTATAAATACCGTTCATGCGGAAGTAGAGCTAACATACAAATTTTTGTAAAGCAGCTCCTGTTATTCATTGTTATTCCCCTAATCCATTACTCACTTACTTCAAAACCCTCATTAAAATACAAGTGTAGAAACAATAATTGGATTTCCGGTTATTTCTTGGGGTGCAGAACATGGATTTTTACAATGTGAGATTACATCTGAGTTCATTGGAGGCATATAAGGATTCAGGACTTTTGTTGTTGTTGATATCTGGTTGAAAATTGTGATCTAAAATTATGATGATCACCTGATTTACGTAAAAATTTTTAAGGGAGGTCTTGACTTTTGTTATAAGATGGGAACTTTTGCAACCAATGCTACGTACTTGGTATAAAAATACCAAAGTATGGTGCATTCTCATTTGTCTTTCTGAACATTTATTTTTTAAACTTAGTTGTTTTTTCCAAAGTTGCCATTAATATTCCAGGTTTCTGTTCAGCAGATTGTTTTCTTAAAAAATAAACAAACAAAAAAAAAACCTCTAAGCAATGTCTTAGTAAAATACGGCATTTGTGTTCCCATGTTCTTAAGAAACTTCTTAGACCATTTCTCCNTTCCAGGTTTCTGTTCAGCAGATTGTTTTCTTAAAAAATAAACAAACAAAAAAAAAACCTCTAAGCAATGTCTTAGTAAAATGCAGCATTTGTGTTCCCATGTTCTTAAGAACTTCTTAGACCATTTCTCCTTTTCAGCTTAGAAAAAAAAAATTTGAGAAGTGATTTCTCAAACATATAGATTACATATGTATGATGTTTTCTCCTGAGTGAGATGAGCCTTTAAACACAGAAGATGACTATTGCCTGGAAAGTAATTAATTACCAGAGATAATCTATTATAATAGAAACTGTTTTGGAGTCTTAATCATAATGTTGACTATATGCAATTAATGGGCTTCTGGACATGAAGTGAAGTCTGCAGACTTTTTAGATGCTGCTGTTAGTTAGTTAGACAATGACGTTCTTAGCTGTGTAATTCTACCATTAGTTTCATTATTAAAGAATACCTCCTTTTCCTTACTGATCAATTCTAACTGCAGAAAATTGTTTTCAAATTTGATTACAATTGTAGCATTTGTGAATAGCATTTTTCAGGTTAATTTGTCACTCGGTACTACTGGAAAGGAACATTTTTTCACTAGAGGTTATTTACTGGGCTGGAAAGTTGTGTGGCTTTATTATTTGTGCTTTATTATTTTTATAGGGTGGAGAAGTTTTCCTGGTCTGTTTCTGAGAGAGAAAAAAAAAAAAAAAAAGGTTCAAAGTAAAATGCTATGACACTTTTCCTGAGAAAAGACCACCCCATAGTTTATAGGTTTTATGTTTTTCTGCTGCTCGATGATTGATGCTTCTCTGGCACACAGACGTGTCTTGGGACCGAGAAAGTGAGGAAGGCTGGTGCTAATGTTACACAGCATTTGAAAGAGCACTGGGCAGTCATTTAATCGAGTTTTGTTTTTGTGTTCATTGTTTATCATGTGTCTCTGAAGCTTGGAACACACTCATCTTCACTGGCTTTTCCCTGCATGTTACTAGTTGAGTACAGATAACTCATCTAGTTAGTTCCTCATCTATCATTCTAAAATATTTCAACTTTTTTTGCAGCAGCAGCAGTTTGTGCTGCCTACTGCCTCACAGGGGTCAGTCCTCATACGTAAAGTGTTTCTTCAGAGCTAGAAGCTGGTTGTGTTAAGAAAAGCAGATGGTTTTACCACAGCAAACTTAAGGAGAGTGAAGAGCTATTGGTCTAAATTTTCTGAATTACCTCCAACAACTTACCTTCTCACATGTTTAGTAATTAAAATGTACATAGTAAAGGTGCTCTCTAAATGTTACCCTGAGTCCTGTGAAAATTTGACATTATTCCCTTAAAGTGAAAAAAGCATTAGAATTTGTTGGAACTCTATGTGTTAATGACAGTGACAGAAAAATGACTGCTGCAAGGACAAGATTTATAAACAGCTGAGGCAGAGAAACATGACATGTAGTAAATTTGGTAGTCGTACAACTGGTTGGTTGGTTTTATTTGTTGTGCAAACAGGATTTCAATACTAGTTAGATTTCTATGTTACAGGAGTTGGTGTGCCTGGGTATTAATTTAGCAAACTTGCTGATATCCTTTAGAAATGAGAAGCTGACTCGTTCAGTCTTTTGTTAGCTCCTTCTTTCAACATGTTTCCTTCATATCAGCAATAGTAAAAACTGTATTGTAGATCTATGAGGACTCACATACTCCTCAGCTATGGGAGCATCAGCTAGTTGGGCTTTAAATCCCAGTAATGGATGTTCATCAGGGGGCAACTATTGTAGCATTGGTGTTTAACCTAACAGTGTTGGAGAGCATTAACACTGCAATATTTCAGTCTGAGAAGGTTTCTGCAGTTCTGCTAATTCCCTATCTCAATAAGCTGGTAGTTTTTTTTAGGTACGTCTGAGAATGAACTGCCCAGAGAAAAGAGGCAGGGGAACAGCAAAGGTGAGTTGTGGATGTGAAGGAGCTGATATGCAGACTTTGGTTATGGGAAAGTGAGCAAGAGGAGGAGCAGGTGAAAACTGAAACTCGAGACTGTCTTGCTTTTTAAAACAAGAGAAGAAGAACCTGCTTAACAAAATTACTTCTAAATAAACAGAAAAGGAAACCACCAGAGGGAGATGCAGGGTAAAAGCAAGACCACTCTACCTGGAGTGGTGAATTGAAAACATTAATTATAAAGGAGAGGGAGGAGGAGAAGATTCTGTGCTCAAAACTAGCTTAGACTTTATCAGGAGGAAACAAGTTATTTAGTGGCAACTTTTAATAAAGTATTTCATTTTTTTCCTGAAGTTGGTGCATTTCAGCTGCATTAATTATGATTTATTCAAAAGTCTCTTGAGAAATCTGTTTTATATACAACATGGTATTCATAGTACTAAATGCTAGAAACTTGTAGGTCTGTTGAGGAGCTCCAGTGCTACATAAATCAGATAAGATTTCTATACTGGACATTACCCTAATGGGAAAAGGTAGACTTCAATTCCTAAGTCAGCAGAAAAATAATAGACACCTTATATTCTTCAAGACAGAAATAGTTTCAGAATGTGTTTTTTTTTTCCAGTTGTTCTGAGGTATGCGTAATGCATTTTGAATATTGCAAACACCAACAAATGTCTTCAGGTGTGGTATTTGTTGAATTTGACTGTTCTGTTTCTCAGTACCATTTTTAACTTTCATCATTGTTGATGCTTTTGTGTTCATTTGAGATCAGTTGACCTACTTTTGGCTAGGTGCACCATCTTCAACACAGAATTAAATACTTAAGTGCTTTCTATCCCCAGTGTATCTAGTTTTTTGTTTTGTTTTGTTTTGTTTTTTATTTTATTTTTTTTTTATTTCCAGTCTGTGGTAGAAGGGAGAATTCACATTTTATGATCTCAGACATAATCTTTGTAATTTGTCTGACTGTCAAACCGATGTATGTATGCAGTTGTGGTGTATACTCAGTTATTATAGCTATATCCTAACAGAAATAGTGTCCAATTATTTTCCTTAAATTCAGAAATAAAATAGCAGTGGCTTAGGGTTTAAACCTTAGTTTCCTGTAAGCCACTGTCTACAAGCACCACATAAAGCACTGGTTATTGAATATCATGTCTTCAATGGACCTTTGCTGCCGAGTGTAAAGATGCTAAAATTTGCACCTCCGTTGACAATCTTGAGCTATTTGAAAGTGGAAGATTTCTGCCACCAAGAGAACAAATTTACTTTCTGGTTTAAAACAAGTTAATCATTTGAGAGCTTTGTTTGTATTGCGTGTTAAGAATGAAGTAATAATGTGTTTGCTTAATTCTCCAAGGTGGCACTTAAATATTTCACTTTCAAGGAAGGAAAAATAAATATGTATTCAGTGCAACTTATTTTGAAAAACAGAATTTTATCATTTTGGCACTTAGCTGCTAGATATTTTACAAATACCTTGAAAAAGAAAGAAAATATAAATGATATTATTTAACATTAAAAACTTGTATATATTTTTAAAGCGTTGTTAACGTTAGCACTTATAGCTAGATACTTCTTATTGCCAGCTTAAAGAAACTCATTCCAAATGAATCTAGCTAAATAGTTTTGTAGGACCAGATCAATTGGTTTAGATTAAAGAAAGCAGGGCTCTTGTTCCAAAGAGAAGACATTAAGTAGAAAAAATGTTAACAAGGTAATGGAATAAAGTATTGTATCTGTTGTAAAATTAATGAGTTTTCTGAATTTTCTTGTCAGCAATGCAAATTAAGCCACTGCTATCTAATATTGTAATCTCTTTTTGAAAGCAGTAATTTCCTAGTTCATGGACTTCTTAAATATTTGGTATTAATTGCAATGAAAGATGATGAAGAGTAGTTGCCTCCCATAAAGTAGGAGCATCTTTTATACATCTTAATTTTTATGACCTGTCTGATGGGTCGGAATCACTGGAAACCCTTTTTACACTAACACAACAGTAAATGGAGATGTAGTGCTCTGAGTCACTCTGACACACCAGAATCATAACCTCTGTTATTCTGGACTTCTTTGCATTCCTCCTACTCTGTCTCAACTCACATTTTCTTCCTATTCTGAGTTAACAGTTTTTAGAAGGAGAATTATACTATTTCTTCCCTTTATCCCTGCCTATTTATTTATTTATTTATTTAGACCAATAACTACCAATACATTCATGTGGTTAAAACTGTGAAGAGGAGGTTCTTCCAACTGTTCAGTATTGCTCTGCATTGTGTTAAAAGCCACTACTGCTCCTGGATGGACTGATACCTGCAAGATTTCCTGAAGTGCTGTCTTGGTTGTCATTGTCTTACTTTCAGCTGGGATGGAATTGTTTTCTTCACAGTGTCTGGTATGATACTGTTTTGCTTTTAGGAGCAAAACAGTGTTGGTGACACGCTGATGCTTGTAGTGATGCTTGTGCCTGCTAAGCAGTGTAGTACAGAGCAAGACCATCTGCAGCATAGGGCCCAAGTTACTGGGAAGGAATGGAATTAGGACAGCTGACTTAAACTGGCCAAAGGGTTATTCCATACCTCAAGACATCACGAGGAAGGGGTTTTGAAGGGAGTAGGAGTTCATCTCTCTCTCTCTTCTACTACTCAGGGGCCTAGCTGGGCATCAGTCAGGAGGTGGTGAGCAATTGCATGTGCATCACTTGTTATATATAGCCATATATCTGTAAATGTCCTAATAATTATCCATTTCCTTTTCTTTGTATTAGTAAATAGTTGTGTTTTTGACTTTTGTTTTTTTCTGATTCTCTCCCCTATCCCACTGGGGAGGGAGGAAGTGAACGGCTCTGTGGTACTGAGCTCCTGTCAGGTAAAACCACATCAACCATCTTAGGTCCCATAACATACTCATTATATTCCAACAGCAGTCAACTGAAGGTCTGTGCACATGCATGCTTATATAGAAACATACACATAAGAGAACTAAGAATCATTTTCAATTTACGATTTATTTTTCTTTTGTCCTTAAATCGAGTCTGATTCTAAACCTTACTTACACCCAGTTTTGAAGACTGATTTGCATTCTCTACAGAAATGGGTGCTAATAGTCACAGGTACTGATCTGTTTTAGAAGCAGGTGTGTACAATGTGTCCAGAGGATGAGGGGGGGAAGAGTAACCTGAATTTTTGACACAGTAAGGTATACTGAGATTTATTAATGTATCAAAATGTTATGATGAATTGTAGTTTAAAGGTTTTAGATTTTGACAGTTAGGTTGGAAGACTTAGATTTGGCAGTGCACAGGTAACAGTTTGATCTGTAACTTTGTTAGAAAATAGTAAAAAACAACAACAACAAACAAAACAAACAATCTCATTTAAAAAAAATGTTATTCTTAAATTCAGAAACATTAGAAGTTGTTTTTTTCAACTGTTTAAACCAAGTATTGGTGATTAGTATAAAAAACTCAAACTGCAACTTGGAACTGTTTTACTGCATATATGTTTTTAATGGTATCTTCAGAGAATTACGAGGTGCTGAGTTTGAATTATTTTTTAAACTATTTATGTGGCACATGGAAGATGAATCAGTGTAATGTTAGTGTTGTGTTCTTTGTGGATTCCAGTATTGGTATCTTCATAGTTATGCCTTGTCTAGATTTAAATTTCCATTTTCAATTAAGAATTGTTTTCTTACATCTTTTAGATCCTTCATTTCCATCTACTGAGGGCATGTTTTCTGCTAAAGGGCCACTTTTTAAAGAAGCAAGCATTCATTTGTTACGTATTGATAAACTAACACTATTTTATATTGAAGTACGAAAGAACATTCTGGTATTAAGTACCACAGATGTAACTTAGAAAACTTTAAGTTGTAAAGGGAAAAAGGAAACACAAAAAAAACACAACAGCATTTTTAATATTTGTGCTTTTATATTTAGTGCTTTGAGTATTGTAAGGTCTGAAAACAGTGAACATGATGTTTGAATTCCTTATGATACATCCAGTTTTTTTTGCAGAGGCACAGCTGTATGTGGTGTGAAAAAAAACCACCAGGATGTGCTGTTGCTCGATCTGTAAATGCGATCATATCATTGTGTATTGGTTCTGGTTGTGTGTTCGGCAGCTTGTGAAGCACTTGCTGTGTAATTCTATTGTTAGATTTACTGATAAACCAACACTGTTGTCATTAGATTTTGTTATATTATTGTTCAAAGTAGTTCAAAAATTAATTACACATCCTTTTAGCCCAGCTGAAAATCTTGGACAGAGCTTTGTCTTCTCAGCTCTCTTGTTGTAGCTCTTTGAACATTATGGGATGGAAGGTTGACAGGAAAAAAAATATATATATATATATATTCTGTCCATGTCTTCTCCACTGCTGACAGACAGGCAAGTGTCTGCCATGTGTCTGTGCACACAGGGGATTAGGAACATGCTCTATGTTAGGGCTGTTGTGAAAGCTTGCTCTATCTTTAATAAGAGGATCATGAAATTTACCTCCGCATTCCTTTCTGATTCATTTAGCTGAAGAGTAAAAGAGAGTGCGACTCTGCCTAAGTTTTTTTTTTTTTTTAACCATTGTTTACTGTGTATTATATTGTGTAATCCGTCAGCCAACTTTAATTTCACGAGCCATTCATTGTGTTTAAACAGTGCGTTTCTTATATTAAATATTTATGGAACTCTTTAGGAAGAATACATTAAAATGGCAGATGGAGGTTGTTTCAAGCATTTTCTTGATTGAAGGCTGGGGACCCCTGTGAATTTGAAGTCTGCTTTCAAGGAAAGTTCACAATGTCTGATTATAACCCAGGCAGTCAAGAATTCCACCAATTCCCTGCACTGTGATTTCAGAAAGCAATGGCTGCCTACAGTCTTCATGCTCCAGCACCTTTCATTTTGAAATCATTTGCAAGTGCACTGAAGAATGGTGAACAAAAACATTTACAGTTGTATTGCTTATTAATAATTCAGCAGACCGGCAACTTCTGCATGTTAAGATTACTTTAGTGATTGATTCTTAACTCCTAAAGCTAAGTGGAATATCTGGCTTTTGGTGATAGCCCAGTTGAGACGGGTACATTCAGGCTCGCGTAAACCTGAGGTTTTTGGTAGCAAGGTGTACAGGGAGCCGTGCAGAAGGATGCTGGTGTGTCAGGCAGCTCCTGGAGGAGAGGACAGATGCTGGCTGCTGCCTCACTCTGCCAGCTACGTACTGTGCTTTGTTCTGCTGCTGCTTTGGAACGTGTCATGGGCCTCTATACTGATGTGCAAGGACTGATTCGCAGACACATTTTGTTTTTAGTATTTGTCATGAATTTCACTAGTTTCTCTAGTACAGTAGCTCATGATTTTAATTTGCATGACTTGATTTCAAAATAGCATTTGTATAATTTTTTCCGGGTTCAGCATTGCTTGTTGAAAGTGAGCTACTCTCAGCAGTGACTGCAAAGCCAGCACCAGCACCTAGCTTCTTTTCTTGCCAGAACCTTGCACTCCTTTTGCACTACTCACATGGAAATGCTTTCATTACCTCTACTCACAATAAAATTGAATCTACACAGATGTATATGTTTGGAAATGAAAAGCTGGATGCTGTGAGATTCAGTTTTTTCACAGGCTTGAATTCATATGCCTAAAGGCGTATTAGGCATGGTCTTTTTTTGACAACTTCAAACATGTTCAAAAATATTGAAACTGTAGCAGTTAATGCGTTGCCATCTAGAAGTAGAAGAACCTAAGTTTCACTTTTCTCTGATAGAATAACTCTAGTTTTTCTCATTGCACAGTAATTTTTTTTTGTCATTTGGACCTTTTCACATTTTCTATTTAAAGTATATTTATGCTTTTGCTGTTCATAAATTCTGAAAAGTTTGAGTTTGGAAAAACTCCGTTTTGTCCTTAAGTGTTTCTTTTTAAAATTTATACACTGCTTAACAGATACTTATGCACTGTTGGGATTATTGTACCACCAAAACATAAGACAAAAACATAAATTTCTTGCTACACAGAGTTGTTGTCAAAGCAAAATGCATGCAACCTCAGCAAAAATATCTATACCTTAAAGCAAACAAACAAACAAAACCCACCAAACATTGAATCCTCGAAATGAAAGTAAGCGAATCAACACTTCTAGGCTATATATTCTGTAATTCTATGATATATATGTATACATATATTTCATTTTGTTTGTCTTATGTTTATCTGGAAAAGTTACATATACATTACATTACCATTATGTTTATGCTATTGCTTATTAACCTTTTCTTTTTTCAGTTGTGTGAACATAGATTTATTTTAATTTTAGTTTTCACTTAAGAACTTGTGATTTTTCTTTGAATTTCTTTTAAATGACACACTGGGCATTTGGAAACCACTTGAATACATAGATGATAGTTAGGTTTGAATTCAACCCTAAGAAAATAATTTATATGGAGAACTGAGGGAGAAATTCCTTCTACATGAAATTTCAACTGTAACTCTAGCATTGTTTGGCCATGTTCCTATAATATATGCACTGTAAAAACTAGAAACTCTGTAAATAAGTGAGTGGCAGTTGCCTCAGGCAGAAATTTTTACTGATGCAATGAGATAAAAAGTAATTAAGAAACATGTAGACGGATGGGTAATTAAATCCATGGGAAGCATTTTGTAACTAATTACTATGTTCTAATCACAGATTGCTTTCTATTTGTCAAGGTAAGTGTATATAATTACACAGTTCCTATTTTCTTTCATCCAAATTCATCCCAGTTGGACGTGTATTCTTTAACCAAGCCCAGACCTCTCAGTTTTTGGCAGTTCTTTTTCCCTGAAATAAAATAAAGTGGTGGTCATCTTACCACATGTATCCAGGTGGCACAACTGTCTGCACTTACAGCTGATGCTCTCTGCCATGCTTGCCTAATGCCATACCCTTCAGCTCGTTCTCTGTGATTCTGCATGTCTGCACTCTGCTTAGGTGCCCAGCTGCATTCTGATACACTTTGCTAGACTAAATTAAACACCAGTATTTAAGCATCCTAGTTGCCTGGCTTTCTGTGGGTCTGCTTTTCAAGTGCAAATATTTTAGTGTCTGTTAGGAAAAGTATTTTAGTTTAGATAAGGTTTAGTGAATACATGCTTGGATAGAGTTCATCTCCTCAATTTAGTGTTTTGTTTTTTTTTTTCCTTATGAGACACCTCAGCTTGATTTTAAATTGCTTTATGTTTTCAAGCTCACTAGGTGCTTGAGCTGGGTCTAACTCCATCCGCATGCTTCAGCTTGCAGTAGAATATAGGAGTTCCTGGTGTGTCTTGTCTAAGCCTCTGAATCCCACTGCTCCATTCATCATGGAACCAGGCTGAACCAGACTGTAAACCATTGACAAAGCCCTAATTTCCTTGAACTGAGACAAAAGCATGGAATTAAGATATGAATGTTGTGACCATGTTTGGAATTTCTATTCAGGATACAATCTTTTTCTTCAAAACCATGGATTCATATGTGATCTATGAACTTGGAATTTTCTCCTGCCTTGTTTATGTCTTAACATATGGCTGAACAAGGTAACATGAATAAGTATTACTCTGCCATGTCAGGTACCTGCCATGAATGTGATCAGCTCTGAGTGTGTAGAGAACAGTCAAAGAAGATGTTCAGCTCAAGGTGAAGCTTTGCTTAACCCATGTAGAGCCTCTCAGCTTGTAGGGCCCACACGTCAGAGGTTGCTGCATGAAAATCTTGTATATTAACCTCTTCCATAAATCTGCTTGTAGGCAGTTACACTTCCAGTCTCCGCAGTAGCCTATAACAATTTGAATCATGTATTCTGTTATGTATTTTTTTTTTTAAGGCTATTGCATGAGAAACTTGCTGGTGATTTTATTCTTCATCCTCAATTGCAAAAATGAGTACATTTCTGATTATCTTTTATGTGTGTTCATATTTTTGTAGAGCTTTGTGGTATTCTCCTTCAACTCTATCCTTCTCAAACAATGTACTATTTAGTTCTCATCTGTTAACTTCTTTACAGTCTTTGTGATAACTTTGCTGAAAGAATGGCACAATGGAATCCTGGGAATGTATGAAAAAAGTGCTGACTTCCACTTTGTTCTCTATTCCTTTTTGACTTGTCAATATTCTGCCCACATTTTATTAGTTGGATGTTAATTACTCAGGTAATGCGTTAAAAAAATAACTAGAGAAAACTTTTTCTTTCTCACCGAGACTGCAGTACAGCATTTGAGCCCATCCTTTTCAGAGCTTTTTGTTTCTTGATGTGTTATTTTGTTTATCTGATAGCATGTCATTGGCTGTGTTACCACCTCTCAATTCAAGATAGTTTCAGCAAGGTTTTACAGTGAATTTAGCTTTGACTTAACTGTGGATAATTTTGTATCATCAGAGTTCTTTTCTGCTCCTATTCCATGTTTTTTGCTGTTGTTTTGAATATTTCTTGAATACACCAATCATGGTGATTTCTCTGTCTGAAGAGAACTGACAAATTATTGAACATGATTTGCTTTCTGTCTGTAACAAGGCCATGGACAAGAGGTTTCAGTCCACTCATTCTGACAGAAATGATGAGAGCTGCTCTGAAAGTAGTGCCTCCTATTTTATTTTTTTGGCCCATGATATCAGAGGCAGATTTTGGTGGTATGACAGCAGAGGCTGAACCTTCCTACCAATATTCAATTACATTTTGTTACCATGTGACAGATGGCAGCGGAGGAACAGTCTGACAGAATAGCATCTGACATGGAAGTGCAGATAAAGCGAAGATGTGGAATTGAATTCCTTCATGCAGAAAAAATGGCACCCATTGATATTCATCAACACTTGCTGAATGTTTCTACAGACCAAACAGCAGATGTGAGCACAGTGAGGTGGTAGGTGGTGTGTTTCAGCAGTGTTGGCAGTGGGTCGCCTCTCCTGGTGCAGATTGTTATGTGCACGGCATGCAGGGTCCTGTTCATGGCTGGTGAAAGTGCCTAGCTAATGGTGGTGACTGTGTTGAAAAATAGTGTTTTATAGCTGAGAATTAGCTCTATAAAATAATGTTACTGTGCTCTTTGTATTGCTGTAGTTTCCATGGAAGTATGTAGGAGGTATTACTTTCAGAGTGATCTATGTGCTTTCTCTAAAAGTTATTGGTGGGGGACATTTGAAAACTTCTTGGAAATCCAAGTATATTGTTTTGCCTAAATTAATTGAAAATTAATTGACTTTTTTGTGCAATACGATTTTTGCACTGTAATCATTAAACATCACTGAAACTTACTAGATCTTGTGTTCTTGCATCAGACATGGAGGACCATCCCATGTTTGATCTAGGAATTGTAGCTATTACAGAACTTTTTCTAGATTATATCCTCTGTTTTGACCACCTTAGCTTGCTACATGAATGTCAGGAGGCAACAGGAACTTGTGACAGACAGGAGGGTAGGATTGTTGCAGATCCAGTTTATGTCCTCTTAAGCTACTGTAAGACAGGAGGGTTTTTTAAAGTGAAAAGTAAGAGTTTGGAGGAAGCAGAACATTTTTTCAACGAGAAGTGGCATGGATTTCATGAAGGAATGCTGATGGATGATGGAAAAGGTGTTTACCAAGCCTTGCTTTTAGGAGAAGTATTCAAAGTTGTGTGAACATTTTGGTCTATAAAGATGGCTCAGAAGGAAGAGGTGGAGGAGAAATCTCTTATGAAGTAACTACTCCAAAGGAGCATGTCTATGGAGAACTTTTCATTTCCAATACTAAGATGATGAGTTAGTGAGATTTTTAGAAATGATATAGATGTTTATTCAGGTACCTACTGCTGTGTAGACTCATACTCTTTCAACAGCACTTTATTTTCTTGTTTCTATAATGTATTAATTATTTGAAATGTATTTCCACTGGATACTGTAGCCACAAATCATATACAATTTAGAAGAGGGCTAATAAAGTGCTCTTTGGAGCATAAAATGACTGTTATTTATTGACTGAGATCATTCAGGCATCAACAAATAATGTTAATGTTATGCAATGTGATGTAACTCTTTCTGAAGAACCAATTTTGAAGAGATTGAATATGACCACAGTACAGTTGGAGTTGTGCTAGTGGGTTGTGTAATTATATGTCTACCATGAAATAAGCAAATTCATCCGGTAGTTATGTGATAGTGACATTCTTTATATTATCTCCCGTTGATTTAAACAATGATAATTTCTCAACCCTGACTCTTAGTGAATTATGTAGAAGTATCAGTGTGGTATTATATGTTAAAAAATTAGAGCGTATGTTTTAGGTAATGACATCAGAGTGTTTTGAATTAGAAACTAACAGCCTTTGTTCCACAAAAGATCAGATGTGTAGGAAAATGGTATTTTACCTATTGAATACACAAGAATCCCCAAGGAGTAATGCTTTGAGATGGACTCTGCTACCTCCAGAGAGTATCAGTAGAGCTTCTTTTATGTATAGAAATAGTTTTTAAATTAGTTGTAAACATTCTTTTGGTGCATTTTTTTTTACTGGAGAGTCAAGTCTGTTCCTGAAGACTCTTGGAAATTTACTGTTCTGCTGTAAGTTTCCTCTGGAAAATTTTCTGCATCATTCTCTTGCTACAGAGCTCGTCCTTTGTAACACTAATCAATGTGTACTTTCTAGGAAATAAAACTTCTGAACAAAATATCCATCATTGTACCTTTCTGTGCAGTTTAATGTGGGCTAAATAACAAGTTGCCTGCATGAGTTCTTTCTCTGGCAGATGTTTAGGTGGTCCTCTATGTTCATGCTGTTCCTATAAAATAAGTTTAAGGTATTCTATATAACTATAAAATAAGTTCCTACAAGTGCAAAACACTCCTGATTGGCAGTCTGCACCTTGCCTAATTGGTGGTGAGGATGACACTAGTCACGTCTGAGCAACCTCCTGCTGCTGGTTTCCCAAGTTACAAATCAGAATTAGCTGTTGACAGCCAGCCAAATAACTTCAACAAATACTTAGGACAATGGACACTGAAAGGCACCAGGTCTCTGAAATAAGTCAGTGGTTTATAGACACTGAAGCATTTTTGAGGATCTCTTAAGCTGAGCCACATGGTGCTCGGCTAGGAAGTTGATGGATGGTTTTACAAAGAAAAAAATGTTTATGAAAGAATGCTTTTCTTGCAGATTATCCTGCATTAATATATATCTGATGTGCCTGGCCGTGTTTCAGCACCTGGCTGTTTGCCAAGACTTGACACTCCTGCAAGACACAATGCAGTTTGTGTCTAGCAAGAGCTTTTTGTTTTATGATCCTTTTTTAAATGAAGTAGACACTTTCATAAGAATTTTCCTTTAAATTGATAACACTTTTTACACTGTGATAGTTACGTGCTGACTTGTTTATCCAGGCTGAAGTGTAGTCTAATTTTGCATGTTTTTTTCTTCTTTTTCAAGATTTCAGCCCATTGTTATCTTTCTGTTTTGCTGATTAGAATAAATGCAAAAGGTACCAGAAGCTTTCACACGAAGTCAAAGAAGAATTACAGAATCCATGCAAAATGTACTAACCACATTCCCTTTTCTCATATATCCTGAAAATAAGCTCTGAGTTGTTTAAATACCTTTGTAATGATTAACACTGTAGGAAATCAACAGAAGCTGCAACCTGAATCCATCTGGAGGTCTGAGTTGTAATCATTTTTGAGTACTTGAGAAAAGTTAGATACTAAATGTCCTTATTGGAGTTATTTACAGGTGAATTTAAAGTTGCTAATTTCATATATTTGGCATGCTTTTCTACAGAGCATGAGAAATAAAAAAGGATAAATGTGCAGTGGGTAGAATTGAGGATTGAGTCCTTCCTCTCAATCTGGCTGAGGCACGGAACTTAGTAATTCTCAAACTGCAACATGGAAATTGCTCAGGCTATGGGTCCTTCATGTTAAATTTATAATTAAGGGCTGGAGCAAATAAATGATTTTGCTTTGAACTTCAACTTACGTCTGGCCTCCCTAAAATCAGTAGTGAATGATTTTTGAAGCCCAGAGCCCTCGTATGATTCAAGATGATTGAAAAGATGTGTGTGATTTCTTTTATAATAGGGGCATTAACAAACCATCACCAAGGCTGAATTATTTCTCATTACTGGCAGAGGGTGGTTCATTTAAACTGGGTTTAAGGTCACTGACAGAGTAGGTTGAAGGGGAGGAAAGAGAATAGATAGGCATTGTGGTTAAATGTGTTGGAATAGACCAGCAAAGTAAAATGGAGACTGTCAGGTAGTCTCAATATTTGTTCTTTCATGTATAGAAACGTACACAGAAAGAATGTGCAGAAAAACTATGGCTCCAGTGGCATGCATTCAGGCATATGGTGTGATGAATTGCTCAGAGGCCTAGTGCTAAAGAATATTAATGACCTGAAGAAAGAGAATTATTTAACTGTCTCATGCTATTGATTATTGTCACATGCTATTCTTCAGGTATTAAAAGAAGTAGACTAAAATTGTTGGGCAAGTAACTGTAATTACAAGTTGGACTTCTTGTGAGTCTGTGTTTTTTACCTACTTAATGGTTATTGTATGTAAGACCTGCTCTTTCACAATGTGGTAGAAGAGCGCTGTCTTAAAGCTTGGTACCCTGTGGTGACTCCAGTGGGATACTCCTGTGGCTGTGGCTAAGGTTGAGCCCTGTCTGCCCTTACCTGGGACACTGCCTCAGGCTGTGCTTCCGCACTTACTGACTCGTATTCCTGAGACCTGTGGGAACTTAACCACCACTGAGTTTTCCGTTTTTCTGTCAGTTTTGGTTGAAACTGGTCAATGAGTTGGATTGCTGCTGGGATAGAATGATACATGCACTGCATGATTATGTAAAGCTTGTTTTCTTAGGTATCCTGACAAAAGGTTTATTATTATGGGTTCTAGTAACTCAGTTCTTACTAACTGCAAAACAGAGGTTGTTTAGAAAACATATAAACTTACAATTTCTCTGTTCTGTATTCCTATCGAGCAACGTGATGGTTATTTAACTAGTGCCTTGAAAGACTGCCATCAAAACCCTTGTTGATGTAATACTGCTAAATGTAATCTAATGGGGGAAAACTTCATTGTAATACCAAGATATTTTTTTGTTTTTTGGGTGGGTTTTTTTGGTTTTGTTTTTTTGGTGGGTTTTTTCTTTGACAGGAGGAAAGGAATGTATTTCTCTTGGAAGATTTTTTTTCAAAGAGGTTTCAGTTTATTTTTCGGAACTGATCTGTAGTTAATACTATATGGTTATTTGACCCAGTCAGTTCCGTTCATTCTTTTGACTTTTGTTAGCATTCGTGTGTTCGAGTTCATTCATAAAATGTTGACTTCCCATGTGTGGGCCTCAGTCACCAGCATATCAACTGAGGTAGTGCAGGTATGCCTAGAGTTCACTGTAGGTTTCAAGGAACTGTTTTCATCCTGTGTTCTATTTATTTATTTATTACATTTTTTTTCTCATTTTTTTAATTGCTCTGATCTTTATATAGAATTTACTACGTGCTTTTAATTTCCCTTTGAGGAAAAATGTTGAAATAGGTCACGGCTTTTTCTATTTAACTTGAGGGCAGATATAGGAGGGAAGAAATAACTGAAAAGAATTTTTCTGAAAATATGTTAAGCTCAAAGAGCCTTTGTATTCCAATCTTTATGAACTTGTTTTGTAGTGACAAAATGCCATGTTATGCTGTGACTTAGGAATCACTGTGAGCCTTTAATAAATTATTTGGAAATTCAAGCACATGCCAGGCCACGGGTCTAGAGCTCCTGTTGTTAAACGGGAATTGTTGGCAGTCAAAATAGGTTACTTAAGAAGTGACGCATTTTCCACCTCTAAAATAAGGGAAGAACAGACCCTCTGTTAGGCTTCTTGTTGTTTCTAACTTTGTTAGAACTTGTTTTTATATGCAGTTACAAGTGGAATATGTCAGTAGAGCATGTTTCCTCTCCAGTTGTTTAGTCTGTGATGACATACATTTTTGTTGTTGTTAGTTGTACTTTGGGTTAGACATTTTAGCATTCTTTGAATTTTCTTTCTTTATCCAACTTTGTTTATGAATTGGAACTTTGGCATCTTTATTAAAAATGTTCTATAAAATCTGCCACCTATTGTTATGAAAAAAAAAAAACATATGCAAAGCAATACTTCCTTACTATTGGATCATATTTTTTTGAGAAAAACAAGAAACATTCTTGAATAGCATTTATATTTGGTTTCTTACTCCAGAATTTGGAACCCAGCCTTCACTTCACTTTCCCCTGCTTTCCAAAGTGAAGTACATATTCTCTCCTTGGGTACCAAAAAGCTGGTACTTTGACATGCCCATTGCAGAATGGCTGAGTGCCCTAAAACTGAACTCTTCGTGAAATGATGAAATGTATTTCTGACTGGAAAGCCATCTCAAGATAAACAAAGATTGAGTAGTACCAACACCGTTCCTCCAATATTAAAACTTCTGTGCCAAGTAACAGTGTTTGAGAAGTATGCCAAGAAACAGGTACCACTTTTGAAGGGGAATGTGATTAGCATTAGGGATATCTCTTTAAAAAAAGTCTTTAAGGCAAGTGCATTGTTTTCATGTTATCCCTAATGATGGCTTTATAGCAGTTAATGCAGATGAGCAGCTGTTACAAGATTTGTACAGTTCAATACCTTCGTAATTTTTTTCCCTCAAACTACTTTGATGAGTTATATTTTTCAGAGATAAATACAGCATGTTATAGGGAAATCATTACAGATTGTTTTTTTAATGAAAACAGAGGCAAGATTGCATAAAACTTGTAGTTATTTAAAAAGTGTTTAAAGATAAAGTATTTAACAAACAAGGATATTACTAGCTTATTTTGACAAATCTGTAGAAGTGTTTTTTTGTTGGTTTTTTTTTTTCCCCCCAGTGTTTCCATATAAAAGAAACAATAGACTTTTTCTTTCTGAACAACTGGATTATTGTTTGGATTCTAGTTTTGAACGTATGAAGCTATTGCACTTCTCATTCCTTTGATAGAGATTCCTCAACAGAAGCTCATCTCTACTAGTTTTGATTTCATTCATGTTTCTGTATTGACATATAATCAGTTCATCAGAAAGTAAATTATTATTTAGAATAAGACCTTAATGGGTATTAATCTGTATGAGGAAAAAACAACATTAATATCCTTCAAAACCCTTGAATGATTTCACGTTAACCTCCCTGTGGACATCTCCAACAGATTTTTAATTGCATTTTGATTATGAGGTATTTTGTTGATGTATCGCTGAATATTTTATATAAATTTAGATTAAGGTGGATGGACCCACTATGTTCTCAGTAAAAATTCAGTAGATATACTTGAACAAATTTATAATTTAGAATTAGGGAAACTCCATTACTGATATTGTATGAGTAATCTATGTAGATCACTCTGAAAGTAATACCTCCTATATATTTCCATGAAAATACAGCTGATACAAAGAGCACAGTAATACTACTTGATAGAGCAAATTCTGAGCTACAAAACACTGTTTTTCAACACAGCCACTCTCCTTAGCTGTGCATTTTTGCCAGTGATGAACAACCCACATGCTGCGCTTGTAACAATCTACACCAGTGGAAGTGACCCACTGTCACTATTGCCACTGCTGAATTACACCACCCACCACATCACTGTGCTCATATCCAATGTTTGGTCTCCATAAATGTTCAGCAAGCATCATTAAATGTCAATAGGTGGATTTTTTTCCGAATAGAAGAATTCAGTTGTATGCCTCTGATGCATCAGCACTTTCATATCAGACGCCATTTTGTCAGGTTGCACCTCTGCTGCCACCTGTCACACAGCAACAAAATGGGATGGCAGACTAGCGGAAAAGTTCAACCTCTGCTGCCTCACCAACGTTCATACCAACATCCTCCTCTAATGTTGCGAGCCAACATCATAATGTAGGAGGCATTACTTTCAAAGTAGCCGTTGTTCTTTCTTAAATTGACCCACTTAGAGTTCATGAGGGTGTAACAGCCATTTTAGAATAGATTTTAAGTAATAGTGAGTATTAGAGGAGATCTGTGTTAGAAATCAGGGAAATTGTGGTATGATTTCTATCTGTATGATAATTTTAAAGAATATTTTACTTACTGGTTTCCTAATAAGCCACTTGAGCTTATTGTTGTGTGCAGCAACAAGTTGTTTTTCTTACAAGTACGGGCTAGGATATTCTTAATGAGTTAAATGTATTATCTATACTATTGTGAGGATTGAAGAGAAGCATTATCCTGAGAAACTGTACGTGGCCCCTATGTATCTTTGGTTTCTGATATTGTTCTTAGAATTACGTACTTTGATGTAAAATGACTTTAATTTACAGAAAGATTGCTTTACATAGGGAAGGCCCTTTTTAATAAATACTTCTGTATTCTGTATCATCCTTGGGATTTAAGACTGTTATATCTTTGCTGATAATTTAATGTTCTATACAGTGTTAGGCACTAGTATTTGTTACTTACAGTGGTACTTCTTAATTATACTTCTTTTTGATCAGAACATGTAAGAGATTTTAAGATATCTGCCTTCATCTTAGAGTATGTAACAGGTCAGAGATTATTCATTATTGCTAATCTTTTCAGTCAGTGTTAGACATAAACTTTTATCATGATCTTTTTTGCTGTGATCATATTTTCTAATTTCAGCATTTTGCTTTAACCCAAATTATGTCAAACTAGCAATTTTAAATATGTCTTGTGTAATTAATGACCAAAATGTGGCTTCTTTTTATTGTTGCTATTATTTATTAAAAAAAAAAAAAAAAAGTCAGAGGCTTTTAATTAAAGAGTGCTCTAGACTTCAGCTCACAGAAACACAGGAAATTTGAGCTGGAGAATGATTTGTGTACAAGTTCCCATGTCAAATAATTCTACCACATCCTGTAGCTTGTGTTCAAGCTGCTGTTGTAGAATCTGTAAGCTATTCTCTTTCTAAGCTCATTCTGATTATTATTTAGCTTGGCTACAAATATATTTAATTATTGAAACTTGATATGCCATGTTACTTCCAGAGAATTAATCAGTTTCCATAAAAACATTGTTTAAATTAACACTACAGAGATGGCTATTCAGTGAAAGCCTCTGTTAATTAGTACTGCATCCTGTAATGTCACAGAATATGCCTACAGCTCACGACCACATATGTGAATTTGTGCAGCATGTGACCATTTGCATCTAATACTTCATCTACAACAGATTGATAGCCTATGTTTTTGTTTTTAAATGGAGAACTTATAATGAGTGACACATTACCCTTTTTTTCCAAGTGAATTTCTAAGTCATAAACAAAATCCCTTATATCTGTCATGTTCAGTACAAAGTTTGAAGTAGATTTCTCATTTGTGTTTCAGAAATAGGCATATAAATGATACATTTTAATTCTTTAGTTTTTTAATTTGGGAAGATATTGCTTTTTCAGTAGCTGAAGAATTTTTATTTTTTTTCTGAAGAGTGCTAGGCTGGTGGAGGGTTGAGTGTACCCTCTCTCTTAGCTTATAGTACAAGTGCATCAGGAGCATATCAGTAGCTCATGAAGTGTAAAGCACAGAACTGAGAACAATAATTCCACAGTTCATGGATCTACCTATCTGTTTATTGTATACAAGACCACAGAACAGAACAATTCTAAATCAGTTTCTGTTTGAGTTTTCTGAAATACCATTCCTTTGTGCATAATTGTTATCTATGGTCACCCAATCAAAAGAATAGAGCAATTCAATTGGACTCAACCTGCAAAGATTGAGTCCAACTCAACTGCCTGATGTCTTCAGGGATAACTGTAAGTTAAAGCATGTTATTGAGAGCATTGTCCAAACGCCTCTTGGCAAGTACGGAGCATCAACATGGATGGAGCATTTTTAGGAAGCCTATCCCAGTGGCTGACCATTGTCATGGTACAAGAATGTTTCCCAATGCCCACTCTGGCCCTCCGCTGGTAGATGTGTGCCATTCATGTTCTGCCATTGGTGTCAGGGAGCAGAACCCAGCACCTTCCTCTGCTCTCCCTCCTCAGAGAACTGCAGAGAACAGTGAGGTCACCTCTAGGCCTTCTGTTCTTCAATCTGGGCAGCCCAAATGTCCTCAGCTTCTCCTTGCAGGACATACCTCACAGCTCTGTTACTGGCTTCAGTGTTTCCTCTGGATGCCTTCAAGGGCCGTAACATGTTTTTATTCCGTGGAGCTGAGAACTTCACACAGTACTCAATGTGAGTCTGCATCATTGCTAAATACAGTGGCATAGCTGCCTCTTTTGGACAGCTGTCTGAACTGTGTTTATTGTACTCCAGGATACAGTTTCCCCCTTGACTGCCAGACTGCGCTGCTGACTTGTGTTGAGCTGGCGGTCGACATGCACTTTTAGACCTCTAATGCTGTAATTTCTTGATACATGTACAGTTATGTACCATTGCAATAACTTAAATGGTGTTCTAGATTCAAAAGAGAACTGATTTAGCTATTATCTCCCTCATCATTAATATGCATAAGACTTAGGAAGCAGTTGTGGTTCTACCCCTCTACTTTGCTCTTGTGAGACCCCACCTGGAGTACTGCATCCAGTTCTGGAGCCCCCAACATGGAGTAGTTGGACCAGGTCCAAAGGAGGGCCATGAAGATGATCAGAGGGCTGGAGCACCTCCTCTGTGTGGACATGTTGACAGAGTTGGGGGTCTTCAGTCTGGAGAAGACTCTGAAGAGACCTTTTAATTGACTTCTGGTACCTGAACGGGACTTGCACGAAAGCTGGAAAGGGACTCTATAAGGGTGTATGGCAACAGGAAGAGAGGAAATGGTTTTATACTGCAAGAGGGTAGATTTAGACTAGATATCAGGAAGAAATTCTTTACTATGAGAGTGATGAGACACTGGAATGGGTCGCCTAGTGTGCTTGTGAATGCCCCCTCCTTGGAGGCATTCAAAACCAGACTGGACAGGACTTTGAGCAGCCTGGTCTAGTGAGAAGTTTCCCTGCCTGAGGGGTTGGAATGAGGTGATCTTAAAGGTACCTTCCAACACAATCATTCTGATTCTACGATCTCTGAAAAATGGCTTAGTTATTTCAGGATGTCTATATGTGGAATTGTGACCTTAAGTTTAATTTTCTTTTTTTTAACTGGAACATTTAATGAAAGAACTGAGATGTTTTGTTTTTTTTGTTGTTGTTTTTTTTTTTAATATGTGCAAGCGCTTACTATTGAAGAATGCTTCTGTGTATGAAACTAACATTCCTGGAAGTAGGAAGACCCTAGACAGGTGTCCAAATAGTACACACAGACTTCTGTCGTAAAGGACAAATTCTCTTCTCATCATGAGAACTGGGACCAACTCACGATTCCCTTCAGTTTTCTTGAAATGCTTTCCTCCTCTTAAAATCAACTTCAAAACCCAGTTCATTATCATAATGTATGTTATCATTCATTTTGTCCTTGAAAGCAAGGTGCATAGTGCTGCATTGTTGACATGGAGCTTATACCTGCCTGTCTTCTTGCCCTTTTGAGTCTCTCTTGTTCTAGTGGAATAAAACTGGGCTCATAGTGAGTTCAGCTGTCTTGCTGTTTGCAGCAGCAACTGACCTATTGTACTGTTACTGCTGGTTTATGCTCAAGCAGTAGGCTATTAGGAACAGAGGACCCTACAGGGATTGATTGACCTCTTTTGTAAGCAAGGACAAGGGTTGGCTTTGTGGAGGAGAGAAGCCTATTATGCTTTCTTTGGTATTTAATGTTTATTTGACCTTATCTGCTATATGCTTGTGATTGAGAACGCCCTATTATGAAATGCTTTTTCTTTTTAATGCCGTAGGAAGAAGAAATTATTTTAGCTAAACTTTATTACTTTCAGAATTAATCTTATTTCTTCAGATGAATTTGAAATTGATTTGTCTTTTTATTACAGGGCAATAATTTCACATGTTAATCTCATTTTATCAAAAATACTTTGTTTTGCTTATCGTTATAGCCACAAAAATAGGCAAAACAAATAGTATTTGATGTAAGTTGTCAAAGTTCTGAGCCCTGCAGCAGACAGGTTGTAAACTTCCATGGTGAATACCTTGATGGTGAAGTGTTCACTGCAAAAGGAGAGGTTTTGGTTTTAATATTGGTCCTCAGATTTTTGCTTCCCTCGCCCAGTAGTAACACTTCTTTGAAAATACACTTGTGGCTGTTGCAAATGAAGCTTTTATTTAATGAAGTTAGAAAAGAAAGGTAAATCCACTGAGCTAACATTCTCAACAGTTCATCTTTAAAATGCCTAATTTTTACAAAGGATAACCTTAAGTAAATCTCTCTGTAAGCTTCCGCTTCTGTAACCACACAAGATAAAATGGAAAGCCACCATTAGAAGAATCTAATAATGGTACACCTATGAGACTCCACATCTATCTAAATACTTATAAAGTGGGTGATAGACTATCCTTTCATTAAAGTAAAGTAGCTGGATGTAAAGAATACATATGTACCTGGGCCACAACTCTTCATTTCACTCTGGTAATTAAACAAAAAACAAAAAAACAAAGTAACCGTAATAAATTCATGCAAAAGGTTGTGATGGAAATGTGTGCATGTATTTGTTTCATGTGAGGGGGTAGTATTGAGTTTGTTCTGTTCTTTTAATTTTGTATGAAACAAAAATGTTTGATTTTTTCTTTTTAATTTTCACCTAATTAAGTTCTTTTTGAACAGTCCTAATTTTTCTTTTTTTTGTGTGTGGTTTTTTTGTTGTTGTTGTTGTTCTTTTTTTTTTTTTTTAATTTTTATCTAGCTCTGATTTGGCTTCATATGTTACATGAAATCACATAAGTCTACATGCCCCTTGAAACAAAGATTTTTTTAAAAAGGTTAACACATTTTCCCTGAAATAGCTTTGAGCTGCTTCTTGAGCTGTTTTGCATTAAGCTCCTTTTATGTTCCAATTTCAACTTCCTATATAAGTAAATGAGACAGTGTGTTTTACTTTTTGTAAGATGACTTAAAAATCTGAACTAAAGTAAAAGGATGTTTCAGGATTTTTAAAAAATAATCACTAGAAGTGGGTCCAAGGTATGAGTAATTTTACCAGCTTGGAATGTGCAGTGGTAGCCCAAAATTTTACCAGAATTATGTAGGATCAGGAATTTGTTCTTATCACTTAAGTCATATCTATGTTAAATGAATAAATGAAACAGAATCACAGAATTGTTGGGGTTGAAAGGGACCTCTAGAGATCGTCAAGTCCAACCCCCTGCCAAAGCAACTCCGTAGCCCAGGTTGCACAGGTAGGCGTCCAGGTGGGTCTTGAATGTCTCCAGAGGAGGAGACTCCACCTCCTCTCTGTGCAGCCTGTGCCAGTGCTCCGTCTCTGCACTGTGAAGAAGTTCCCACACACATTTGTGCGGAACTTCCTATGCTTCAGTTTGTGGCCATTTCCCCTCATCCTAACCCCACACACTGCTGAGAAAAGTCCAACTTCATACCTTTGCCTCCTGCTCCT